>JAJGRX010001122.1:600000-1003582 GCA_025461125.1 Carex kokanica | reverse complement strand
CGAGCTGTCTCGGGCTGAGCTGAGTCCTAGCTCAGCTCGTTAATTCTGGACCGAGCTCTTACCGAGCGAGCTGAATCTAGGGCATCCGAGTTAAAACCTCAGTTCGAAATCGTGATGAGCTAGCTCGCAAGCTGACGAGCTGGCTCGCTGGGTCTGGCTGGATCTTGTTCTAACTGAGCTGGACAGTATAATGCACACAAATTCATACAAATTTACAAATTGATGCTTAGCCGAGCTGGCGAGCAAGCTAGGTCCTAGTTTGAATTGGTTAATTCTGGACTGAGCTAGTGGCGAGCTGGCTCGTTAAGAGCTCGGTCCAGTAACGAGCTAGCGAGTCACGATCGAGCCACGAGCTACGAGCTTTTTTGCCACCCCTAATTGTGTGGCGCAAAATGATGACGTGGAAATACGTGTCGCCATTTTAGAACGCGCTGTCTATATGATATGTTTGGTTGGAGTGAGAATATGTTATTTTTATAACAAGGCTATTCGGAATAACTTGTTCTATTTTTAGTTGGAGTTAAATAGTTAGAATAGAGAATTCAAATTTTTTGTCTTATTAAAATAGTTATTTTTACAAAAGTTGAATTTGGCTATTATAATAAGACAAATGACAAAAGAGTTATTCTAGTTATTTTTGTTTTGCAACCAAACATATCCTATATGTACTGAATATTGTTAAGTTGTAATTTGAAACACGGAAAGTAAATACAAATTTAAAGCATCGATTTAATATTGACCCGGTATTAACGGGTCAAGAGCATCTATGATTGTATAATTGAATTTCAATCAATAATTGTAATCAAGTAACAATGCGTATGATGGAGTTTGGTAAATATGCCCGACATTTTTAATTATACCCAAAGTTAATTACAAATTAATAAAAATACTCGACCTGTCAACTTTTATTAAAAATATCCAAACTGGCCATTAAATGCCGGTCCCTGATTTAAACCGACCATTAAACCGGACATTAAATTCAAGGGACCGGCCATTAAATGACTGGTTTGGGATATTTTTAATAAAAATTGGCGGGTCTGAGTATTTTTATTAATTTGTAGTTAACTTTGGGTATAAATAAAAATGTCGGAAATATGCGGTATACCATATTTTTTTTTTTAATTCATTACCCATTTTCTGCCTAGTACCTAGTTCAAATGTGTTGATCCTTGACACATGCTTTTATAATAAACATTATCAGATATATTTTCAAACCAATTACATAGGCGTTTGATCTCTTTTTTAATCGGTTCTCTTAAATTAATCTCTTATAAAATCAAAGTCTTGATTCCTGATCAAGAACAATGAGTTCATAGAGAAATCAAAAGTTATTGCATGTGCACCTGGGTAATTTTTATTATTTTTAATTTTAAGATAAAAATAAAAGATCAAATATTCACAAAAAAATCTCAAGCCTAAATTTTAAATCTACAATTTTTACTTTTTTAGTTAGTATGTTTAACTTCAGTCCTCGTGGCTTCATCTCTTATATATAGTTTTTTCCTACAATAATTCGTTTTCACTTTTTGTTTTCTTTAATATTTTTTTTTCTGATAGATAGATAATTAAGAAGACTTAATTGGATATAATTCTTTGTTGCAAAATTGTGGCATGATCCTCCAACACTATGAATTCTATGTATAATACAAATCCATGGAGTCCATCAGTAACCGAAATTTTTATTAATATCCCAAAAGGTTTCAAATTTACAAATCTGTCCGATCCGGAGAATTATTTTCCTGATCCAACTTCTCTTTTCGGAAAATAATTCTCCAAATCTAGAGATCTCTTTCTGGAGAATTATTTTCTGGATTTGGGGTTCTGAAAAATAATTCTCTGGTTTTAGGTTTTTTTAATTAAATAGAAAATGTTATGCTTTATTTATTTTTTGTATTAAAATATTAGAAATATTTTATATTTCTTTGAAAATAGATGGAATACTATATAATTGAATTTATTAGAAAGACTGCTACAAATAACATTATTTATTTAGTATAATTTATTTTGTAATAATTTCTTACTTTTTAGCAGTGTAGTAAAATGCGGTCTATGCGGCAACATATGCGTATTCGGTTGTAATCCGCATAGAAATATGTATGCGGTCAATATATGCAGTCGCATATTCGGCCGCATATTACCGTATACTTGTTTGTATGATACTACATATTACCGCATACCGCATATTACCACCACATATTACCGCATACTTGTTTATATATATATATATATAATTCTCATTTTAAAATCCGCATATATAAATCTGCATGAAAATCTGCTTATGTGGTGGTTTCCGCATACCGCATGAAAACTATATTTGAAAACATAGCTTTTTTAGTATTTTCTATTTTTATTTTCTATGAACTAATTTAAAATTTTAAAAAATAATTAAATCATGTGTAGTACCTGTGTGACGACACACGACATGATCATTTGTAAAACATGGTTGTCTTAATTTTGTCACGTAACATAACATAACCCAATCACAATGAATTAGTCAGAGTCACATCACAATATGTCACGTTAATCATATCACATCACATTAGTCAGTCACATTACAGTGATTAATGCCAAGTTGGTCGTAAAATATAAAATGTTGAATTTCTAATGGGCTTTCTAGATTTTTTTTTTATCAACCACATTGATGTTGACTTGCTTGATGAGTAAAATTAATAAATTATTACAAGGAGACTGAATATCATTACAAATATAATAATATATTAAAATTAATAAATTTTCATATATCTAATAAAATTTTTTTTGCATCATGCCATAAATTAATAGAAAGGCCATAACTCTCTCTCATCATGCCATGTTTGATTTATAGAATAAGAGGAAAAGTGAAGCTGGTATTTCATATTTAAGATATCCAAAGAAAGAATAAAATAAAAGTAAGATGGAATAAGAATTAAAAATTAAATTAATCTATTTAAAGTGATGGAGTAATTTATTTTTTTGTGACTTAAACTATTAAACAAAGTATAAAATAGGAATATTACAATTAAGTAATCACTTAATTCTCTTTAAATTTAAGTAGCAATTAAACATGACATTTCTTCTTTTAAGTACCTTATTTTGATTTTCCAAAACAAAATGTCAAACTTCGTTGGTTTAATTGGCCTCCCTTAGTTTGCGAATTCACGGTACTCTACCGTGTAGAATGAGATATGCATCGTCCTTTTTAACCTATCAAAAATCTTAAAGCGGATCCTTATAATCCAAATAGGCATCAAAATTATTTTGGTTTAACTGAGAACTCATTCTACCATGCGGTACTCTAGAGAATATGTTTCTTTAGTTTGTTGTACACATCACAACCAACCAGTGTTTTTAAATGTAGCCACATGAACCGCAAATGTGGTTGCATATGTGCTTGGAGAGTAATCGAACTACTTGACTTTAATAATATATATTTTCTCTACAAATTCACTACATAAAATTACAATTTATTTAAATTAAACCGCTTCCGTATTTTAAATCTGCATATACAATATATGCAATGACCTTATGTAACATAAGAACAAAACCACATTTTAAAACATTAATTACAACTACGTGCGATATGCAACTCACTACACTCAGGGGCGGATCCATAAAGGCCCAAGGGTAGGCAAGTGCCTACCTCTGGATTTAAATTTTTTTTAGGTCCAGTGTATTTTTATTCCTGTGCCTATCCCTGATCCAATATTGTGCCTACCGCTAGCCCAAAATAACAGATTTGTTGCTCTAATTTATTCATTGGCACAGTCCGCTGCTTTGATTAATTCATTGTGCCTACCCCTGATCAAATTCCTGGGTCCGCCCCTGACTACACTACTCACCGGATTGATAAAAGCAGCATAAATTTTAGTTATGTACCCAAATAATTAATTAATTTATGACTTCACAAACTTCCACAATTATTATATGCCAGCCAAATGAGCCCCAGCAACACTGCAACTATACACTGATCGATCGATCCTCTTTACTAAACTTTCAGTAGATTTTCTCATCATAGCAAGAAACTAACATGAGCATGATGAAACATTAAAGTTGCAATGCAACCAAGAAAAAGCAGTCCAAAGGTGTTGTTACCTCTCAACAACACACGCTTTAGGGGACAAGAGAACCGCACCAAGTATTGCTTTTGCTTCTATATCTTGTCGCACTTGGCAAAAGATTCGAGGGGAATACACTACATATCCAATCAATAATCCAAAGAATGAGACGCCAATGAACCAAAGGGGAAAACACATCACCTTTGGCCAATCAACTCTTTATTAATAAATGCATATGTAGAGGTGTATGCAGAGGTGCTATCGGGTCGGACAGGTTCTGGATACTATTATATTTGGATCCGTACTTTAAAAGCGTTCGGGTCTGAATTTCAATCCATATACTTATTTGTTTCAAATCAGATCGGATCCGGATTCAGATATCTATTTATCCGTAGATATTTCGGGTTCAGTCTTTCGGTTCCGGATAAATATATACTCATAACTTGTTTATGAATTATCGGGTCCGGGGCGGGTCCGAATCTGATTATCGGATCGGATCCGGATAATCAGGTAAAAGTATCACCTCTATGCGTATGTTATCAAATTGTAAGTTCGATCTAATTTTTGTCAAAAAGTAATATTGAATAAATCATAATGAGGACTTTCATGTTTTTCATTTTTTTACTTGTGTAGCCCAAGGTTGAATATTTTTTATAAGATTAATTCTTAACCTTGAATTATTTTCAAGAGTACATAAAATGTATTATTGGTTTCGTGTTCAAATTATACTCTTTTAATTAATTACAATTGACGATGACTCGGTTATAAATTTTGTTAACAAAAAGAATTAACTAAAGATCCGGATTACTTTCCAAAAGACGTCTATAATTTGTCTCTCTAGGATTCACTTAGGAAATTAGTTTGAAAGTGGAATATCAAAGTAAACATGAAAAAAAAAAAAAAAAATCTGGTTTTATCCTTCAATTCTCTCTCTTTTTGTCTCAACTAAGTAACATAGATTCTCTCTCCGATTGACTCAATTAAATAATGTAATAAATATAAAAAAAAAATGGATCCCTGGAAAGAAAAAGTTGCTCTAGATGGATTTAGTTCCCAAATTATCTTGTATCTTCGTTGTAATTTTCAATGTTTGCAATTTTACCACAAAATTCATAAAAAAATGTAAATTAAATTTGAGACTACAACCTCTGAAATTTGATGTAACACCAAAATAGAAATGCAATAGAATGTCAATTGTGATATTTGGTCTATCTCATAATTTATGTTCATTATGATGAGTCCGGCTACTATAACACTAGTGTCATTTGAATCTAAATAATACCACATCATGAGCCATCGGATATGCTTTAATATCCGTGCATGATGTAGCACTGGATCAAAAGGAGATCATGCACGGATATTAAAGCATATCCGATGGCTCATGATGTGGTGTTATTTAGATTCAAATAACACTAGTGTTATAGTAGCCGGACTCCATTATGATATGTACTTAAAATACAGAATAGCCAACAGTTTCATCGCTCCTTTTTAGCATGTAAATGAATGTAATTGTTTTCTTTTATATACAGTGTGCATGCATTAATGAATTGAGGTATATATGAATTTAAAAAGTCAATTTTTTTTATTTTCTATTTGAAAATATTAAAATTTCAAAGTTAGCAGCGCTTTGGAAAATATTCCAATGTTAGACATTTAGACAATGCATGCGTTCTTTTTAGTGTCTCAAAATTTTAGTTAAAGTTTCTCAACATACATCATTTAGTGTCTCAAAATTTTAGTTGAAGTTTATGAACCTTGGCAGTTATGTATTCTTTTATTTTAAACAAAAATATATGCTTGAGAAAATTTAATTTGACAATAACCAACATTCTAAAATTGAATACTAATATTTCAACAATAAAAAATTAACAAATTATTTTTTTAGCCAAATGACATAAAATAATAACAGTAAAATAAAGAAACAACGTCAAACAAACGAATCACATTAACATTGCAATTATGTATTTTGGGGGGTCCGTATCCTCGCATTAACTCAAAAGGGAATCTTTTGAGTTAATAAATTTCAACCATCTGATTTGAAACGGAGCAAATCCGGCTCGTGCTTATAACATAGGGGGCCTTTAATATTAGCACAGATCTAGTTTGCATGAATTTTAAAACACATCGGACGGTTGAGCACGCAGCATTGTACAACTTTGTACAACTTTGAAGGGTGCGCTAGCATTGTATGCATGACAATGTTTGCGTTTCTTGTAACATTGAAATTGTTTTCAAAGTGCTGGTAACTCTGAAATTTTAGTATTTAAAAATATTAAAAAAAGTTGGTTAAAAAAGAGGTGAAATATTAAAGATTTAAAGAATAAGGATAGATTGAGTATTGAAATGAAAAAAAAAACTCTCTCAGTTCTCAAATATTACAATTAATGTGCTCAAAATAGCTCTATCCGTTATTGTTCGAGTGATTGATAGATCAAAGAAAAATTAGTAGAATTAATATTTTAACACAAAATTTAGGTTAAACAAAATAAAATCTTATAATTTTAATTATCACCATTCAATTATAAAAAAAAAACAAATAAACGGATCAGATTAATTCTATTTGAATATTAGAGGAACTTTTTATGTGAATGTGATCCATTCATTTTTTATTATATTGTTGGCTTTTAATAAAAATAAAACTAATATTTTCTGCATTAAAAATGGTAGCGGCTATCAATATTTCGGAGAAGAAATATCTTTAATTATTTGCCACCTTCATTTCAGAAATTTTTTTATTGATAGAAATTAATAAAAAAGAAGAGAGAGAAATAGAAAGAGTACATGAGTTGTAATATTGGTAAAAAGACCGGTAAAATTCTTACCGATCTAAAAAATTAAAAAGTTTGGACTGGTAGGAATTCTACCGATCCAAACTTAGTTTTTTTTTTTTAAAATCTGATGTATAGATGGAGGGAATTTCTATATTAGATTTTTAGTAAAATATGAAAAAAATTTCAAAAATAGATAGAATGTTTCTATTATATCTCAATTTTAAATACTCTATCTATTTTTATAAAAAAAATATTTTACTAGAAAAATGAAAGAAAAAAAAACAAACTAGTTTTTAAACGGTGATAATTTTACCTGTCTTTCTACCAATATTACAACTCATGTACTATTTCTATTTCTCTCTTCTTTTCTATGAATTTCTACCAATAAAAAATTTCTTCATTTCATGAGATCCAGATGTGTGATAAGTACATTAAACGACCATGGACACGTGTATGGTACAATGGATCGTAACTCGTAAGATGGGGATGGTTTTGTTTTTTTTCCATACCATGATAAGGGCGAATTTAATAATATTGAAAGACAGCTGATAAATAGGTGCAATGATCAATCTGTCAGGTTAGACCGTGCGACAGCTCTTATATCATGTCGTCTTATCCCTATATAATTTTCAACTTTGGTTCCGTCAGGAATAATTAAATACAACTGTGTGCAGTGTATCTCGATTTTTTTTTTTAAATAGAATTACTCTAAATTATTTGAACGGAACAAGCTTTCGCGGTTTTGATTTTCGAAAAATAGCCTCCACCGATCTCTAGGACCAGTGGAGCTAAAAAAACACAATCTACACCGGTCCTAAGGACCAGTGGACCAAGTTTGCACCTGCCCCTGACCTCGCCACAGAAAATCTCAATCCATACCTCCACCGATCCCTAGGACCGGTGGAGCCTTGGTTTCCAATTTTCAACAAAAATGTCGGTTTAATAAATTAGATATCAAAGCCATAGTCCCAATTTAAAAATGTCGGTTTAAAATTCAAAGCCATAGTCTGGTTTCCAATTTTCAATAAAAATGTCGGTTTAATAAATTAGATATCCAATTTGCAAAACAGAGGGGTTTTTGGACCGTGATTTTTATTTTTACCCAAAAACAAAATTATTTTAATATAAATAACCAAGTTTCTGGAAAAAATTTATTTCTGCCCAAGCCGTATATATTATTTACGGTTTGAATTCTTAATTCAAACCGTAAATATTCTGTACGGTTTGATTTTTTTTTTTATAGAGAAAAATAGCTAAAATGCTGAAATGAAATATAACACAAAAAAATTGAATTGTTTTTTTAAATATTTGTTAGAAAATACGCTACGAATAGGGCCGATTTTGTGCTAAAATACGGTAAATTACAATAATTATGCTAAAATACGGTAAATTTACTAAAATGCTGAAATTACAATAATTATGTAGAATTATGCTAAAATACGGTAAATTACGCTAAATTACGTATGAATAGGGCCGATTTTGTGCCATCTTTCATAAATCATAAAAAATAGTAAAAAAATAATAAAAATTGGTATTCTACAAGTTCATTATATAATTAATTTACTGAGCTACGTAGATTGGAGAATAGAAATGAAAATCTTAATCGAAAACTTCAACTGAAGTTTTGAGGCTCTTCCCTTTATTTTTTGGCGATTCTGAATTTGAAAATCTGGCAAAGCAAGTTTGAATGCATGCGCATTTTTGCAAGCTTTCCGAAAAGTGGTCATTTGCTGAAATCGGACACTCGAGCGCCGTTTTATGACCGTTTGAAGTTTCGTCGTTGTTTTTCCCCTTCTTAGTGAAGATATCATCCCTATTCGTACGTAATTTAGCGTACTTTACCGTATTCTAGCATAATTCTACATAATTATTGTAATTTCAAGTAATTTAGTGTAATTCAGCATAAATCAAGTAAGAATTCAAACCGTAAATAATATTTACGGCTTGGGCAGAAATAAATTTTTTACAAAATCTTGGTTATTTATATTAAAATAATTTTGTTTTTGGGTAAAAATAAAAATCACGGGTTTTTGGACCTACACCGATCCACAGGATCGGTGCAGCTATGTGTCGTGTGGTCTTCCGTGTGGTGTGCTGTGGCAGGTGCAAAACTTGCTCCACCGGTCTCTAGAACCGGTGTAGATTGTGTTTTTTTAGCTCCACCGGTCCTAGGGATCGGTGGAGGTTATTTTCTGAAAATCAAAACCGCAAAGGCTTGTTCCGTTCAAATAATTTAGAGTAATGATATTTTAAAAAAAAATCGTGTATCTCTCTACAGACTACCATCAATTTATTTGTAATTTTTCAGATGTAATTTTCAAAGTGAGTATTCTCTCGGATACTTTGAGGAGATTAGATTTTTCAAAATGGGATGCCTTTCACTTCACTACCCCACAAATAGCTAAGGTGTTCATTGAACAGATTCACATACTCCATGCTAAAATTTGTATCAATTTGTATCCGTCGGTTCAGATTTAAATTAATTTAAACCCCTCAAATTTCTCTGGTAATACCCACTCATGATTTTCATGGATATGATGTAGATCAGTATTTTTTTATTATATAGAAAGGTGGAAGTTGTCTTACCAACTTTTATTTAATGTTCATAAAAAATCTCTATATATTAATTGTTAAAATTAATATACATGTCACGATACAGATTAGAAGGTAAACTTTTTTATTACAAATGAAATGTCTTTCGCGTATCTGAAACAATAAAATAGGCTAATTTTTAATAGGTCTCTCACCAATAATTGTAGATAATTTATGACAATTATAGATATCTTCTGTCTATAATCAACGTTATTAAAGAATAGTTTCTAAGCAGCAGTTATACCTTATCTAAAAATAATGGAACCTTTTTTTTTTTTGAGGCAATACCTTCATATAATATATATAACATATCCTTTTCGAGCAAGGAGTGCACTTTATTTATAAAGAGAAAAAAAAAATGACACAGCTAACTTGCAGTGGTATAACATCCATAATTGATATATATTATTTAATAAGTGTAATTGTGACACTAATAATTGTATATTTAATTGGAGATATCTAGACAATATACTGTTTGACCAAAAAGAATAAACAATTTATACTGAGATATTCTTTCAAAAAAATGTGCATTTATGCATTTCTTGTATAAAATAGTTTATCTCCTAATCTCCAGCTGCAACAAGAAAAAAAAATTGTATTAATTGTATCTTTGTGAAAAATTGTGGAGTTGTTAGATACAATAACTCTGGTGCTAATGGCTCACTTGAGAGTAGGTCCGATGCCCATCGGAGCTACTTTGGTTCGATGAGTTTAATCACCGTCGATTTGCTTTAAGATCCGTGCGGAACGCTTTAAACGCCGTGCGTGTCTGTCTTAATTTTTGCGCGAGCAAATCTTAAATTAGATCGGACGGTCATCATACTCGTTGAACCTAAAAGTAGGTCCGATGGGCATCGGACCTACTCCATTCTCATAATGGCTGGCCTACTAAATCGAGCAGAACCCCTTCTTTTATACGAGAAAGTTTTAATATTGTGCCTTTATTTTTTAAAACGTTAATAGCTTAAAATTTAAAACATAAATGTTAAAATAAAGAAGTTAGATGTGATCATGCTATTTTCCTTATGTTCTCATAAAAAATTATCACATTTCAATTTTGTTTTTATGTGAATCAATAAGTTGAAATATTAATGTCCAGAAATTATCTATATTAGTACATTTTTACAAGCTCTTAATAACAATCAAGACAAAGTTGAAATGCAATATTTTTTAACACATAGATAGATAAAATGATGTTGATCATATCTAACTATTTTATATTGACTTTTAAGTTTCAAATTTTGAGTTACAAAAGTTTTTAGAAATAGAGGCATGATGAAAACACAAAAAATTAAGGCATTTGAATCCTCCTCTTTTTATATATACATTTTGTACAACGTATAGTTTCCCAATGTTTTTTAGATCAGATGATTTTCTACCTATTTTAATAGAAAGTAAAAAATATTCTACAAAATATAAAAATTGTTCTCAAGTACATTTTTATATTGATATGATTTAAAGTTTTAACGTGTGGCATATTTTAAACAAACACATAACATGCAATATTTCAAAGCATTTGCTTCGGTGGACATAACGACCTATTTGTAAAATGAACATATTTTCATTTTCAAAGTTCAAACAGTCGATCGGACCGTTCAACATTATCTCCATATTAAAATGTACTTGGGGGGTCAAATTTTACATTTTTTTGAATTTTTTTACTATTTATTAAGATGGTTACAAAATCGCTGTTTTTCAATGGTCTGAAAACAACGATTTTGTAACCATCTTAATAAATAGTAAAAAAATTCAAAAAATGTAAAATTTGACCTCCAAGTACATTTTAATATGGAGATAATGTTGAACGGTCGGATCGACTGCTTGAACTTTGAAAATGAAAATATGTTCATTTTACAAATAGGTGCTTATGTCCACCGAAGCATCCCTCAAATTTCGATAATGTTAAAAACTTTAAATCTTCTCCAATAAAAACTCCCTAATTATTCAAGAAGATTTAAAGTTTTTAACTATTTTATTAAAAAAATTAAGGAGTAGATAATGTTTTTCTCACTTAATTCGTACAATATTTCCTAACACTATTCTTTGAAACATTTTTTATCAGATCGAATTTACTGGCCAGTATGCTTGAGACAACATCTCCTGTGTTTTCTTTAGCAACTAAAACTTCTACCGTATATGAAAATATACTTATTGCCTCAAAATAAAAAAACAAATGGGAAAATTTACAAAATAACATTTTTTCCAAAAAGTTCAAACAAAATACCATCTCTTCAATTTTTTTATTAAAATGACTTTTTTTTTTCAAACAAAAAGGAGCACAAAAAAATAAAATATCGCTAATAAATATAAATCATAAAAAATGTAAACTATTTTCTAACCTTCTATACTTGTATCAAACTTTCTAAATACCTGTAATAAAAAAGATACATTTACAAACTCATATAAAGTGAACATTTAAAAGGATACAAATAAAGTGAACAGTAAGCAAAGAATTTTAGCAGATATATGCACAATTTAAATTGAACAATACAAGAATTAAATTGAAGTTGATATATGCATACAAGAATTAAATGAAACATTAAGCCGTAAGTTATAAACTTATAATCCATACACGAATTAAATTGAACTTCCAAATGTAGGCTGCCACAGTCAAGTATTTTAAAAAAAAAGTTTTCAAATATATACCTTCAATTTTATAAGATCAGATTTTTTCTTTCTAAAAAGATGAGGGAATCAGAGTAGGTCCGATGCCCATCGGACCTACCTTGGTTCGATGGGTGTGATGACCATCCGATCTGCATCAAGATTCATGTGCTCTGTGTAAATCCGTGCAAGTCGCTATCTATTTCTGTGCACATAGATCTTAATGCAAATCGTACGGTGATAGAGCTAATTGAACCTAAATGTAAGTCCGATGTCCATCGGACCTACTCCTATCTCAAAGATGAGAGTAAAATGAGGGGAGGAAAAACTTTTACATTGGTGGGTCTCACAGGATCATTTTGACAAAAAAAAAATTGAAGAGGGTATTTTGTTTGAAATTTTTGGAAAGAAAGTTATTTTGTAAATTTTCCCTACAAATAGCTTTACAGAATATAATGTCAGCGAGCCTACTTTATTAGTCAAACTTAACGTATGGCCTACATAGCGAATGTATATGTTTTAAAGGAGGCCCAATATAAGATTTCTTTTTCACAAATTCTTTTGGTATGATGGCCCATGGGCCATGGGCCTTGATGCATTAGTTAGGTTACCACGTTTCGAATTCACATGACCTCAGGGCTCAGGTTACCTGATTCAAGACAATTACGATCGGACGGTTTTTTTAACATGACATGAATCTCAAAACAGATCTCCTACAGTCTCCATAGGCACTGGATTGAGTTTGGCCCAGATAGAATTAATTTGGGCCGCCCGTTTCAATTTGCTTGAGTCAGGTACCTGGAAGGATACGGATCCCCAGGTTTCGACAGGCAAAAACACCAACGTTTTAAAATAGTTTAAAATCGTTTTTTTAGTAAAATTGGGATTGACTGATCAAGTCATCAAACTAGTTTAATATCTACAAAAGATTAGAATTACTCTGCTACTAAATTAAAGATTGATTCTTATGTCTATTTCTTTTTTAACTTTGTTGTGCTTGTCGAACGTAAAAGAGAATCATTTGATGTAAACATGAATGGAATATATATATGACAGAATTTTTTTTTTTTTTGGCATACATAATATATTGTTTTACACCAAGAAAAGAACATTTTTTTTTTCAAAAAATATATATAGAAACGAACCAATCAAATAATGCCTGCAGATAACCTTCATTTTGTTTTTTGTTTTTTGTTTTGTTATTTTTGCGCCCAAGTTATGTAGGAAATATAATATAACCTTCGTTAACAACAGGAATTATAAGGGATGGTAATTATATATTCACTAGCCATAATTATGAAACATTCCACATACAACAGGTGAAGCAAATTAAAAAAATTGGTAATGAAATAAGAAATAAGAAATAAAAAATAAAAAACAAAATAACAGCTTACATTTTTCAATAAAAAAGATCATCATTGTCCTAGCTTGCCACATTAAGTTGCTGGGGCGGACCCAGTGTACTCCAGGGGGGAGGGGCAGCTGCTCTCCCTGGATTTTGAGTTTTAGTGGAGATTTATTGGTTCCGACCGACTTTGTCCCTTCTGGAATTTTTTTTGCCCCCCTCTGGACGTTTGATTTGTAATTCGGGTTAAATTTAGGATTAAAATTGAAATAAATTTGTTGAATTTTGATTGGTAATTAGAATTATAAGTCAGAGAATCAAAAATTACAAATCAAAGCATTGAAAAATATAAGTTAAAGCATTGTTTTTTATCGAGTACTCAATTGGTTAATGAATTTAAACCCAATTAGGTAATTAAACCCGATTCGATATTTTTTTGCCCCTCCCTGACGAAAATCCTGGATCCGCCCCTGGCAAGTTGAGCATTAAGAATAATAAAATATATATAAAAATATTTTAATTTGCTCTATCTTTAAATATGCTTAACTTTACTCTATCTTAATTCTTAAAGCATCTTAATACACAATTATAACGCTTAAATCACATTTACTTTATTTTTCAGACACATGCTTCTTTTTCCCCTACTCTATCAAGTTCCATCTGTCTGTGCTGTTTAGGCCGAGTAACCGTTGAGTTCTTTGACCTGGAGAGGTGGCCCCCGGACAGCTCACTTTTATTACAACATCTCCAGTTCGTCCAGCTTCAGAATCCATTCCTTGGTTAAGGTGGTGTCATATGTATTTCTTGGCATTTTATTTTAATTAGATCTGTTAAATATTTATAGAGGTGTAAAGAGCGCATAATGCTGATACTAAATCCGTATCCGTCTTTCAATGAGTGATGACGGATACAGATACGAATAGTAAACAGATGTCAAAATTCAAAATCAAATCCTTCTTAAATGGATACAGATATATAGCAGATATTTCACAAATACGGATACGAATACAGATACGAAAAAAATAATTATCAGATAACTGAGTAATATAAACTTTAATATATAAATACCAATTAAAAATATGAAAATTAGAAAAAATAAAATAATGTAAGGAAATGTAAAACAAAATAAAATAATAATTTTTAGAACTTAACTTTAGTAAGAAAATTAAATCGGTCCACAATTACAATCCATGCAAGTAGAGTTCGAAAGAAGATAATTTGACTGAAGCTCAAGAAAACCAAATTAGTTCCACTATCGTAAAAAAAAGAAGTATGAGACATTTATACATAACTTCGGTCCAGAGGAAATTGAAGAACTGGAAGAATCCGGATAGTGCCAGATATCCGCTCTGTTTGGGCATCTCAACCCGTATCCGTTTCCAAATCCTGAGTTTTATTCCTTATTCAAAAATTATCCAAATTCGAATATGAAAATTATTCGATCCGTTTAATCAGATTCATATTATATGTGAATTTGGAACGAATTATCCAAATACGTTTACACCCCTAAATATTTCACATCTAAATTTTTTAGTTCTTTTGACCTTTAGATACAAGTTATGTTGAAATAATCTGGATTCCCAATTTTAAATCTCGGAATAAAAAATGAAAAGCTTGCTCATTTTCCTATATAGAGCATAAAGGACAAGTTGGTTTCCTCCATTTCGATGTAACTGGAGATAATTAACCTCTGTACCAGCTCCAATTATGCTCATTTGACGCACTGAGACCTGGTTTTTTTTTTTCTGACCTTTTCCTCCCGACCGTTGTAGCTCTTAGCTCCGAACTTCCATAAATTTATGAAATCTATGCCCTTTACTTGAATTGTCAAAATTACCCATGAGGTCTTAAAAAAACCACTTTTAGAGGGGGGCCATTTGGAAGGACGGGATCAAATTGTAATATCATAACCTAAGAATGATTAACTTGAAACCTACCTTTATCAGTTAAAATTAACAAAAATAAATATTAACATATTAAAAAATATATTAAAAGCTTAATTTAGTAATATCATAAAATTATTAATAAACACATAAAATAGAAACACATATAATATTAACAAATAAATTAAAAATAAATATTAACAAATATAAATTATTAACTAAATAGAAACACATAAAATATCGTATCAATCAAATTATCATTTAAATTTTTTATGGCGCTTAAATTGTAATTATTAAAAAAAAAAATCGAGTCAAAAGAACCACTGACACAGGCATAAATGTAATTAATGTCCTCAGTATGGTCAAATGCTAACTTTGCTTTGAAGTTCAAACCGTGGCGCTCGAGAAAACAATAAATATGCAAACAAGAATATAAAATAAATCGAAGGCCAGCTCCAGTTTTACTAGACGCCAAAAAATTTAAATTACAAACTGACCAACTATTTGTCTACAAATATTTACTAAATGACGTGGCAAAATTTTAAAGGCCAAGAAAGTATTATTGCGCTGTATTACCCAGATGTACAAACACCTGTAAAGATTGACTGTGGTAAACAATTAATCCGAAATTGCAGGACGCTCCTACGCACGGCGCACCTCGGGAACAATCCGTTTTAGTTACATGTGGCTCGTTTTTATTGGAAATGGTGGAGCCCACTACATTAAAATCTATGAGAATATATTGGAAAATAAATCATGCCTTGTGAATTTTTAGAGGGAAGAGTTCTCTCTTTCTCTTTTGAATTGTAAGAAGAAAGGAGGGGAAGGGGAAGGGGAAGGTGAAAAAGAAGACAAAAGGAAGACGAACGAGGCGAAGGAGAAGAACAAACAAACGAAAAAGTAAGGTCTCTCTCTCTCTCTCTCTCTATGTCACTCCCCCTCTCTAGCCTTCGCCGTGGCTGCCAACTGCCAAGTGTTCGCTCCCCCTCCTTTACACTTTAGATGTCGATCTTTGTCTCCTGTTCTTGACTATATCTGAAACTTCGGCTGGGTTGACACATCACTTGTTCTTGATCAATTGTTGTCTTAAATCAGAGCATTTTCAGAAAATTGCAGGAGAGAGCACACAAAAGATCGATCCTTTATTTGATATTCGATACAGATTATAATATTTGGACTAAAATCTTGATAGCTCTGTTCAGGTCTCAAGATTTTTTCTTTTTTGTTATTATTGCAGCTTGGCAAAAACAGTTGTTACGAGGGGACTTGTGCAGATAGGAAAAAAAGTAAATAAAAGAGAGAGATGGTACGAAGGGACCTTCCTCAGGCATGGTGGTTTGATAGCCATAATAACAATTCGAGACAGTCTCCATGGCTTATCTCCACTCTTTCAGGTACTTTTTTTTTATTTTTTATTTAGTTTCTAATTGTAATTAAGGTTTTTCTCTGCAAACTGTGCACTTTGCATAACCTATTCAATGTCAGTAACTGGAGTCAGTCAATGTACCTTTTTCGGTCTTATTTACTTGTTTGAACTTTATGGTGTTACATGCTTACATTATTTATGGGGTTTATGCTCTGAGAAAAACCTATAATATTAAACTTACTCCAGTAGTCAGGTCAGATGTCGGTGTTGTACTCATTAGTTATTACTGCTGACTCGACTATGTAGCAAGGATAAGAACATGAGTATCCTACAAGATACAGCACACCATTTTCAATTCAATTTCTATTTGACATGACCATCAGTGTTGTCTCAGATATAGACATGGCACGACTCTAATGTCCGTGCTACATAGACTGTTGCTTTGAAGTAATTGGAGCCTGAACTCACTGGTACTAGCAGATATGTGCCAATGTCATTACCACCAGGGCCGGAGCCCGGAAATTGAGATCAGTCAGGCTGGATAATCTGATGTAGTATAAATTCATTTTATAAGGGGTTGGTGCATGCAAAAATTACAAATTTTAGTGGACACAATTATAAATTTTCAATTTATAGGGGGCTTAGCTCCTCTTTAGTCTTTACCCTCACTTCCCTCCGCCACTGATTACACATGCACATTAGTTTAATTTTAATACACATGAAATTTGTAGTTATTTAGTAAATTTTTTTATTGCTGTGTTTAAGCTAGAAATTAATCCACTGATGGTACAATTTCGAACTAAACCAAATTGCATGTGCAGAGTTAGAAGAGAAGACGAAACAAATGCTAAAGCTAATAGAAGAAGATGCTGACTCGTTTGCACAACGTGCTGAGATGTACTACAAGAAGCGGCCCCTTCTAGTGGACATGATTGGGGATTTCTATCGTAACCACCGTTCCCTTGCAGAGCAATGTGACCAGTTAAGATCATCAAGTACTGTTCCTCGCATGAAATCACTTGGTGGGCCGACTCTGTCAGCTCTAATCCCTACTAGTTATGTTTCGTCGACTTGCTCTTCTGAATCCGATTCAGAAGTGGATGACCCAGAACCTGATAATATCTCGGAGACAGATTCATCAGAATTTGATAACAGTTTGGAAACAGAGTTGAAAAGGCTCAGAGAAGAGACCAAAGCATTGAAAGTCAAGTTGGAGGTTAAAGATGAAGAGAAAAGGGAGGTCATAAGGCAACTTTCATATACTATTGATATACTGGAAAAAGAGAATAGGAGCTTGAGGAAGGATGTCAAGGAACCGGCAAAGAGAGAAGGCAGCGGTGGTTGGTTTGATGCGATGAGATGGACGAAGGAGATTGTTTCGGGGAAGATTTTTATGGCACATTGTAAAAGTCAGACCACAGTTGTGGCTCTCTAGATTGAAAAAAATTAGGTTTGCAGATTTCATTAGTGAGTGCTGAGCTCAACAATATCAAGGAAGAAATTAAGTGCTCTAGAGATGTCTATTTATATATGTAGAAAATCGAACTGTCCTCTATTTATATAGGGGGAATTTCATATATACCACTCAAAAACTTCGAAATTACATATTTACCACTCCAAATTCTATAATTACATATTTACCACTCTAAATTCTAATAACTCACATATTTACCCAATATATTTTAAATATATTACAAATATACACAAAACTCAAATTAATTATGTTTAAGATTCTAAAAACTACAATTAATTACGGATTAATTAAAACTTGACCCATTCTCCACATTCAAATTGGACTCTTGCCTTCTCCATCTCTCTTCTGCGCCCATTGCATGCCCATTATAACCTCTCTCGTTGTCTCCCGCATGACTCGCTATCTCATTATTACAGCCAACTTCTAACAGCAGAAGTGTTAGCGATTGCAGTTTGCTACTTGCGCGGGATGGTAGGAGAAGGCATGGGCAAGACTGTTGTCGCAGTTGGGCTTGAATAAGATGGTGGCAGGGGACACATCGGGGTGGTTGGAGAAGCACGGCTTAATGCTATTATCCATTGTCAAAGCGGGTACATGGTGAATGAGTTCAGTTTTAATTAATCCTTGATTAATTGTAGTTTCTAAAATCTTAAACATAATTAATTTGAGTTTGAAGTATATTTAAGTTATATTGGGTATATATGTGAGTTATTAGAATTTAGAGTGGTAAATATGTAATTATAGAATTTGGAGTGGTAAATATGTAATTTCGAAGTTTTTGAGTGGTATATATGAAATTCCCCCATTTATATATGTGGTTCAGATGTATACTGTGGTCTTAATGCTTTTATATCTCGAATTTATGTATAGTTGTTGCAGGGAAATGTGTCGTATATGTTTCCAAATGTTGCAATTCTCATGGACAAAACAACATTGGAAATATGGATGTGAGCTTAATTGGTTCCATCTACTTGTTCCATTATTTATTTTCGGTTCTCTTTCTCTTTTTATTTGAAAATAAAAGTTTCTCTGATGTTCGTTTTTCCACCGAAATTTTTATTAATAACCTAAAACAAATGAAAAATGTCAAATATAATCCCCATCTGAATTTTTTTTTCAAAACTAACCTAACCGCTCCATCACTGGGCGGTTCACCCTACCCACCAAACCGCCCACTGATTGGGCGGTCCACACGGCTAAGAAAACCGGCCCCCCAATCGGGCGGTTAGGCATTTTTTTTTTCTTTTTTTACAGATATGTTAGGTATTTATTTTAGTAAGATATATTTATAAGATATATATATTTTTTTAAGATATATTAAGACATGTTTGTTTTTGTAAATATATTTTCTTAAAAAGATATATATATATTTTTTATAGATATATTAAATATATATTTGTTTTGTATATATATTTTTATTAAGATATATTTACAACATATATGAAGATATATTTTTTCTATTGTAATTTTTATATGAAAATGATTTATTTTTTTATTGTAATTTTAAATAAAATTTGGTTGAGTTTGGATGCGTCGTCTGAACCGTCGATTCTTTTATAATAATTGTCGATTATACGGCTGTTGTATTGATTGTCGATTTGGCTAACGTGGTAAATATTTTTATGTTGTCAATTTGTGTATATTTAATTACGATATGAAAATAACAAAAATGAAGCATACAAAAATAGTTACAAAACTACTAATTAAATCAGTTCACAAATTTAGCGACGACGATTGAACAAATTTAGAAGTCGACGAGTTCTCGATCTGCTTCCAGTCTGTTGTGCGATACTACTACCGCTACCGGATGCCTCTGCATGACTACTACCGCTACCGGTTGCCTCCGCAACAACTCTAGCATTTTCTCTTTCGTTGGCTTCGTTGATGGCATCTGCATTCCAGTTCACCAAAAATGGTATGTTATTGAAATCTTAAAATGTAAAATGAATTATAAAATATAAAATGAAATGTACCTGCTCGCTGCCTGTCACAAGTTGAACGGCGAGCCTGATGTCCCATTCGCCTACCCTGCATCTGATCCATTGTCATTACAGCACGCTTGTGGGGCCTTCTCCCTTTTCTGATATAAAAAGAAGTTAAATAACCATATTAAAAAGAAGTTCAGAGCATACACAAATTATTCTCCCTAACCTGATCCACTTTCTGGGGGGGACGATTTTATCTCCAACATAGGCCGGCCACGCATGCTGGTTGGGATAAGAATGGAATGATGCACCCTAAGTACTCGCAAGGTAAGTGGTACGGTACATGTCGGCGACAAAATCATTCTCACGGAAGTTTCTCACTCGGCACACCGCCATAACATGAGAACAAGGTAGGTGAGCTAGTTGGATTCCTTGGCATGTGCATGTTACAGTATTGTCATCTCCGATAATGACAACATACTTGTAAGGCCTTTTAATGAACTCCATAGTCCCATCTGCTCTACGGCTGGTTGGAGCGTACTCATTCGGAGAGTGAACTTCGAATTCCAAGCGACCCCCATACAGGACAACGGTCATAACTGAACCTTTCTCCCTATGTTTGCGTAATTTGCCCTCCACCCTTGTTGAAAACGTTTGGTTCCTGGCGAGTAATTCTGTTGCTTTATCACGGCGGTCAACGAACCATGCATTAAGCTGTAGAAAGTGTCCTCCACAATGGCTGCCACAGGCAACATTCGGCTCTGCTTGAAAACAGCATTCAAGGACTCGGACCCATTTGTTGTCATTATTCCCCATCTCCAACCTCCATCTTTTGCTTGAAATATTTTCTCATATACGGGTGCTTCTTGCAGATCTCTCGGATTATTTTTCCCCACCTTGAGAAAGTACAAATTTGCCTTCGGACAGTACTACACAGAAATAAATTTTCAGATTAGAAAAATATAAGTAAATAGTTTATTAAAATTTCATCTAAAATATACATACCTTGGCAAACTCTTTGAACATCTCTTCCAGCCTCCTCGGCTTCTTCCTTCTGCATCCAATTTTAAATGTATCTGCAACCCATTGGTCGAATCCGACATGCTTGTAGAGGTTGTCTGCAACGTGTTGCATACACAGCTTGTGCACACAATCGCCCTGCGCTGTCGACCACCCGAAATCTGTTCGATCAAAGACATATTTGATTCCTTTGTACTGGTCTGATATGACACAAAAGAACCGGTTCCCAACCACCTCTCTCCGCAAAAAACTCATAAAAAAGCCCCAATTTTCACCATCCTCCTTCTCGACAATTGCAAATGCCAAAGGCAACAACTGATTTTCGGCATCATATGCACATGCTATCAACAACCTCCCATCGTAACGCCCAGAAAGGAAGCATGCATCTATACTGATAACTGGTCTAATATATGGCACAGCTTGAATGCACGGACCAAACGCCCATGCTATGGCCTTGAACAGTATCTCGTCGGGCTCATCGGGATCGGTAACATTCCAACATTCATACTTTGTGCCGGGATTTGTACTTGCTATGGCTTGGAGCAGTGGTGCAAGCAAGTTGTATGAATCCTTCCAACTACTGAACAGTCGGCATATCGCAAGTTCACGCCCTCTCCACAACCTGTTGTATTTTGGGGTCACATGTTCATAAGCGCGTCTCACCGCTCTACCGACCTCCTTAAGGCTGATCGACGGGTCCTCCTTAACATCTCGCTCAATTACATCGGTAATAAGTGATGCTGTAAGTTGTGAATGGTCTGTCCTTGACGACGCAGACTTGCATGTATGTGGGGGTTCACATTTCTTAATTATCCATGACGCCCCTGTTGGGTTTTGAGGCTACCCAAAGCCATTAGGCTTAAGCTGCGGAAAGACTGTAAAACAAAATTTTTACTTCTAACTTAAGCCAAAAGGATTGAAGTGTATGTCGGATAATCTACCGAGAGTTACATACCTGTTCAATCCTTTTCTTAGATTAAAAACCATAAATAAAACTTTACTTATTCAGATCATAGATTAAGTAGTATGTCGGATAATAACCGAGAGTTACATACCAGATTAATCCTGTATAGACCCAAAATAGTAAAACCGTATTTGTATTTTAATCAGTTTATAGATCTACTCCTTTGATTGATTTCTAAAAGATTAAATCTTTTTAACAATTAAATAGATTAATATAACATTTCTTTACCTTGCTTCCAAATTCAAATTGGAATGCAGTCTGACCTGACTGTCTGACCCGGCTGTCTGACTCGGTTAAGCAAGCACCAAAAATATAGTTCCTCAATCGGTTATCCACCAGGAACTAATCGAGAGAGCGGTTTATTTCTTTTACCAGAAATACCGTAAACCGCGAAATCTGACAAAAACACTATTCACGAGAAAAAGCAAATAATAATTACGACTCTCGTAAAATATTATTTCTAAAACCCGTAAACTCTGATTAGAACGAATCTGAGAAAAGAGAGAATTATCGTTCGATCGGATCGAATCGGTATTCAGGAAATGGAATGATTTCTCTCTTACTTTGATCATGTATTTATATACATTAGTTGCCGCCATATCAATTTGATATATATTAAAAAATTGAGTCGGCAATTAAATCAACGGCCAAATGAAATCGGCAAAGAATTTAGCAAAATGAAATTACCATTTTGCCCTTGGCCCATTAAGGCTTGATTAATTTTGGGCTTTTTGATTTGGGCCTTTAATCTTTAATTAGTGATTTATTCTTAATGGGTTTTAAGCCCAAAATATAAATCCAATAATTAAATATTCTAAGTTCAAATCAAATACATATTTTCTCGATCGTTCGTTCGGTAACTTTTATGCACGTGTCAAACACGTTCATAAATTAACCAATGTTTCTGCTTGTCATTTAAATGACATTTATAATTTAATTATATCATATATAATTAATTTTATCCATCTTATTATTAATTATAATCATTATAATTAATCAACAAGATTCTCCGACTAGTTCCTATATGGTGTGACCCAATAGGATTTGTGTTATGTTGGCAAATAGAATTAAAACTATTTTAACCTCTATTTATCATAGGTGGCACCTGGCAAGTACATTATGACACCAATTACACAGATGATGCTGTACCGTACAATATCATGATCCAGTAAACGATTTACTTCGTGTTAATTCTTTTGTCTCATAGCTATCAGATTAGTTTCAAGGTAGGTATGTGTCATCCTTGCAAACTTAATATTTTCTTGATCCTGAATAGATTATCAAATATGTTTACTCTTGTAATCATACTGGATCCAGATAATCATATTCTACCAAGGGGCCCAGTGACGCTATAACTCGTATTGAGATACGAGGGACAATAGTACTTTTGATAAACCATCTTTTCCTCCGCATAAGCTATGTATACCGAAGAACTATCCTTATAGCTACTTTTTACAGATAGCGTTAGATAACAATCACACATATACATTTCTTATGTAGGAAAAATGAATATCTCATACTTTAGAACTTAACACTAAAATGAAAACATTAATGACACAAACACAATTCCATTTAATGTTTCATTTGGGGTCTGTCAAATATCATGTTCTCTAACATGTATCTGTGTGATTAAAATGACAACTCTTTGTCTATGGTTTGTAAAACTTAACCATCATTTAATCCACACACTAACCTTATCGCGGTAATTAGTGTTCCTGCTAATTACCTTGGTTAGAGACTTTTAAGAGTATTATCATCTATATTATGAAGTTTCATAATTCCAGTCATGAACTCGAAATGATTCATAAATTCAATAATACTCAAGGTAACAAAATGATTAAACATTCAATTCATGAACAAAGCTTTATATAACAAATTTATCGTATTATTGACTTCTAGATTATTACAAACTAACAATCTCCCACTTAAGCTAGGAGCCAATCATTGTAGGCCCTATCTTATACAAATCTCTATTTTCTAAAAATCTCATAGATCTAAAGAAAATCTCATAGCCAATCTCCTATGTGTCTCAGACCCATAGAAGCAGTATGCATCTGATGCTTGGCTTGAGGAAGAGGTTTTGTAAGTGGATCAGCTGTGTTGCTGGCTGTGTCAACTCTACAGATCTTTACGTCACCTCTATTTACGATTTCTCGTATGAGGTGATAACGGCGTAGAATATGTTTGGATTTTGAGTGCGATCTCGGTTCCTTGGCCTGAGCTATAGCTCCATTGTTGTCACAGTAGAGGTCCACAGGGCCTTGAACACTGGTAACCACTCCTAGTTCGCTAAGGAACTTCTTAATCCATAAACCTTCTTTTGCTGCCTCGGATGCTGCTATGTACTCAGCTTCGGTGGTTGAGTCTGCAGTAGTTTCCTGCTTTGAGCTCTTCCAGCTCACAGCACCACCGTTGAGTATGAACACATACCCGGACTGTGATCTCGAGTCGTCTCGGTCAGTTTGGAAACTTGCGTCTGTGTAACCATTTACCACGAGTTCTGAGTCACCACCGTAGACGAGAAACATATCCTTAGTTCTTCTCAAGTACTTAAGGATATTCTTTGCAGCAATCCAGTGCTCCATGCCTGGATTAGCCTGATATCTACTCGTAACACTCAAAGCGTACGAGACATCAGGACGAGTGCACAACATGGCGTACATGATAGAGCCAATAGCCGAAGCGTATGGTACTTTACTCATGTTGCTTCGCTCATCAGTTGTCGAAGGACACTGAGTCTTGCTAAGCTTTGCGTCATGATTCATTGGCAGGTATCCCCTTTTGGAAACCTGCATGCTGAACTGATTCAGTACTTTGTCAATGTATGTGCTTTGACTCAATCCTATGAGTCTTTTCGATCTATCTCTATAGATCTTGATGCCTAATATATAGACTGCCTCGCCCAAGTCTTTCATCGAGAACACTTTCTTTAATGAAGACTTGGCTTGTTGCAATAACGGAATATCGTTTCCCATCAGGAGTATGTCGTCTACATATAAGATTAGAAAGGCGATGGCACTCCCACTAGTTTTTCTGTACACACAAGGTTCTTCTTCGCATCTGACGAAGTCAAACTTTTTGACTTCCTCGTCAAATCGAAGATTCCAACTCCTTGATGCTTGCTTCAATCCATAAATGGATTTAAGAAGCTTGCACACCTTCCCAGCATTATTTGGATCTTCAAAACCCTTGGGCTGTATCATATACACGTCCTCTTCTAAATTTCCATTTAAGAAGGCGGTTTTGACATCCATTTGCCATATTTCATAATCATGAAATGCGGCAATTGCTAGGAGCATCCGAATTGACTTAAACATAGCCACGGGCGAAAAAGTTTCATCATAATCTACACCGAGAATCTGTTTGAAACCTTTCGCTACTAGCCGTGCTTTGTATATAGTCATATTACCATCCATGTCTGTTTTCCTTTTGAAAACCCACTTGTTATCTATGGGTTTTACCCCATCAAGTGGTACAACTAGGTTCCAGACCGTGTTGTCATACATGGATTGTATTTCGGATCTCATGGCCTCCAGCCATTTTTCAGAGTCGGGTCTATCCATTGCTTCCGCATAGGTCAGTAGATCTTCAGTGTCAAACACTGAAATCTCGTGTAGTCCCATGTACCTTTCAGGTGCATGGACTATCCTTGCTGACCTACGTAGCACTTGTTCTTCTGGCTGTTGAACTTCATCCACAACTGTTTGTGGGTTCAGTTCTACTTCAACTTAAGTCGAAGTATCTGAGCTCGGGACTAGAACCTCTTCCACAACTACTTGTGGATTTGGTTCTTCCAGATGCTCATCAGCTGAAGTAACAAGTGGTGGGTTTATCTGATCTTGTTCAGATATTATATTATGTGATGTATCTTGAACTTCTTCAAGTATTACATTACTCCCACTACTTCCTCTTGTAAGAAAATCTTTCTCCAAGAATATACCATTACGAGCAACAACTATTTTGTTCTCGGATTGGTAATAGAAGTAATATCCTCTCGTTTCCTTAGGATACCCTACGAAAAAGCATTTATCAGATTTAGGACCAAGTTTGTCAGACGTCAGGCGTTTGACAAATACTTCGCAACCCCAAATTTTAAGAAAAGATATGTTTGGAACTCTTCCAAACCATAACTCGTACGGAGTCTTTTCTACTGATTTAGATGGAACCCTATTTTTCGTTAGTGCAGCAGTTTCTAGTGCGTGGCTCCAAAACGATTTTTGGTAGAGTGGCGTTACTCATCATGGAACGAACCATGTCTAACAGAGTTCGATTCCTTCTCTCAGAAACACCGTTCCATTGCGGTGTCCCTGGAGGTGTGAGTTGTGAGACTATCCCACATTCCTTTAAGTACGTTTTAAACTCATAACTTAAGTATTCGCCTCCACGATCTGATCGTAAGGCTTTGATACTTTTATTCAGTTGATTTTCTACTTCAGCCTTGAATTCTTTGAACTTTTCAAAAGATTCAGACTTATGTCTCATCAAGTAGACATAACCATATCTACTGTAATCATCAGTAAAAGTGATAAAGTAGTAATAACCGTTTCTTGTACAAGTACTCATAGGTCCACATACATCGGTATGTATTAGACCTAATAAGTCACTTGCCCTTTCTCCCTTTTTAGAAAAAGGCGCTTTGGTCATTTTTCCTCGTAAACAGGATTCGCATGTGTTAATTGATTCAAAATCAAATTTACCAAGAAGTCATACTTCTTGTAATTTCTTAATGCGTTTCTCGTTTATATGACCAAGGCGACAATGCCACATGTAAGTCGTACTTTCATGAGATGTTTTGAGTCGTTTGTTATTATTAATGTTAAACACAGGTTTATCCATTTCCAGCATATAAAGACCATTTATCATATAAGATGATCCATAATATAATTCATTTTTATAAATAGAACAACGCTTGTCTTTTATAACAAATGAAAAACCATTCATCTCTAAACATGAGATTGATATGATATTTCTGGAAATGCTAGGAACAAAATAAACATTTTCCAGTTCCATTACAAGCCCGCTGGGCAAACACAACTCTATAATGGCTGCAACACTTGCTCCATTTCCAACTCGGAGTTGAATTTCCCTATTGCCAAGTTTCCTTCTATTCTTTAATGCCTGCATATTTGAACAAATATGAGCACATGATCCAGTATCTAATACCCAATCATTAATAGAGGTAGCAACATTAACTTCAATAACATAAATACCTGAGGTTGAAGCCTTGGAGACCTTTCCAGACTTTACATCCTCCAGATACTTAGGGCAATTTCTCTTCCAATGACCTTTGTTATTACAATAATAACAGTCAGAGGAAGCAGAGACCTTTATCTTGGGAGTGTTCTGTTTAGGAACCTGCTTCCCTTTGCCCATGTACTTCAGAACCACTTTCTTCTTTGCCTTATTGATCTTTTTCTTACCCGCTTGGATCATGAGAACAGAAGAACTTTTCTTCATGTCTCCATCTGCGATCCTAAGCATCCCCTGCAGCTCCTGTAAGCTCCTTTCCATCCCAAGCATGTGGAAGTTCATGATGAACCCCGAAAAGCTGGGTGGAAGCGAGTTCAGGATAATATCCGTAGCAAACTCTTTGCTCAACGGACTATTAAGCTTATGCAGCTGCTCAATATCACTCGTCATACGGAGCATATGAGTGCCCATAGAGCCGCTTTCGGCCAACTTGTGACCTAGTAGGGACTTGGTTACCTTGAATCTCTCCACACGTGCCTGCTCTTGAAACATGTTCTTAAGCTGGACACACATGTCGTTGGATTTGGTATCCATGAATCGCCTCTGCAATTCAGGACCCATAATCCCAACTATGAGACTCTGTACATCAAGCTCATCTTCCGTGTGCTTGTTGTACGTTGTTAACTCATCAGCAGTAGCACCTTCTTTGAGTTCATCAGGGTAAGGGGTATTTAAGACATATTCCCTTTTCTCGCGCCTAAGTACGATCGTGAGAGCACGGAACCAATCAGTAAAATTAGTCCCGTCTCCTTTCAGCTTTTCTTTCTCGAGTAGGGAGCGCAACGAGAATGACGTTTCTTTAGACATGTTCTACAATGTTAAATGTAAAGATTTTAGCTTTGTTCATGTAATGTTTTATTTTCAACAATAAAACTCCCACTGCAAATCTGTTCTATTCCCATTTTGCAGAAGGACTAAGATCCCTATCTTTCATTAATAGACAAGTCTATTAATTATTTTTAGGTAAGCAACTCTTTGCTAATCATATCTCTATATGACTCTTGGTTTCGTTAAACATCGTATGTTTTAACGAAGACTTTGCCCCGAGCCCAAAATGATTTTGGAAATCACCGGTAAGTAACCTCACTCTATTTGGTTTGTTATGTCGAACATAACCCTTGACCACCAAAGGTAAAAGGCGACGTCTGCTGAGCAGTCCGTCAACCAATGAACAATGGTTTGAGAAGGATAGAGTAGGAAGGGCATACTACTTAATTAGATGGGTTTGTTTTATGCTTTAAACCTT
Source organism: Carex kokanica (assembly GCA_025461125.1). Lineage (NCBI taxonomy): Eukaryota > Viridiplantae > Streptophyta > Magnoliopsida > Poales > Cyperaceae > Carex > Carex kokanica. The sequence goes on along the minus strand of JAJGRX010001122.1, from coordinate 975,108 downwards.
GTAAGCAACCTTTAAAAGAGGTCTTGCCAGAAAGACAACCGAAGGTATCCACTTCCAGTCTTCCTTTGACTAAGACACTCTTTCACATGCTTGACTTTGTTTTAAGCATGTTTATCTCGTAAATCTGGTTTTAGACAGTCTTACGGATACGTGAAAAGAGTCTGCCAGAAAGACAACCGAAGGTATCCACTTCCAGTCTTTCTTTGACTAACGACTAATTTCACGGTTCCTTGAAAGCGATAAATCTAATTTATGCATTTCATATCAAAGCAATAAATCCTATTTATTTATATACGTGACCAAGTTACGTATACTATTTATCAGTTCCTAATTCTTTATTTTGCAGCTATGCTCAGTTCTTTAGTTATACCGTTTGAAAGCATATAAACAGTTTATATGTTTTTAAAGCAGATATTCTTTTTGGTATGTAAAGCAATTTGGTAATGTGACAAAGTTCCTTTTGGGCCAGCCATTAGGACACGAAAAGGGGCTCCCAGGAAAGACCGGGGTCACGAGGACCGCTTTAGATTCGGTCTTTCCTAGACAGAACCATCTCTTTTACGGTGTGGAAATGACAGCTCTTACTCAGGTACTTTATTGCTTCATCACATTCTTCGATGAACTTTACAAAACCAAAGGTTTTCGAAAAGACGAAAGAATTACATTTTGCCATGCTTCGACAGTAGTAAAGCAATTTGGTAACGTGACAAAGTCCCATTTGGGCCAGTTTATCAAGACACGTAAAAGGAATAGGATTGGCCAGAAAGAAAACCGCTTTTATCCAAGACCATCTTTCTTTGACTCAACCTTTTCCCTTTTACGGTGGAGATAAACAGTTCTTACTTGGGTACTCTATTGCTTCATCACATTCTTAGATGAACTTTACCACAGTCGAAAGTTTTTGAAAACGAAAACATAAATAAAACATTAAATAAAGCTTAAATCTAATTTAACTTTCTCAGTCGGAAAACCGAACCAAGAAAATCTCATTTCTAATCGGTTTTGGACTTAAGCTGCAAATCTAAGAATTAAACCGATACGCGGTATATGCAAACAATTTGCATAAGTTATAACTTTTAGAAAATCAATCAGCAGGAGAGCCTTGCGCTCTGATACCACTGTTGGGTTTTGAGGCTACCCAAAGCCATTAGGCTTAAGCTGCGGAAAGACCGTAAAACAAAATTTTTACTTCTAACTTAAGCCAAAAGGATTGAAGTGGTATGTCGGATAATCTACCGAGAGTTACATACCTGTTCAATCCTTTTCTTAGATTAAAAACCATAAATAAAACTTTACTTATTCAGATCATAGATTAAGTAGTATGTCGGATAATAACCGAGAGTTACATACCAGATTAATCCTGTATAGACCCAAAATAGTAAAACCGTATTTACTTGTATTTTAATCAGTTTATAGATCTACTCATTTGATTGATTTCTAAAAGATTAAATCTTTTTAACAATTAAATAGATTAATATAACATTTCTTTTCCTTGCTTCCAAATTCAAATTGGAATGCAGTCTGACCCGACTGTCTGACCCGGCTGTCTGACCCGGTTAAGCAAGCACCAAAAATATAGTGCCTCTATCGGTTATCCACCAGGAACTAATCGAGAGAGCGGTTTATTTCTTTTACCAGAAATACCGTAAACTGCGAAATCTGACAAAAACACTATTCACGAGAAAAAGCAAATAATAATTACGACTCTCGTAAAATATTATTTCTAAAACCCGTAAACTCTGATTAGAACGAATCTGAGAAAAGAGAGAATTATCGTTCGATCGGATCGAATCGGTATTCAGAAAATGGAATGATTTCTCTCTTACTTTGATCATGTATTTATATACATTAGTTGCCGCCATATCAATTTGATATATATTAAAAAATTGAGTCGGCAACTAAATCAACGGCCAAATGAAATCGGCAAAGTTTTTAGTAAAATGAAATTACCATTTTGCCCTTGGCCCATTAAGGCTTGATTAATTTTGGGCTTTGATGTGGGCCTTTAATCTTTAATTAGTGATTTATTCTTAATGGGTTTTAAGCCCAAAATATAAATCCAATAATTAAATATTCTAAGTTCAAATCAAATACATATTTTCTCGATCGTTCGTTCGGTAACTTTTATGCACGTGTCAAACACGTTCATAAATTAACCAATGTTTCTGCTTGTCATTTAAATGACATTTATAATTTAATTATATCATATATAATTAATTTTATCCATCTTATTATTAATTATAATCATTATAATTAATCAACAAGATTCTCCGACTAGTTCCTATATGGTGTGACCCAATAGGATCTGTGTTATGTTGGCAAATAGAATTAAAACTATTTTAACCTCTATTTATCATAGGTGGCACCTGGCAAGTACATTATGACACCAATTACACAGATGATGCTGTACCGTACAATATCATGATCCAGTAAACGATTTACTTCGTGTTAATTCTTTTGTCTCATAGCTATCAGATTAGTTTCAAGGTAGGTATGTGTCATCCTTGCAAACTTAATCTTTTCTTGATCCTGAATAGATTATCAAATATGTTTACTCTTGTAATCATACTGGATCCAGATAATCATATTCTACCAAGGGGCCCAGTGACGCTATAGCTCGTATTGAGATACGAGGGACAATAGTTCTTTTGATAAACCATCTTTTCCTCCGCATAAGCTTTGTATACCGAAGAACTACCCTTATAGCTACTTTTTACAGATAGCGTTAGATAGTAATCACACATATACATTTCTTATGTAGGAAAAATGAATATCTCATACTTTAGAACTTAACACTAAAATGAAAACATTAATGACACAAACACAATTCCATTTAATGTTTCATTTGGGGTATGTCAAATATCATGTTCTCTAACATGTATCTGTGTGATTAAAATGACAACTCTTTGTCTATGGTTTGTAAAACTTAACCATCATTTAATCCACACACTAACCTTATCGCGGTAATTAGTTTTCCTGCTAATTACCTTGGTTAGAGACTTTTAAGAGTATTATCATCTATATTATGAAGTTTCATAATTCTAGTCATGAACTCGAAATGATTCATAAATTCAATAATACTCAAGGTAACAAAATGATTAAACATTCAATTCATGAACAAAGCTTTATATAACAAATTTATCGTATTATTGACTTCTAGATTATTACAAACTAACAGCCCCCTACCCACAGGGGTTGCATACAGTCGGAACTCTCATCGCGGTGAGTCTTTGCAAATAACAACTAACCTTTTTGACTCTCTTTTTTGTATTCTGCACTCCCAGTTGCTGCGGATATGAACTTCATATATTTTCTTCACAAGTTCATCTAGGGTGGTATAAACCTGGTCCGGAGCAAGCTCTGAGGTGTAAACGACACGCTTCCCAAAATAGCTTATGTCTGCTTCTTCAAAAGCAGTGGTATCGTTGAATGTGGCTACCGGGTGCCTGTCTGTCCGACCTCTAATCGGAAATCTGTCCTGCCTGGGTAAATAATCTCCATCACCGTCTGACAAGTGATCAGAATCCCAATCCCCGTCCCAACTATCACCCGAGTTAATTTCACGTTCCGGTATGGCATCAACCCCTTCAGCCTCCAGCATAGCATCTCTCCGGGGAACAATAACAGGTACAAGTATAGGTACGGACGGTGGTACAGAAGGAAATCTGGCTTCGACTACGGGTTGAAGAGGAGGTGGAGGTGGTGGTGGTGGTAGGTCGGTGCTATAATAAGTGGTATAATCAGTGGTGTAATCAGCAGTGTAATCAGTATGAACGGGTGGTGCGTACGGTTCAGACGGTGATACATGACCCAAGTTTTGGTTACCCGAGTGGTCAAAACCCGAGTGCTGCTGCACCGGGCTATCATAACCTGTATGGTCTGTAGAAGGTCCAACCCTGGTCCGACGCAGAAACTTTCTGGAATACAACTCCATTATCGGGGTACCCGTAGATTGAAAAGTATTGTAAACACATCTCCAACCATCCTCATTTGTTATTGGATACTTTACATAGTAAGGTCTATCCCGCCCTGAGTCAACCCGAGTAACCAAATCTATGTCATACCGGTTGGGGGTTACACCAATCCTTTCGAATACCATTTGCTTAAGTTCCAGAAATGAGGTGTTTTCATTTACCTCAAAGCCGTGGGTCGGATCTTTCGAGTAATGTACTCCCTCCACACCCACCTCGAACTTCCCGCCCACATATAGTGTAACCAACATTTTATCTACATTAATAAACAAACTTTTATCAGTTACAAAATAATAGTACACAGTTAAATTATTAGTAAATAACAACAATAAAAAAAAATATTTAATAAAATTAATTAAAAAAATAAAATAAAAATAATGAACAGTAATCTACAGTAATCTACACTATCTACAGTAATCTACATTATCTACAGTAATCTACAGTATCTACAGTAATCTACAGTATCTACAGTATCTACAGTAATAAACAGTAATGCATAGTAAAATAAATAATAAAATAATAATAATAAAAACTAATAAAAAAAAAAAAATTACCTGCAGAGAAGAGCGATGAATTCGGGGCGAGGGCGAGGGCGAGGGCGAGGGCGAGAGAGTGTGAGAATGAGAGGCAGAATGGGCATTTATAGGCTGCATAGTGAACCGCCCCACCATGGGGCGGTTTGCTTGGCCGTGTGGACCGCCCAGTGATTGGGCGGTTTGGTGGGTATGGTGAACCGCCCACTCATGGAGCGGTTGGGTTAGTTTTGAAATTTTTTTGGAGTTGGAGTTACATTTGATATTTTTCTTTTGTTTGAGGTTATTAATAAAAATTTCGGATTTTTCCATGAGCGTTCAGCCTAAAATACTTTTAAGCTTCTGTACGCCCAGGAGTTGTGCTTGAAATTTTGTCAGCGAAGCCAACATGTACAGAGACTACCACCACATACAAGGAAGCACCGAAGCAGGGTGCCCGATGAGCATCGGAAACCTGCTTCCTGAACAGACATCAAAACGATTTGAATCTAATGCTCATCGGACACGTCCAGGTGAGGACTTGTTTCAAAAATTTGGTCAGCAAAGACAACAAGTACCCATCCATTCCAACTACCCCTGAAATTTGTGTTTTGAAAATTTTGTCGGCAAATCCAACAAACGCACTGCGCACAGCCAACTAGCCAACTAGCCCTGAAATATAAAATCTTAGCTGGGGGCGACTCCGCACCGAAATTTTTATTAATAGAAAATAAAATAAATAAATATCGACATTGAAAAAGAGTTTTGTGAAAATTAGAGATATAGTAATTTCGTCATAGTCCATAACGTTCAGGGTACTGTAGTTGGACGTTATGGGTTATCGTCCATAACGTCCAGTTAAAGTGTTTTTTTTTTTTGCTGCTTCGTTTGTGAATTTTTTTGAAAAATAAAAAAACACTGTAGCTGGACGTTATAAATCATAACGGCCAGCTACAGTGTTTATTTTGGTTAATTAGCAGTAACTTGATTTCGCTAACCGGGCCGCAAGGGTCCACAACATCCCATGGATGTTATGAACTATAACAGAATTGCTATATTTTGAATTTTCGCGAAACTCTTCTTCAATGTTGATATTTATTTATTTTATTTTCTATTAATAAAAATTTCGGCAACTCCGCATCCTATGCATTAACGCACAATTCGAGTTTATATTAGACCGTTGGATCAGAATTCGAATCAATCCAGCCCATACTCATAATGCAGGGGCTCCTTTAAGATGTCGTTCTAATATGAATCGAACGATATAATCTAAAACTCAAACGGTATGTTAATGTAGAGGATATAAATTCGGAGGAGGAGGGTCAAGCAGAGTTCTGACATTTACAGTTTTATACATGTACTGTCTTTAATTTGTATGTTTTAATAATTAAAAATTTACAAGTAAAAAATAATTAAAAAATGGTATGCGCTTATTGTACGGTTGGGTATCATGAAGCAATTAATTTGTATGTGGTCGATCAATCAGAATTTTACTGATAATTTTGTATTTTCATTAAAATTATATGCATATACTTGTAATTATTAAAAATGATTTAACTTATCCAACTTATTTTAATTTAATTGTATTGTTAATTAATAAAAGTTTATGAAATTGTCATTTACATATAACAGATAAATGTAGAAAAAGAAGAATAATAAAACGACCAAATAATTGGTAATATAAATGAAAAACGGACGATTTGTAACGGTTTGGTCACCGCCAACGACTAATCAGCTGATTAATTGGACTAAACAGCCCGTTTTTTACAACACTGCTATGTTGTCCTTTTTTCGTATATGTAAACTCTGGTGTTATTTAGGGTTCATCTTGGTGTGCATTAAGAGATTCGTAAATATTGGTTGGTGGGAACAATTTATTTTTAAGCGCTATTTTTTGATGGTTTTATCATTTATCAAATTCCATTAATTTTTCCTCACATATAGAAAATATAAATTAGATTACATCTTAAGATGTGTTTTGATATTTTAAATTTACAATTTTTATTATTATGGAATTAAAATGAGGAGACACAATTAAGGTATAAAAACGTAAGGGGGTGTACATGCGGATAAATAATTTTTTTTTACTAAAGAGTTGACTTAATAATCTTGACAATAATTTTCAAATTAAGCCAATAAAATTAAAAAAATGGAAAACCTATAAACATGTCGTTGATACTATGAAAATTTTAAGGAAAATATAAATTTGATAATATTACAAACTTAATAATTATTTTGTACTCTCAATAGCCTCGAAATTTTTATTAATAGAAAATAAAATAAATAAATATCGACATTGAAGAAGAGTTTCGTGAAAATTCGAGATATAACAATTCTGTCATAGTCCATAATGTCCAGGGTACTGTAGTTGGACATTATGGACCATCACGGCCAGCTAATCTGATCTATAATTAACAAAAAACACTGTAGCTGGCCGTTATTGTCCATAACGTCCATCTACAGTATATATATTTTTTTTTGCTGCTTCGTTTGTGAATATTTTTGAAAAATAAAAAAACACTGTAGTTGAATGTTATGGACTATAACGGAATTGCATTATCTCGAATTTTCACAAAACTCTTATTCAATGTCAATATTTATTTATTTTATTTTCTATTAATTAAAATTTTGGCTCAATAGCCGGCCCAAAAATTGCTTTTTTCCTCAGCAGTCTGATTATAACCATTGGGTCCCACCCGACAGACGGATGATCCATCATCCATCTGCTTCCTCTTAATTAGCGAAACCTACCGACATGGCCACATCACACTATAAAACAAATCGAATCTGAATATCAGTCAAGTCACAAACAAACTAGAAGGAACTAGAAGAAGCTGAATCGGCGTAGCTCGCACGGTGAGTCTCTTCCAATCCAAAGAGTTGTTCCGTCCTAAACTCGGCCAATCGGTTTGGAAAATCGCTCAATAATCGGTTCGTGGGCTGCCGATAGATTTTCCAAACCAGATATGGTATAATAGAAGAGCAGTCCCTCAATTTACCAAGTATCTGATCACCAGGAAACATTTACCAAGTACTCTATACAAAGAGCAGTCCCTCAATTTTGGAATAAGTGTTGAAAAACCTTTGACTTTGTACTAATTATTCGGATATGAGACTAGGACTATGATATAACAGTATAGTGAGATTGTTGATTTGATTTGTACTGTTTACCAAGTACTCTTTCACTTTTGTGGCTGTTGATTTGTACTAATTAATTATATTCTCATAATTCCTTGTTATAGAACAAAGAGAAAATGGTGAAGGCTGTTGCTGTGCTTGGAAGCAGTGAGGGTGTCAAGGGCACTATTTCCTTCACCCAACAAGGAGATGGTATATTTTACATCACTTAACTTTTAAGAATAAGTTTCTGTATACTTTTTTCTGAGATAAGAGACTAAATTTCATGTAATTTGTTAATTTTAATATTTCAGGTCCCACAACTGTATCTGGTAGCATCTCTGGACTCAAGCCTGGTCTTCATGGATTTCATGTCCATGCACTTGGCGACACCACCAATGGTTGCATGTCAACTGGTGTGTCTTTCTCCCTTTGTATTTCCAAGGATATTTTCACTTTTCTTAGAATTACTCTAGTCATTATTTTTTCAGTTGGAATAAATACATGGATTTGAGAAGTGACCAATCATCAATTTTGGTCGACTAAAAGGTAAAAGAAAATAAGAAAATTTTCTAAACGAAATCGTTTAGAGAACCAAGTCAAAAGGATAGCGACATTGACAATTAATGTAAAATACCAACTCGTGAGAACTACTCACAGCAGAATATGATATTGACATCCTTGTTTATTAACTTTATTTACTTTATGCAGGCCCACATTTCAATCCTTCTGGGAAGGAGCATGGTGCACCTGATGATGAAAATCGCCATGCGGGAGACCTTGGAAATGTGACTGCTGGAGAGGATGGTGAGTAAGCACTTACTTTTTGATGTATTGGTTTACTGATGATATTGATTGCACCAGACACATTGTTCAGAATTAGAACTGGTCATGACCCCATTTGCATTTATAATGAAGGAGAGTATTGAAAACTAAATAATGCCTGAAGGAAAACCAATAATTTTTCGTTTTAACTGTCTTTTTGCTTGATCTATCGCAAAAAACTGAACCATATGTTCTGGTTTAGTGGGAAATTTTTCTTTCTGTATAGCAAATGAGATAATAAATTATCTAAAGTTTTCTGAGTGTAGCAAAATTTCTGCTTACCTAAAACATGATACTTTATTTTCCAAAGCAGCTGTGGCAATTGGTAAAAAGAAAATAAAAAACTGATTTTGTCAATTTTAGTTCTCTCTTTCAAAAGACTACTGAAGGACAACTTTCACCAAAAGAAAAAAAATTACATAAATATTCGGTGGCCAACTTCTATTTCGCCTAGGTATTGCAATTTGACTGTAATCGCTGTGTTCTTGATTGTTTAAGTACTAGTGCATATGATGTTTTGTTCTTTGTTTAACGGATACAATTAGTGATTGACCGACTCTTTTAATAAATTGCAGGTACTGCTACCTTTACAGTTGTGGACAACCAGGTAAGATTCTGTTATTGTAGAAATATTTTTTTGTTTATCTCATTAGGCAACCTCTTTTATTTTCTCGATCGTTGATGTCACGAGTTTATTTATAACAGATTCCACTCACTGGAGTGCACTCCATCATTGGCCGTGCTGTTGTTGTCCATGCTGATCCTGATGACCTTGGAAAGGGTAACATTTTCTTTTTTCCAATTTCTCAGTCTCGTGTTATTTACTGTAGCAATGCTGCTGTTCCGTTTTGATGAACTATGTAGTGTATTGAAACATTACTAATAGAATAAAACTCAAAACCCGAATTATATATCAGTTTTATTCTTAACTTTTGATTTATTCTATATATACCTTTTTTTCTCATGAGAGGTATGTTTATAGCTGGATGATGACATACATGTTGGTAAAAAAGAGTGCTTATGGTTTATGGTTGATACCATCATTTTTTATCTCATGTCAACTCTGTAATTTCATGTCGAATACACAAGTACCAAATTGCACTCTTGATTATCATTTTCTTTTTGTCATTGATTTAGGTGGACATGAGCTCAGCAAGAGCACTGGAAATGCTGGGGGAAGAATTGCTTGCGGTAATTACATTTCCTTTATTACCCCCCTTCTGTTCCTTATTTGTGTCCATTGTTGGTCTCTATTTTTGTTTTAAAATACTGCTATGTTTTTTTGGGATGAAGAGAGAAGAAATTTAAGCCTTTATTAATCATTTGGTGACAAAAATATAATTCAACAGACAAGTTGTTTGTTTCATTTTGTTGCGAGGAACACAAATTATTAAGCAATTATAACAAAAATTTAAGAATGAAAATATACTTAACCTAGCGTGGTGTCCGTCTTTGCAGCCTGAACTTGTGATTATTTCTTATAAAATTATTAGTTGATAATTGTTGTTGTCTGGCAGGAATCATTGGGCTTCAGGGTTAGAGCACTATTACCTCTACAAAATATTATGTTGTTGCCATTGGATCATGCTTTGTATTTTGACCTAATGTTTGGACAACTTTATTAGTATTAGAATAAGCAGTCTGGTTTTTCATCAGGCTATTTATGCGTGTGCTGTGAAAAAATCTGTTTTGATGCAAATAGTCTCCTCGTGGCTACGGAATATTGGTTCCTTTCTTATATCTTGTTTCAGTAGTTTTAACTGGCATCACCATTCCCTTGGCTGAGTTACTGTTGCCTTCTATTGCGTGGGTGAATTACCCTCGATCATTTGATGAAAATTTGATATATTGCGTTGCAATCTGCAGAAAAAAAACTGCTGTTTGGTTGGATCCATCATTATACAGTTATTTTGCAACATTCCATATATAATTAAAAATAAGAAAACAAATAGGTCACTTACTATCAATATGTTACTTGAAAAAGGAAAAGGAATGCTCATGTTACATCCAGATAATTACAGATAGCGTTGCAGGTCACAACCACGACAGCCTAATATCAGTTTCTGATGAATTGACATAATATAAGCATCATAGCAGACGCGAAATTATATACATACTAGAACTGTAGAACATGACGATTGTTAGATCACTGAAAATGGCATTTCAAAGCCTAATAACAAACTCGGAAGCAAATATCAATATGAATGATTCCAAACGCAACAACGTCTGCATGGGAGAGGGTTTGACAGAAATCTGACAGCTTCAGCCCCAACAATGTCCACGGGGTCCACAGGGCGGATCCAGGATTTTCGTTAGGGGAGCAAAAAAATATTGAATTGGGTTTAAATATCTAATCAGGTTTAAATCTATTAATCAATTGGATACTCGATAAAAAATAATACTTTGACTTGTAATATCTTATGCTTTGACTTATAATTCTAATTATAAATCAAAATTCAACAAATTTATTTCAATTTTAACTCTAAATTTAATCCGAATTACAAATCAAACGTCCAGAGAGGCAAAAAAAAGTTCCGGAGAAGGACAAAGTTGGTCGAAACCGATAAATCTCCACTAAAACTCAAAATTCAGGGGGAGGCACTGCCCCCCCGGAACCACCTGGGCCCCTGGGGGTCCAAATACTTGGCAAACCTTCAGTAGGAAGTATAGACAAATGAAAATAAATGAAAAAAGCGCAACAAAACTTGCCAACTCCTCAAAAGCACCCAGAGAGAATCAAGGTGGAGTAACATTCAACCTTTTGAAAGAGGTAAAACCAGCATCCACCACAAGGTTATGCCCGCTGATATATTTTGCGTCATCTGAAGCCAGGTAGACAGCCGCGTCAGCAATATCAGCTGCGTCACATCTGGCCCCCTTGAACTCCCACATATTGTGTGTTATCTCAGCAACTATTTTCTCATCATCAATATTCAAAAGCTTCTTCAAGGCGTTTGCACCAAATGCCGTCGGTAATGCATGCGGCGATATGCAATTCACTCGAATACCATGTTGGCTCAATTCTGCTGCTGTTGATTTTACCAAACCAATTACAGCAGCCTTTGATACTGCATAGTCATGTGGTGCCATGCCTCCGAGCATACCTATTGACCGATGAAGCATATGATATTTTGATCAGTCTACAAGTTAATTTGAAAGTTTATGTTACGTAGAGAATTTTTTTTTTAGTTACACTGACAAAATAGGTATGTCTTTCTGACAAATCATACCTCCTGTTGTATGCTAATTTGTTTTATGGTGGCATTCAAGCTTTCAATATAAGCATGCATTATGATCATCTCATTAAGCACTGTGGGCTCGATCAGGCCCAAAAATAACTGTACTGGTTGCTACCTGAAGTCAAGTAGGATACTCAGTAATTGTATACGAGGTAGCCAGTCATTACTGCAAAAATTCAATGAGAAAATCCCCAATAAACAATCAATCAAAAAATGATCAATTATTTACTGATTGTCATTCCACTTTATTGTGATCAGTTATACCAAGTACCAACAACCCATTCTTATACAACCAATAGGATAATACCAAATGCATCTAACCTGTTGTGCTGGCTGTGCAAATGATACTTCCAGCTTGGCACGGGATCATTACACGAGAAGCATGCTTGATCCCGGCAACCATCGAACGGACATTAACTGCCATGGTCCGGTCAAATCCCGCAAGCTCCAAATCAATTATTGTTGGTGCCAATGTCCCAACAATACCAGCATTGTTATACATTACATCAAGCCGTCCATACTGGCCCACAACGTGATCGACTGCACTGGAGATTTCTTCCTCATTAGTGACGTCACAGTGAATAAAGATGGCATTTGGGCCAAGATCATTTGCAATTGATTTTCCTAAATGATCTTGCACATCTGCAAGGAGAACTTTTGCACCATTTTCTATAAATTTGATGGCAGCAGCTTTGCCGATTCCACTGGCTGCACCAGTTATCAGAGCAATTTTTCCTGCTAGCCTGAATTTGTGCAAAATTGCAACTATATTAGCCTATGGCATGCAGCACAAGCAAACATGTAGAAAGGAAAGATTTCAAACAATAATTAAATGCAGTGATGAAATTGTGTGCTTTGTTTTATTAAAAAAAAATGGCACTGCTAAGAAAGGCAGGTGAAAAATGTAGCTTATGAGAAAATTTCTGCCTGACAGAGAGAAGAAAAATAAAATGCTACCTTCCTGACCATGAATTAGTAGAAAAGAGTTTATGCTGTTGGAGCCTATTAATATTTGATTTGGCCAATACATCCAAAGCTGCTTTATTCCCCTTCAATCTAATCCAAAAGTTGGAGAAAGCATCATGTGAAATAATTAGTTCATAGGATTAAGATGGAACTTGTTACGCAGAGTTAATTATAGATTATAGAAAAATGATTGGGTTTGTTTCAAGCGTGAAGTTTTTTTTTTTTAAAATTTTACCAGATAGGACACAGTTATTCCACTTTAGCAGCAGCCCAATGTTAGTTGAATAATTGGGCCATTATGGCTGTGAAAAAGCCAATGGTTAAGGGTGGTTCTAATGGGTCGCGGGAAGTTGTCTTGTGAAAAAGCCTTACACAACAGAAGCATGCATTAAAGCCGCATCGTAATCATAAAAAAGATGGAAAGATTATTCTTTTCTTGTTACTCCAGTTGGTGCCAATTTTTTAGCAGTTGAGAAGTGAAAATAGTTCTTATTTTGTTGGAATTCTTAAAATTTAAAAACCTTCTTTCTGTACACATTCGTACACACACACACGTGTGTGTGTGTGTTACAACCATTAAATAACCAAGTCGAAAAAGAAGACAATACTTTACTTCAGAAAATAGAAAATTAAAGCAAAAATTAGATGGAAAAAAAATTAACTTGATAGCTATCCTCGACATTGGGAGCTTCTTTATCCTGCTTTCTGATTTTCCTTTCGTTTTCCCGGATAATTTTCTTGGATGGAACAGCCACTTCTCTAATTGCAAAAATGTAATAATAAATGAGTGAGGCTATGGTGCTATGCATAGCACGGATGGCTAGTGTACTACGGCTCAATATAGTACTTTTTAAAATCCTAACGGTCGATCCGACCGTTCAATGTGATAACCATATGAATATGTACTTGCAAACTAAATTTTATATTTTTTCGAATTTTTTTACTATTTTTTCAGATAGGTAGAATTTTGATGGTCCAGAATTTTCAAAAAACACTGATTTTTCTACCTATCTGAAAAAATAGTAAAAAAATTCGAAAAAATATAAAATTTAGTTTGCAAGTACATATTCATATGGATATCACATTGAACGGTCGGATCGACCGTTAGGATTTTAAAAAGTACCATATTGAGCCGTAGTACACTAGCCATTGGTGCTATGCATAGCACCATAGCCTCACTCATAATAAATTGTGAGGAAGAGGAATAGAGTTATAGAGACAGCGCCGACAACCGAGTTGGAGTGGAGATTGGGAGGCTAGAAAGAATATTATATAAAAATATAATACATGAAAAGGCAACAAGGGCATTTGGTCTAGTGGTATGATTCTCGCTTTGGGTGCGAGAGGTCCCGAGTTCGATTCTCGGAATGCCCCCCTTTTAACCTTTTCTCTCTCCCTTTTGTCTAACAACGAGACAAATTGCTCATGTTTTTTCAGTCAAACGCCAGTACTTTTTTACCAGCAACTTGTTCTAGTGTTTTGATTTAAAATCTAATCAAAAGCTGTTTTTTTCTTGTAAGCATTTAACTGAACTTAATCTAATATGTTTGAATTAACACAATTAATTCACATGTCCATGAGAATATATATGTAGATTAGGTAAAATGCTTCGATAAATGTGTGTTAGCCTGTTGAATCTTTTAATCAATTTACTTGGCCAACAACGAGACAAATTGCTCAGATTTTACACTCAGTCAAACACCAGTACTATTTACCAGTGTTTTGATTCAAAGGCTAATCAAGAGCTGTTTCTTTTTTGTAAAGTGGTGTATGTATTGTTCATTGGTAAACATTTAACTGAACTTAATCTAATATGTTTGAATTAACAATTAGATTCACATGTGTATATAAATCATTATTTTTATTGCATATATGTGAGTTTGTATTAAATAATTTTTACTTGTATTGTTTCAATAGGCCAACATATCTATTATATATATATAATCCTCATAGGGTCGCTACAGTATATTCTACAGTAAACGCTACAGTAAAGGTCATGTTGAGCGGTTCGGATTGACTGTTCGGACTTTGAAAATGCAGATAAAAGATTGGGTGCATTGGAAGCATAGAAATTTGGGTGCATTTGAATCCTCTAACTTTATATATAGTTAGAAAATCACAAATTAATGAATATGATATACCGGTATAACTTTATACAGTAACAACTTGATTTTGTGATTTTGAATTCATTAATATAGCATTTTGTTTATAACCGGTATAACTTTATATATAGTTAGATGTTTATCTTAATAGTTAATTATCTTTTTTTTTTCAGTAATATCCTGATACAATCTTTTTACACTCCTCTCGATAATAGCCGCCGAAGCAAAGCGAGGCTCACTTCTAGTTTATCTAAATGTTTTACCTAATCAACATAAATATTTATGATTGGCATTTCCAAGCAGAAAAAATATTTCTAACACGTTTGTGTGCCTATTTTTAAGCTAATTTAAAAATTTTGGCCAACATTTTTATCAAAAATTCTTATTTAAAAAAATGCATTTAAATAATATATATTTGTGCATAAGTCCATATCTTACTTTTATTTTTGCTAAATTATTATTGGATCTTACTTCTTACTATCATATATTTGTAGCCAAAACCTCAAAATTTGCACAACACACTGTACACATACAGAATGAAAACAAAAATAGACTATATCATCTTCGTAATCCTCCTAACTCCTAAATCTCATTGAAATAAACTTAATTAGGACCCCAGCAGCTCAAATACATAACCGTCCTTAACGACTCCTCTGATCTCTTCGCCTTCTCATTCAGATCAACTCTAGAAGAAATCTTTCTAACTTGAGAGAAGGTTCCCAAGTTTTGCTTCACTCTGCTTTGCATAGATCTCAAGGCATAATTCCATCGGCAAAGCCCGACCTGATCCTTCAGAGCTTCGACTACACCGACGCTCACTGCTACAACAAATGAACCTCTCCCTTTAGATGCCATCCTGCTACTTCCTCTGATTTTTTACAATTAATTGTTAATTTCGATCGTAGTTTTTTGGTTTGAGCGGAAGAAGGAAGAAATGTGGCGTGTATTTATGGAGATTGGAGGGGTTTGTGGAAATTGGTGTGCTTCACTTCACAATCACATAGAAATTATGGGAGAAGAAAACGAGACGCTGGTATTGAGGATTCAGGGGCTGTTTTATTTGTTTATTTTCCTACAAAAATGGAGAGTATCACATTCACATGTATCAAAGGGATAGCACTATGCTGGCGGTGTGCTATTTTCAAAGGTCCTTTCTAATGACGTGGGGGATAAGAACAAGATGTAATGAATAATCTGAGTGAGGCTACGGTACTATGCATAGCACGTATTGGTCCGTGCTACTGCTCAATGTTTGAGTTTTCAAAATTCTAACGGTTGATCCGAACCGTTCAACATAATTATAAAATGAATATGTACTTGCAAATCAAATTTTACATTTTTTTGAATTTTTTTACTATTTTTTTTAGATAGGTAGAAAATTACTGTTTTTAGATGGTCCAGAATTTTCAGATCGAGTGATTTTCTACCTATCTAAATAAATAGTAAAAAAAGTTCAAAAAATGTAAAATTTGGTTTGCAAGTACATATTTGTTTTATAATCATTGTTGAACGGTTCAAATCGACCGTTAGGATTTTGAAAACTCAAATATTGAGCCGTAGCACGGACCAAACCGTGCTATGCACAGTACCGTAGCTTCACTCTAATCTAAGTTTTTCCCTTGTAACAGTTTTTTTTTTTATAAAGCAAGTACCAAATAAGCATTGCATATTTCTTAAATGAGGAAGCCCTGAAACCGTGGCAAGTAAAAAGGAAGGGGACGTGAGGAAAAAGTTCAATATTGCTGCATCTGGCCCCCTGAGTGAGGGTAGTTGATCCTTCCTATATTAAGATTGTTTGATTCAACTTGCATGGTTCATATCATATATTTCAAAATAGAAGGAAGCGTACTTATCAATAATACTAAGTGTATATATCGAATAAGAAAGTAATAAAAAAGATTGAATCGAAGAAATGTATTGGCATTTTTATACCCAACAACTTTTAGCAATTGGTCATGGAAAAAAATAAATTATTGATGCTAAATAATAAATTACACAAGTAGCTACTAAAGTTTAACTTCTTTACCACTTAATCCTTACATGTCAGAAATATCAATTTGATCCTTAAAGTTTTGTATCATGTTCGTCCTACATTTGACATTATTGAAAAAAGAATGATAGACTAATTTATTCTAGTATTATTTTTTAGTATTGTAACAATTAAAGATGCAGTTGTAACAAACAATACAAATAATGTAAAAACTAATATAATTATTCATGACAATTAGGTAATAATTAAATTGTTATTAGCATCAATGTTTGTGTCATCACTAACTAATTACAAATAATATTTACATGCATCTTACATAAATATCAATATGACAAATTGCTAACCTGATCTCCATCTAATTTTTTGGTTGTTAATAATAGTAGAATTAATTGGTTACAAATTAAGAACTTGAAATTACAAAATTATACCTTCAAATTTAAGAATAACAATAATAATCAAATGATACTTTAAACATCGTGTGTGCACTTAATAAAAAAATTCCATAATACTTTTAAAAGGGTTGTTTTCTTTAAATTTTAAAACAGAAGTGGACAAAGATTGCCTGCTTAATGTACTTGTTAAATATAGCTTTTACATTCTTTATGCTCCAATTAAATTACACCTAAAGCAACACTAACTTCCTTGCCCGATTTTTTTTTATAATACCCTCAATTAAATAAAAAAAAATCTAAATATGCCATCAATTTTTCTAAAATTTGAAAAATGCCCCAACCGCTACACTGTGTGGCGGTTGTCTTCTGAAGTCGATTGCCACACAGTGTGATGGTTACTGTAGCAATTTTTATTTTTTTTAGTATGTATAGAATGAATGTTTTATATATAGACACTAACAGTAACTGGGTCTCACTGCTTCTATGTTTTTTTTTTCTCTCTTTTTGGATACTCTTATTCTTTGATTTTGTAAATAGAGTATATGACAAAGAAAATATACTTTTATTCTCTTTTAGAATACTCTTTTTCAGCAGATAATACTTCTTAAACATTTTAAAAAAGTTTTTGAATCAATAAGAATGTTATATAATAAGTTAATTTTCTACAATCATTTCTGATTTCCATTATTAGACGTATTCACACTACTGCATAACTGCAGTAGTCAACACGATAGAACAAGAGGGGTCACAATTTCTAGCATATCCTAACCGCTAGCAGAGGAGGCACTTTTTCTAATAGTTCTAACTCTGACCGATTATAACTGTGTAGGAAACTCCGTTTTAAGCGTTCAACCACTTTTCAAAAAGTTTGAGAGGAGGAGATATGAATTTTGAAGGTAAACTAAAGTTAACCTTACAAAATATCCTGTGCACTAAGAATTGTAAAAATACATCGTTTAGAGTTTCAAAACTGCAATTGAAATTTTTGAAAAAAAAATAACAATAAGTTATAAAATTGGTTTCAACAGAAAAAAAAATACCTTTATAAAATTGTAAGTTATAAAAATCAGTGCTCAAATCGGCTAACAAATTATATAACATATGTAGAATTATCTTTATTCTCCGTTAAGTAGATAAGTTGTACTAATTAATATCCTCCCTTGTATCTCTCCTTGCTTTTTATACTTGAGTTTTAAGTCTTTATCCAACAAAGAATTGATATATATTAATTGATCGGTGAATTCCTTTATACATACTAAACATTTATTATATACATACTAAATGTTCATTATTGTTTGTGTCTATATGTAAAACATTCATTCTATATATACTAAATAATTATAAAAAAAATGCTACAATAATCACTACACCACACAGTGTGGGGATTGGAACATTTTTAAATTTTTTGAAAAACTGATGACATATTTGGATTTTTTTTATTCAACTGAGGGTATTAAAAAAAATCGTCTACCTTGATCTCTTGTCGCATTCTACTTTTATTTTGCCCCATGCACGGCCCATCTTTTTTTTTTCTCACTATTTAATAAAATATTGTATCGACTTTGCAACAAAATTGTTGATTGCCAATCTTTCCTTAGCACTGTCCAGATGATCAGACCTCATAACTTCGGAAACAACAAATCTCATATGTGGTCCACATTGCATATGCCAGGGAAAATAAAAAGGTTCAAAAAAAAATAGCGAAGAAAGCAAAACAGTCCCTAGTATTTGGGACATGGAATTCCCAAAACCAGTGTCCAGCTTTCCTCTCCAATCAGTAGGAGCACGAACCTCTCTAATCTCGGATTCGTATCCTGACGGTACCTGATTGAAGACAATTACGATCAAACGGTCCAGATTAATCTTATTTGGACCAAATTCAATCCAGTGCCTATGAGACTGTGGGGGTCTGTTTTGAGATTCGTGTCATGTTAAAAAACCATCCGATCGTAATTGTCTTCAATCAGGTACCCGGGAGGATACGGATCCTCTAATCTCCCCCATGTCCCTCCCATCTCTATAAATAAACATCACACGCTTTCTTCTTCAAACAACTACCAAACCTCAAGAACACACTAGAAATCAATTGCCCGAAAATAAGAGAAAGTAGCAGGAGGATTCAGATGGCATCTAAAGGGAGAGTTTCATTCGTTGTAGCAGCGAGCATCAGTGCAGTAGAAGCTTTGAAGGATCAGGCCGGGCTTTGCCGGTGGAACTATGCCTTGAGAGCTATGCAAAGCAGAGTGAAGCAAAACATGGGAGCCTTGTCTCAAGTTAGAAAGGTTTCTTCAGGATCCGGTTTGGAAGAGAAGGCGAAGAGATCAGAGGAGTCGTTAAGGACGGTTATGTATTTGAGCTGCTGGGGTCCTAACTCCTAATTGAGTTCATTTGATTAGGATTAGGAAGAAAGTAGAGATGGAAGTATAGTTTCATAAACTTTGTAACTGTACATTTAAGCAATAATTATTTAAGCTTAGATTTTGGTTCCATTTCACGGATATCAATTTTTCTCTTTCTAAATTCCACCTAATGAAAATAATAAGTATCAGCAATATATGCAAAATACAACAGAACATTTAAATTAAGTAATCCTTAATAAAAATGTTTTCAAAGTCATTTGCTTGTAACATGCGATGCCTCATGCCTATGCAAGTAAAATTAAGAATCAGATGTGATAATTGTTATTATCAATCAAGCAGAATTCTGCTTCCGGATAGATCAGAACAAAGATGTATATCATATAGCTATCAAATATAAAACCGAAGTTAAATAGAATAACAAGCAAAACAGTCAATATCAACAAACAAATTTGATAGATCTTTTAATTTAGCAATTAATCAAGTGAAGATATCAGTATGTAGTATTGATTTAAATAGCTGGTGATGAATCGTCAAATCGGTCAGAGGAAGACCACAAAGGAACGAATGCTGGAAGTCAAAAGGTTTAAATACCTCCATCTCCAGAGAATAATTAAGAAAAGAAAAACAAATTACATTTTTAACGAACAGTAAATCTCCTTTAATTACATTTTTAAATCATGTTTGATCCAATTTATATAATTTACATGCTTTCGAGCTGCTATTATATTTGTAAAGTGGTGTGTGTGTGTGTGTAATTTACATGCTTTCGAGCTGCTATTATATTTTTAAATCATGTTTGATCCAATTTATATAATTTACAGAACAGAGACAAAATTGAGACCCGTGAAATGGAACAAAACTTGAGCTTAACTCATTGCTTAATGTACAGTTACAAAATCAATGAAACTATACTGCCATCTCTACTTTCCTACTAATCCCAATCAAATAAACTCAATTAGGACCCCAGCAGCTCAAATACATAACCGTCCTTAACGACTCCTCTGATCTCTTCGCCTTCTCTTCCAAACCGGATCCTGAAGAAACCTTTCTAACTTGAGACAAGGCTCCCATGTTTTGCTTCACTCTGCTTTGCATAGATCTCAAGGCATAGTTCCACCGGCAAAGCCCGGCCTGATCCTTCAAAGCTTCTACTGCACTGATGCTCGCTGCTACAACGAATGAAACTCTCCCTTTAGATGCCATCTGAATCCTGTTACTTTCTCTGATTTTGGACAACTGATTGATTGTTAATTTTGATCGTAGATTTGTGGATGGAGCGGAAGAAGGATGAGTTGTATTTATAGAGATTGGAGGTGTTTGTGGAAATTGATGTGCTGCACTTCACGATCACAGAGATCAAGTGATGACTGATGAGAGGAGAAGTAGACGCTGGTTTTGAGAATTCCATGTCCTAGATACCAGGGGCTGTTTTATTTGTTTATTTTCCTACAAAAATGGAGGACCGCGGATCATATCGTCACATGTATCCAAGAGATAGCACTATACTGGCGGTGTGCAATTTTTAATGGTCCTTTCTAGTGACGTGTCACGTGTGGATAAGAACAAGATGTAATAAATAATTTAAGTCTCGGTTACAATTTTATTATAAAGTAATTTCAAAGTAAGCATTACATTATATGTTAAATTAATAATGGGGCTAGTTAATTGGCCTTCAACCCATGGCCGTCATTTTTATTAATATCCAAAGTTAATTACAAATTAATAAATATATCCAGCTCAGATTAGTTTTGTTAAAAATGTCCAAACCGGCCATTTTTTTTTTAGACTATGAAGAGCAAGATGCTGAAATCTAACATTATAAATTCGATTTCTTTTTAAAAATATTTGTTAGATTATAAAATATTTTTTGATATATAATTAGCATATTTATACTAAAATACGTTAAATTTCAACATATTTAGGAGAGATGTTAGATTTCAGTATCGTACTCTTCAGCATCATATTTGATTTTAGCATCTTACAAAATGAAAGATACTCAATTTTAGAATGCTGGTTATTGTCAAATTAAATTCACTAACAGCATGCGAACACTAAATTACATTTTTTTAGGTACTAAGTTTTAACAATTTCACTAGTTCAGGTTGATCCAGTTGGTTTAATGTAATTCAAGTTTCCTATCTTTCTTAATCATCAGATCAGTAAGTTTGATACAAGTTCTGACATTTTACTATGCTGCATACGACACTGTCACTAGCCGCATACGGGTCGTTGTGTGTTTACCGATGATAAAAAACTTTAACTCAATTTTTGAGACACTAAATGACGTTTTTTTGCAATTCTGATTCCGTTGGCTCCTTCGGGATGACCCCAAGGGTGCCATTGCCCCCGTCTCGTCCCAAGCTTTCCGAATTGGGGTCGTATGCGCAAATACGAGTTTCCTAGCCAAAGTTATGGCAGTTTAAAGTTAAAAAAAACGATGCCTTCGTGCAAAAACACCGATGACGCACCGATGCTTTATGCACGGCTTAACGACGGCAGAAGTGCATCGATGTTTCATTACAAAAACATCAGCGATGCACCAATGATTTTTTAGCACTACCCTGCTTAATTGCCAATGCTAAGGCTAATAAAACATCGATGTTTCATTACAAAAATATCAGCGACGCACCGATGTTTTTGTAGCACTACCCTACTTAATTGCCAATGCTAAGACTAATAAAACATCGATGTTTCATTGCAAAAACATCGATGATGCACCGATACATGCAAACGATGTAACACACGCATCCAATCAAATGCATTTATTTGTTCTTGGCCAAACTGAGTGTAAACTACAATCCGAGTTTTCTACGACTTTTCTTCTAGCCAACTATGCTATGCCAATCTTAAGAATCTTTCTCTCTCGCAGTCCCTCTCTCTCTAAAAAAAAAATTTGGGAATCGGCTATTAAATAGCCGGTTTTGAATTAAAATGAGAACCGGCCATTAAATAGCCAGAGGTGATATCGGGTCATTAAATCACAAATTAAATCGAAACTAGAGGTGATATCGGGTCGGGTAGGATCCGGATACTATGATATTTGGACATGTATTCTAAAAGTGTTTGGGTCTAAATTTCGATCCATATACTTATTAGTTTCAAATCGGGTCAGATCCGGATCCGGATTCCTATCTATCTGTAGATATTTTGGGTCCAGTCTTTTGGTTCTGGGTAGATAGATACCCATAACTTGTTTGTGGATTATCGGATTCGGATTCAGAGCGGGTACATGGTAGATAAAGAGATCAAGAAGGAATTATTAGATTCGAAAATTTATAAGCAAAAGGTGAACGTGACATTTGATTTCAATGATCTGTGCGAAGAGAGCAATAAATTAAATAGGCAAAATGTGAGTAACGTGACATTTGATTTAAAACAAATGAAGGAATTAATTATTAATCTATATGATTTGATTTGTATTTTTAAAAAAATATTACAAATGATTGTCTTTTTATAGTTATTAATATCTGTTTTTATATTAAATAATTATAAAGAATGGTATTATCTTTTTATCGGGTATTTATATGGGTATCGGATCGGATTCGGTTATGGGTCGGATAATTAAATCAAACTCATATTCTATCAATTACAATATCGGTTCCGGTTCGGATCTGGATCGGATATTAAATTTTTAATTTTGTAACTGTACCCATAATATAACCAATTATATTTTTAAAACCATACCCTATCCAAATTAATCGGAACCGGGTCAGTTCCAGTTCGGTTCCGGATAAGATCCGGGTAATCGGATAAAAGTAGCGCCTCTGATCGAAATGACAAACAAATGAGCTTTGGACCAAACTTAACGTCAAATTATTTATTTCGAATCTATTAAAAAATTACATTGTATTAACATAATTAATTTCAAACCATATATACAGAAATAGATTAGGCATTAAGAGATAAAATAAGTTTTCAGCACTCAATAATAAGATCATTGCTCTCAAAATAGCAGCCCTCATATCGAATGTGCACAGCAACAGTCATCAATTCGAACGTGTCTGACCAATGGCAGATCTGTGTTGATTACGGAGATTAATTGCCTCTTTTTTTTTTCTAGGAGAGTAACAATTATTTATATCTCTACAGTTTTTTATGTTTAGTTTTTTTCTAGGAGAGTAACAATTAGATTGGTATAGTTTTACCGATTAATGGACAGAGGTCAGAATTATTGGACTGCTCACCGAAATTTCAGCTTTTCTGAATTCTGACCTCTGTCAATTAATCGCTAAAACTGTACCAATCTGTAATATTTTTGTATAGAGAAATTATATTATCTGAAAACTAGACTTTCGTACCTTTATTTTGATATAAAGAACACAAAAGTTTATAATAGACTACATCAAAAAGAGCACACCATATGCCGTGACTGTTGTTTTATTAATATCTTTCTCAAAATCTAAAAAAAAAAAAAAATAGTGGACCGCCTCACAGTGGGACGGTTTGGTGATATTTTTTTTTAGGCAGTGGACCGCCCCACAGGCGGGCAGTTCGTTGGAAAAGCTGACCGTCCCGCCCCTGGGCGGTTAGGTTATATTTAAAAAAAAATCTAACCCGAAATTATATGTGATATTTTTTCTTTTTTGAGGTTACTAATAAAAATATCGGTAATGTGCTTTACAAAAAGCGATGGCCGGATGTGAGGAGAAAAGTATTTTTTTTTTTTTTTTAGATACTTGGTAGTGGGCTAGTGGCTACCAAATTGATGTGATGTGTAGAGAAAAGTAAGGCTTGTTTTTTGAATTCCATGTCCCAGATACCAGGGACTGTTTTGTTTGTTTTATTTTCCTTACAAGATGGTTTGCACACGATAGCATTACGAAGAGGGGTGCTATTTTAGGTCCTTTATATGACTTATGGCGGTATCCGTAAGGGAACCGAATCCTCTGCCCTCCTGTGGATAGGATTTTCCTGCCCTCAAGTGCAAGATGGAATCTGAACCGTTAGATTTTGTCAAATTTCGTGTTGAGAGATGCGCTAGATTAGCGACTCCGTTAATTTTGTCCCATTCGCTTTCTCCGTCTCTCTTCACTCTCGTTCTCTCTTCGCAAGAGTATCTCCTGAGAAAGAAAACCCACCGGCCACGCCCTCCTCTTCGTGCTCTCCCTCCACGACCCACTGTTGGCGTCATCTTCGTGCACTCTCTCCTCTTCTCGTCTGTCTCCCCCGATTATCCTCTTCATGCGCCAAAAGGATTTAATTGATTGTATGCAACTCTTTCACTCTAATTACACAAGAATTTAGTTGAATTTTGGTTTACTTTTTCACTTTTGACATGCTTTTAGAAATAGAGAATGTTGTGGTTGAATTAAAAAGGAGTTGTATTTACATTCTGTTGATTAGTTTTTGGCCGATTATTCTTTAATTTTGATGGTCATTAGGTAATGTTAAGATTGTTAATGGTTATGGTGTACCAGGAGGCGGTGTCTATTATTCTATTTGCTTTGGCTTCCAATCGGGTACAACACAATCTAATAGTTGCTACTAGTATTCATTTGTTACTTGAGGATCAGATTTGCTAAATCAGTGCTAGAATTCATATCTTATTTTTTTCAAAATTTTGTGTGAAATGCAGAGTTCTGAAGCCAGAGGGAGAAAGTGAAGAGAGACGGAGAAAGCGAATAGGAGAAAAATTAACGGAGTCACTAATCTAGCGCATCTCTCAATACGAAATTTGACAAAATCTAACCGTTCAGATTCCATCTTGCACTTGAGGGCAGGAAAATCCAGCCCACAGGGGGGCAGAGGATTCGGTTCCATGGGTAAGACCATAACGTACGGAATAAAGTTTGTTTATGTAACAAAATTTAATACTAAGCTAAAATGGAGTAAGGACTTTGTATGTTTTCAATAATGACGCAATAATCGGCAGACGCCGGAATTTTTAAATATAGCACAGTTTTAAAAAATATATACCAAAACGGCACCGTTTGGTAGGAATTTTAAATTTAGCACGGCCGCAGATCAGCTGAGCGGCCCTTTTTTTTTTTTTTTTTTTTTTTTTAGACCTGGGGGCCGCAGATCAGCTGAGCGGCCCCATTTTTTTTTTTTTTTTTTTTTTAGATCTGAGAAATAAAAATTCGAATTTTACGAAACTTTAAACGGCCATAAAATGGCGCTCGAGTATCCGATTTCAGCAAATGACCACTTTTCGGAAAGCTTGTGAAAATACGCATGCGTCCGAACTAGCTTTGCTAGATTTCCAAATTCAGAATCGCAAAAAAATAAAGGGAAGAGCCTCAAAACTTCAGTTGAAGTTTCCAATTAAAATTTTCATTTCTATTCTCAAATCTACGTAGCTCAGTAAATTAGTTATCTAATGAACTTGTAGAATACTAATTTACTGAGCTACGTAGATTTGAGAATAGAAATGAAAATCTTAATCGGAAACTTCAACTGAAGTTTTGAGGCTCTTCCCTTTATTTTTTTGCGATTCTGAATTTGGAAATCTAGCAAAGCTAGTTTGGACGCATGCGCATTTTCACAAGCTTTCCGAAAAGTGGTCATTTGCTGAAATCGGACACTCGAGCGCCGTTTTATGGCCGTTTAAAGTTTCGTAAAATTCGAATTTTTATTTCTCAGATCTAAAAAAAAAAAAAAAATGGGGCCGCTCAGCTGATCTGCGGCCCCCAGGTCTAAAAAAAAAAAAAAAAAAAAAAAGGGGCCGCTCAGCTGATCTGCGGCCGTGCTAAATTTGAAATTCCTGCCAAACGGTGCTGTTTTGGTATATTTTTTTTTGAACTGTGCTATATTTAAAAATTTCGGCGGCAGACGTGTCCCGTTGTATTGTGAGCTGTGACATATCCAGTCGTGCTGTGACCATTTTAGACTCCTATATGCTATTCTTCTTCAATTCGTCTGAAGAAGAAAAATTCAAAAAAATAAATTTAGACTTCTACGTATAAAAAATTTCAAAAAAATACATATAATAAAAAAAACTATTTTATCGAAAGACTGCTGTTGAATTCAAAATTTCATATTTTAATTACTGCTAGACAGATCAGAAGACCTACCTATCAATACAAAAGAAGAGAAATTTATGTGTAACAGGGCATCAGGCATCTGGTGGGGAATTTTTTATTGGTAGAAATTAATGAAAAAGAAGCGAGGGAAATAGAAAGAGTACATGAGTTGTAATATTGGTAGAAAGACCGGTAACATTTTTACCGGTCTAAAAAATCAAAAAGTTTGGACCGGTAGGAATTCTACCGGTCCAAACTTAGTTTTTCTTTTTTTTAAAATCTGATGTATAGATGGAGGAAATTCTTATATTAGATTTTTAGTAAAATATGAAAAAAAAATTCAAAAATAGATATAATGTTTCTATTATATCTAAATTTTAAGATACTCTATCTATTTTTATAAAACAAATTATATGTTACTAGAAAAAATGAAAGAAAAAAAAACTTTTAGACCGGTAAGAATTTTACCGGTCTTTCTACCAATATTACAATTCATGTACTCTTTCTATTTCCCTCACTTCTTTTTCATTAATTTCTACCAATAAAAAATTCCCCATCTGGTGCCTGGTGGGACCCACTTTGATGCTCAACGGAAATTTTTTATATATAGAAATTATTAACTACAGATGTACGGAAACAGAAATAGTACATTGTTTTCAACAAATATGGAAAGATCTGACTCAATGAGTCCGATCCAAGTTTATGAATCTGTCTCAATGGTCCAGATCCATTAATAACTTGATTTTCTATGGCATTCATATTTCAAAATAAATTATCAAGATTATCAAATAAATTTATTGTTAACATAATATTATCTTTATTTAAAAGAGGAAGCAATCGACTAATAGGCACTAGGTCATCAATTTAATTATGCGAATTGAAATTATATCCATCTCATTTAATTGTAACAATATTTTTCTATAAAAAACGCTTGTTTAAAAGGGACCATAGGATTTCTACATTTCTGCAAATTAAAAAAAATTGACAATTCGAAATTTCAAATTGAGGTTAAAAGATCATATTGGTTTTTGGTATTTCAACACACCGTCTAACACTCTAACTGCGTTTTCGACTGGAGCACAGCAATTAATATCCGATCAACGTTTATGCATGCCACAGAGATCTGGACCATTGAGACCGATCCATAAATTTGGATCGGACTCATTAAGTCAGAGCCTTCTATATTTGTTAGAAACAAGACACTCTTTCTGTTTCTGTAAATATGTATTTAATAATTTCTATAGATAAAAAATTTCCATGCTCAAGTCCTCTGGCAGTTGGTGGCCGCTTAAATAATCTACCCCTAGTAATTGGAACATGGAATTTCTCCAAAACCAGCACCTCAATCCCACAAACCAGCGTCTCTTCAGCTCACTGTCATACTTAAATTGTCGACATCTGATTCTTTTATTTATTTTTTGTTTTTATGTCGCCATTATGATGTGTAACTCAGTCTCCACATACTCTGCATCTCTATAAATTCACCTACTGCCTTCGTCTCCATCCAACGCAAAACCAGAATCAGTACACCCCCAATTTCTGAAAACCAGAAAAACTAAAGAGATCATGGCATCTACAGGTAGAGTGTCTTTGGTCGTAGCAGCGAGCATCAGTGCAGTAGAGGCATTGAAAGATCAGGCAGGCCTCTGCCGTTGGAACTATGCTTTGCGGTCACTCCAACAACGTGCGAAGGGTCGATTCGGTGGCTTCTCTCAAGCTACAATGGCATCTTCGGTTGTAGAGAGGAGAAAAGACATGGAGAAGGCCAAGAGATCAGAGGAGGCAGTTAGGACTGTTATGTATTTGAGCTGTTGGGCTCCTAATTAATTCTCTGTCTGTCTCTCTATTGTACATGATTTATGAATCAGACTATTGAATTGAAAACGTTATGAACATTCAGTTTATTCTTATCTGTTACATTCTGCTGTTGAGTTCTATAGCAAATTTGGATGGTTGAATTTCGAGAATCATGCTGATTGTTTCTCTGATCGATGTGACAATTCATCACCAGCTATTTAAATCAATACTAGACTCACAGATACTTTCACTTGATTTATCAAATTTGTTTGTTGATATTGACTGTTGTGCTTGTTATTCTATTTAACTTCGGTTTTATATGCGCTATATCATATACATCTTTCTTCTCATCTATCCGGAAGCAGAATTCTGCTTGCTTGATTGATTATAACAATTATCACATCTGATTGAATAATAAAAATCTTAAATTGTTTTCAAGAAAAATTGATACGTATTTTGACTCCATATTTGCATAGGCATCGCATGTTACAAGCAAATGATTTGGAAACCAATTTTTTTTATTAAGGATTACTTTAATCGTTTGACTCACATTTTAACATGTTCTGTTGTATTTTGCATTGCTGATACTTATAATTTTCATTAGGTGGAATTTACAAAAAGAAAATCGAGATCCGTGAAATGGAACCAAAACCTGAGCTTAAATTATTGCTGAATTAAATGTATACAAGGTTTGAAACTATACTTCCATCTCTGCTTTCTTCCTAATCATAATCAAATAAACTCAATTAGGACCCCAGCAGCTCAAATACATAACCGTCCTTAACGACTCCTCTGATCTCTTCGCCTTCTCTTCCAAACCGGATCCTGAAGAAACCTTTCTAACTTGAGACATGGCTCCCATGTTTTGCTTCACTCTGCTTTGCATAGATCTCAAGGCATAGTTCCACCGGCAAAGCCCGGCCTGATCCTTCAAAGCTTCTACTGCACTGATGCTCGCTGCTACAACGAAGGAAACTCTCCCTTTAGATGCCATTTGTGTGTTCTTGAGGTTTGGTAGTTGTTTGAAGAAGAAAGAGTGTGATGTGCATTTATAGAGATGAGAGGGGTATGGGGGCGATTAGGGGTTTATTCACCGACTGATTGGAGACGAAAACAGGACACTGGTTTAGGAAATTCCATGTCCATGTCCCATATACTAGGGGCTGTTTTGCTTTCTTTTATTTGTCTCTTTTTTTATTTTTCCAGGCAAATTAATGCATTGGGGACCACATAGGAGCGTCCAAGAATAGTGACATGGTATTTGTTGTTTTCCAAAAGTATACGACGTCTGGTTCTGGAGTCTGGACAGTGCGAGGAAAGAGGTACTGAGCTATGGATAGAGGCCGTCGTGGCAATCAACAATTTTGTTGCCTGATTTAAAAAAAAAAAAATTACAAAAATATCCTTGATTTTCAAAATTTTTGAAAAATGTCCTGACCGCTGTCCTACTGTGAGACAGTTTGCTACGAATTTTTTTTAGAGATATTTTGTGTGTATAGAATAAATGTTTTACACATAGACACTAACAGTAATTTGGTCTCACTGTTTTTATGATTTTTTTTCTTTTTTTTTAATACTCATATTCTTTGATTTTGTAAATAGAATATATGAAAAATAAAATATATATGTGTGAAACTAGAGTTGAACCTTAGATATTGTATAGAACCCATGTAACAAGAAAATATACTCTTGTTCACTTTCATAAAATAATAAAATATTGACAATTTTATTTTATTTTTAAGCCATTTTGTGCCATCTTTCGTAAATCATAAAAAATAGTAAAAATTTCAAAAATAGTAAAAATTGGTATTCCACAAGTTCATTATTTAACCAATTTACTGAGCTACTTAGATCGAGATCGAAGTTTGAAGTTTATATGATAGATTTTTTATTTACCGTTATTTTTCAGAAACTTCAATTGCCTTTCAGGTTATCTTCTGAAGTGGACCGCCCCACTGTGGGGCGGTTATCTTTTTCTTTTCTTTTTTAAAATCTTAAAATGAAAACAGTAAACTAAATGACTGTAACTAACAAAAATATCGAAAATTAGAAATGAAAAACTTAATTTGAATCTTCAACTTAAGTTTTGAAGCTCTTCCCTTTATTTTTTGTACAATTCTAAAATTTGAAAAACGACATAGCCATCACCGACACATGCATCTTTTCGCAAGCTTTCCGAAAAGTGATAATTTACTGAAATCGGATACTCGAGCGTCATTTTATGACCGTTTGAAGTTTCATCGTCATTTTTCACCTTCTCAATGAAGATATCGTCTCTCTTGTCTTATCCCTTGTCCTAGTCTCACCTGTTTATGAGAGATGTCTTAGATAAATACATGTACAACATACAGGTGTTTTAAAATGAGATAAATGACTTACAAAAAATAGATAGAGATGTATTATAACAGAAAGACACATATCAATGATATAGAAAAATATTATATTTCTTTTATCTCTCACAAATCATACAATGAGTATCCAAAAAGAGAGAAAAAATCATAAAAGTAGTGAGATTAAATTATTGCTAGTGTCTATATGTAAAACATTCATTCTATACATATTAAACATCTTTAAAAAAATTTATTATAATTATCAATGAATAGCTCAAGCTTTCTCTTTTCATATATTATTTTAACCAAACAAATGACTTTCTTAAAGTCGCAATATGTTTTTTTTCTTATTGGAATTAATTAATAATGAGTAATGAGTTAACTTGATAATCATAATAATATTCTACAAATCATGCAAAAGATTGTTTAAATATAAAAAAGTTTTTGAACCAACTGCCTTACAAATAAATTGTGTATCAAAATTTATATAATTTAAGTGTAATTTGATATTACGCCAAAATCATTTTAATGTGCAAAATATGCATATTCTATTATATATCGTATTTTAAATATTATAATTTAAAATTCAATTTTATTTCATACAGTATAATCTACCACATTTGATATTTAATAGAGAAATTTGGATATATACCCATCACAACTTCTTTAATTAGATATTTACCCATCCAAAATTGAAAATTAGATATTTCCCCATCTAAACATAACATATTTATTAATATACCCATTTTCAATTTTTTCTCACTAAAAAATATTAATTAATATTAATTAAATATTTCAATGACGATACTACCCTTATCAACCCTTTCCTAAAACCCTCCCGCGTAACAATTCGTGCAGACTTTTCTTCTTCCCCAATCCCGCCCTCTCTCCCGATAATTTCTTCCTCTCGTCTCGCCCTCCCTGTCTATAACATAAGGGCCCTTTAATATTAGTGCAGATCAAGTTCGCACGAATCTTAAAACAGATCGGACAGTCGATATTCATTAACTCAAATATTCTCTTTTGAGTTAATGCAGAGGATATGAATTTCCAACAGCCCCTGGTATATATGGACTTGTGCACAAATATTATTTAGATGCATTTCACCAAATAGGAGATTTCTATCAAATCAATGTTGGCCCAAATTTGTGAATTAGCTAAAAAATAGGCACAAAAAAGTGTTCGAATTTTTTCTATTATGCTTGGAAATTTCAATTGTAAATATTTATTTAGATTAGCTAAAATATTTATTACTTGTACCAATTAAACTTTTATTCAATTTGTCTCAATACAAGTATAAAAAATTAACAGAAACTCACATATATGCTCTAACAATTCTGACATACTGGATCAAGTTCAGTTAAATGCTTACCTCTGGAATCACTGTTTTTATTATTTTCAAAATATATCGGAATGCTCTCAAATGATACTTATTATATTCAAATATATTGCTGATACTTATTACTTTCATTAGGTGGAATTTAGAAAGAGAAAAATTGATATCCGTGAAATGGAACCAAAATCTAAGCTTAAATAATTATTGCTTAAATGTACAGTTACAAAGTTAATGAAACTATACTTCCATCTCTACTTTCTTCCTAATCCTAATCAAATGAACTCAATTAGGAGTTGGGACCCCAGCAGCTCAAATACATAACCGTCCTTAACGACTCCTCTGATCTCTTCGCCTTCTCTTCCAAACCGGATCCTGAAGAAACCTTTCTAACTTGAGACAAGGCTCCCATGTTTTGCTTCACTCTGCTTTGCATAGCTCTCAAGGCATAGTTCCACCGGCAAAGCCCGGCCTGATCCTTCAAAGCTTCTACTGCACCCACGCTCGCTGCTACAACGAACGAAACTCTCCCTTGAGATGCCATCTGAATCCTGCTACTTTCTCTTATTTTCGGGCAATTGATTTCTAGTGTGTTCTTGAGGTTTGGTAGTTGTTTGAAGAAGAAAGCGTGTGATGTTTATTTATAGAGATGGGAGGGACAGTTTTGTGGGGAGATTAGAGAGGTTGGGGCTCCTACTGATTGGAGAGGAAAGCTGGACACTGGTTTTGGGAATTCCATGTCCCATATACTAGGGGCTGTTTTTGCTTTCTTCGCTATTTTTTTTTAACCTTTTTATTTTCCCTGGCACATGCAATGTGTGGACCACATATGAGATTTGTTGTTTCCGAAGTTATGAGGTCTGATCATCTGGACAGTGCTAAGGAAAGATTGGCAATCAACAATTTTGTTGCAAAGTCGATACAATATTTTATTAAATAGTGAGAGAAAAAAAGATGGGCCGTGGTCCGTGGATGGGGCAAAATAAAAGTAGAATGCGACAAGAGAGCAAGGTAGACGATTTTTTTTAATACCCTCAGTTGAATAAAAAAATCCAAATATGTCGTCAGTTTTTCAAAAAATTTAAAAATGTTCCAATCCCCACACTGTGTGGTGTAGTGGTTACTGTAGCAAAAATATTAAGATTATTTAAATGTTTTACGTATAGACACAAACAATAATAAACTTTTAGTATGTATAAAATAAATGTTTAGTATGTATAAAGGAATTCACGATCAATTAATATATATCAATTCTTTGTTAGATAAAGACTTAAAACTCAACTATAAAAAGCAAGGAGAGATACAAGGAAGGATATTAATTAGTACAACTTATCTACTTAACGGAGAATAAAGATAATTCTACATATGTTATATAATTTGTTAGCCGATTTGAGCACTGATTTATAACTTACAAGGATCATTTGTTTAATTACTTTCTTTTGTCTTTTGAAATAGTGTGGCATTGCTACTCGGCATAATTAATGAAGGTACTTTTTTTTTTTTTTTTTTCTGTTGAAACCAATTTTATAACTTATTGTTATTTTTTTTTTCAAATACTTCAATTGCAGTTTTGAGGCCCTAAACGATGTATTTTTGCAATTCTTAGTGCGCAGGATATTTTGTAAGGTTAACTTTAGTTTACCTTCAAAATTCATATCTCCTCCTCTCAAACTTTTCGAAAAGTGATCGAACGCTCAAAACGGAGATTCCTACACAGTTATAATCAGTCAGAGTTAGAACTACTGGAAAAAGTGCCTCCTCTGCTATATGCTAGAAATTGTGACCCCTCCTGTTCTATCGTGTTGACTACTAGTGGTGGTCAAACCATTATTAGAGCCATTTTTTGGCCATTAGTAGTCTGCAGTTATGTAGTAGTGTGAATACGTCTAATAATGGAAATCAGAAATGATTGTAGAAAATTAACTTATTATATAACACTTATTGATTCAAAAACTTTTTAAAAATGTTTAAGAAGTATTATCTGCTGAAAAAGAGTATTATAAAAGAGAATAAGAGTATATTTTCTCTGTCATATACTCTATTTACAAAATCAAAGAATAAGAGTATCCAAAAAGAGAGAAAAAAAAGCATAGAAGCAGTGAGACCAAATTACTGTTAGTGTCTATATGTAAAACATTCATTCTATACATACTAAAAAAATAAAAATAAAATTTGCTACAGTAACCATCACACTGTGTGGCAGTCGACTTCAGAAGACAACCGCCACACAGTGTAGCGGTTGGGGCATTTTTCAAATTTTAGAAAAATTGATGGCATATTTAGATTTTTTTTATTTAATTGAGGTATTATAAAAAAAAAATCGGGCAAGGAAGTTAGTATTGCTTTAAGTGTAATTTAATTGGAGCGTAAAGAATGCAAAAGCTATATTTAACAAGTACATTAAGCAGGCAATCTTTGTCCACTTCTGTTTTAAAATTTAAAGAAAACAACCCTTTTAAAAGTATTATGGAATTTTTTTATTAAGTGCACACACGATGTTTAAAGTATCATTCGATTATTATTGATATTCTTAAATTTGAAGGTATAATTTTGTAATTTCAAGTTCTTAATTTGTAACCAATTAATTCAACTATTATTAACAACCAAAAAATTAGATGGAGATCAGGTTAGCAATTTGTCATATTGATATTTATGTAAGATGCATGTAAATATTATTTGTAATTAGTTAGTGATGACACAAACATTGATGCTAATAACAATTTAATTATTACCTAATTGTCATGAATAATTATATTAGTTTTTACATTATTTGTATTGTTTGTTACAACTACATCTGTAATTGTTACAATACTAAAAAATGATACTAGAATAAATTAGTCTATCATTCTTTTTTCAATAATGTCAAATGTAGGACGAACATGATACAAAACTTCGAGGATCAAATTGATATTTCTGACATGTAAGGATTAAGTGGTAAAGAAGTTAAACTTTAGTAGCTACTTGTGTAATTTATTATTTAGGTTTTTTTTTTTTAATGTCAGACGAGAGACAATTAGGTAATCTATTAAGAACTAGTAGCATGCTCTAACAGAATATATTATAAGATAACAAAAATAAATTATCATACAAAATGACAAATTTTCATTAAAAAGACAAATCAATAAAAAAAAAATTATTTAACAATATTTATGGATATTAAAAAAATTAGATCTAAATACAGTATAAAATGAATTATCCAACTTAGCTACACATGTAGAGATGGCGAAACTGAAATGCGATGGTACTGCAGCTCGACAAAGTGGTCGAATTTAGAGAGAAGAAAGAGGTGCCTTGTACCTTGGATCCGAATCTACTGCGATCCTTCACTGTGAACAATAACCCTGCAATTCCTGCTTTCCTCAATCCAGCTGTCGAATTGTTTCGAGATGCGTGCACAGAAAAATCAATTGTTTCGAGATGCATGTACAGAAAAAGTTAACGGTTGAATTTGGAAAAGCAGGAATTTCAGGTTATTGTTCACACGTGTCGGATCACAGCAGATTTATTTCCCTTGTACCTTAGCGTGGATCATGTGGATCATGTCATAGAATGGAAATTTTCTTCTTTTATAACTCTTGTGTGTGCATATATCTAAAAGTATTTTGTTTTTTTTTTTAAAGCAGGAATGTTTGCAAAGAAGTTCATACTCCTAAACGTTATGATGATGGTTAATTACCTGTGGAGGAAATATGACAGACATAATATTCTAAACAGCATGTTTCGGCCTACGCATTAATTATTGATATAAACGTTTTGGGTCTTCTCATTAAATGAAGAGCAATTGCACATACAGTCGTTTAATTTGATCCAAAAAATGAAAAGAAATATGTATGTAGGTTGGTTATAACTTTTAAATTATAAGTATAAGAAATAAGTAATTGTCCCAGCACATTATGAGCCTAAATTAAATAATTTCCTGCAACTCATTTAATTAGGAAACTTTTACAACAAAAAAGGAGACGAATGGTGTTTCTGTTATTAGATTAAAGTTAATTATAAAGGCCTGCTATCAAAATTAAAGGGAAGATAGCGATTCCGTACAATTATAATGCCAAAATAAGAGAGTAATCAATACTGTTATCAAAAACAATTTTGAGTTTAATGTAGCACATAAATAAGAATTTAACATCTTTTTCTTTTTTAATTTTGAGATTCTCAGTAGCAGCTACTAAGCGGAAAATAAACATTAGAAGTTCCAGATTAAACTTAAGAAGGATACTTCGCAAAACAATGATCGATTATATATAATTTACAAAATTTAAGTTGCAAGATTGGGTCTAGTAAAGTAACACAGCTAGCAGATTCATTTATTACGAGAATTAGAATATTGAGATCCGTGAAAAGAACCAAAACCTGAGCTTAAATTATTGCTTAATTAAATGTACCGTTACAAAGTTAATGAAACTATACTTCCATCTCTGCTTTCTTCCTAATCATAATCAAATAAACTCAATTAGGAGTTGGGACCCCAGCAGCTCAAATACATAACCGTCCTTAACGACTCCTCTGATCTCTTCGCCTTCTCTTCCAAACCGGATCCTGAAGAAACCTTTCTAACTTGAGACAAGGCTCCCATGTTTTGCTTCACTCTGCTTTGCATAGCTCTCAAGGCATAGTTCCACCGGCAAAGCCCGGCCTGATCCTTCAAAGCTTCTACTGCACTGATGCTCGCTGCTACAACGAATGAAACTCTCCCTTTAGATGCCATCTGAATCCTGCTTTTCGTGTAATTGATTTCTAGTTGTGTTGAGGTTTGGTAGTTGTTTGAAGAAGAAAGAGTGTGATGTGCATTTATAAAGATGGGATGGACTGATTGAAAAAGAAAACTGGACACTGGTTTTGGGAATTCCATGTCCTTGTCCCATATACTAGAGTGCGTATCCTCTGAGATATCTCATATTTTGTGTGACCGACGTGTCCGGTGTCTATTCGGGGATAGCGCACGGGCCAGTATTATTTGAGTTTTGCGATTCGTGCAGATCGTATTTGAACAGTTGAGATTTTCCAGTAAGTCACGAAAAATATGAGATATCTCAGGGGATGCTAATTTCATATACTAGGGGCTGTTTTGCTTTCTTTTATTTTTCTCATTTTTTTTTTAATTTTTCCAGGCAAATTAATGCAGTGGGGACCACATAGGAGCTTGTGACATGAGATTTGTTGTTTCGGAAGTTATGAGGTCTGGACAGTGCCAAGGAAAGAGGTACTAATACGAATTTTTTTTAAAATCGTAATTAAAAAAAAAAATTAGCAAACTATCCTGATTACTTCCATTTTTACAAAAATTATAAAAACCGAGATGCCAATTCGGTCCGCATCTTTTTTTTTTCCGGGACCGAATTGGCATTTCGGGCCCCCCGTTTTCACACTTTTTCAGAACGAAACCTGTGACTTTTGATGTAACACCTTGGGACCGAGATCCCAATTTGGTCCAGGGTATTTTCTGTGGGAACCGAATTGGCATTTCGGTCCCAAGATTTTTTTTTTTTTTTTTTTTTCAAAGTTTCCAACGTCAATGTATCCAATGGTTAAATTAATGTTTGAATACTAGAGGTCAGTTGAGATCATATACCAAGGCAGCAGTAGTGCACCAAGGCATTCAGGCTCGGTCCCCAATATATTAAATCAGATGCATAAATTAATGTTTGAATAGTCAACCAAAAAAAAAAAAAGCTTATGGGGACCGAAATGGCAATTCGGTCCCATATCCATTTTGATTTTCTGTGACGGCTCTGCGGAAAAAGTGTGAAAACGGGAGGGGGGCGAAATGCCAATTTGGTCTCAGGGAGAAAAAAAAAATGGGGACCGAATTGACATCTCAGTTCTTATGATTTTTATAAAAACCAAAGTAATTATGTTGGTTTGCTAATTTTTTTTTTAATTATGGTTTTTAAAAAATTTTCTACTAATACTATAGGTCACGGCAATCAACAATTTTATTGCAGTTGGTTCAATTTTTTTATTAAATTGTGAGAAAAAATGGGCCGTGAATGGGGCAAATTATATTAAAAAAAAAAAGAATTTAACAAGAGAATAAGGAAGGTATTATTGCTTAAACAAATACTAGTATCGTACCCGTGCGTTGCAACGGCATATATGATAAGATAACAAAAATAAATTCTCATACAAAATGATAAATTTTCATAAAAAAACAAAATTCTGGAATATATTCTAAATTTATCACAGTAATATGTATAGAAATAAGAAAGTAGATAAATAAGGAAGTGAACAAAAAATTGATTTGCATTGTAATCCGTCATATAGAAAATTTCAATTGGAGAGGGAGAAATAAGGAAACAAATAAATAAGAAAACGGAAAATTATATCGCTAAATTTTAGAGTCTGTTTAATTTGAATTGTAATGCATCGTGTGGTGGTATGTGTGGCGAGTATGTTTGTAATTAAATTTAAACTTCTACACATAAAACAAATGCATTTAATCAAAATAAGATAAATTATGTGATTGGAGAGTTGAGATTAAATCCAAAAATTAATCTTTCAATCGTAGCTATTGGCGGATCGAACACCCAATGTGCTTAATAATGGAATGGAGATACTAAGAAGGCATAACATGAGCAGAATTAGAGTGTTCTTAAGCTCGCTACTTTTTCGTTAATTTCAAAATATATCAGAATGATCTCAAATGACAAATTCAACCGTTGAAATCGATTTACTTCGCGAATGATGCATTTACATTGTTAGTTTGTAATAATCTAGAAGTCAATAATACGATAATTTATCATAAAGCTTTGTTCATGAATTGAATGTTTATTTATACATCATTTTGTTGCCTTGAGTATTATTGTATTTATGAATCATTCCTTTATTTGGCTAGAGTAAATGAATGGAATTGTGAAACTTCATAATATAGATGATATATATTCTTAAAAGTCTCTAACCAAGGTAATTAGCAGGAACACTAATTTACCGTTACAAAGTTAGTATGTGGATTAAAATATTGTTATGTTTTACAAATCATTTGACAAGAGATGTCATTTTAATCACATAGATACATGTTCCAGGAACATGGTATATGACAGACCCCGAATGAAACATTAAATGGAATTGTGTTCGTGTCATTAATGTTTTCATTCAGTGTTAAGTTCTAAAGTATGAGGTATTCATCTTTCCTACTAAGAAATGTATATGTGTGATTGTTACCTAACGCTGTCGGTAAAACGCAGTTATAACGGTAGCTCTTCGGTATGCATAGCTTAGCTGAGGTAGTGATGGTTTACCAAAAATACTATTGTCCCTCGTATCTTTATACGAGTTATAGTATCACTGGGCCCCTTGGTAGAGTAAGATTATCTGCTAGCGGTATAATTACAAGAGTAATTATATTTGATAATCCGCTCAAGATCAAGAAAATATTGAGTTTACAAGGATGACAGATACCTACCTTGAAACTGATCTGATAGCTATGAGACAAAAGAACTGACACAAGTAAAATAGTTTTCTGGATCGTGGTATTGTACAGTACAGCATCATCTGTGTAATTGAATGGTCATAGTGCAGATGTCAGATGCCTCCTATGATTATAGAAGTTAGAACAGTTCTAATTCTATTTACCAACATAACACAGATCCTATAGGGTCACACCAATAGGAAAGTAATCAGAGAAAGTTTATGATTAATTATAAAGTGTTATAATTAAGAATAAAATATATGTCATGGAGATGACATGCTTAAACCGAATTAATTTTATAAACGTGTATGACACGTCGTATAAATTTAATCGCAACCGCAAACGCAAGAAATACAATTATTCAGAATAATTCTGTGTGTGTGTGTGTGTATTATGGATTAGAATATTAATTATGAATTAATATTTATTTTTTTGGCTAAATGGCATTTTGGTAAATACCAAACTTGACCAAGGGCAAAATGGTCATTTCATGTCCATTTTAGGCCTATAAATAGGGGGCTAGGGGTAACGAATAGAATACTAATTTCTAAGATATCGAATCGATTCGATAATCTATTATCTAGTCCTTTTCTCGATTGCGGTTTTTTACGAGATCCGGAATAATATATTTTGCGAAAGTTGCGGTATTTCTATTTGAATAACTGCGGGTCGTAAATATATTATTTTGTCCTTTTCTCGGTGAATAGTGTTTTTGCAGAAATCCGCGGTTTATAGTATTTCTGGCAAAAGAAATAAACCGTTCTCTGGTTAGTCCTGGTAGATAACCAATAGAGGTATCAGACGTCTGATATTCCGAGGCGAATCATTCCCAGGTGTAGCTCTTCACGCTCGGTCTGCTTTCCAACTGAGATTTGGACACAAGGTATAAATGTTATATTAAATCTATTTAATTTGTTAAGTAGATTTAAAGCTTTAGAAATCAATCATGGAGTAGATCAGTAGAGGATTAAAAGGGCTTGTCAAGAGAAAGACGGGAACATGAACGTTCGGTAATCTTTCTGACATACCTCTTTAATTCTCGAGTTAAGTTAAAAGTAAAATTTTTGTTTTACGATCATTCCGCATCTTAAGTAAACAAATGGGTTTGAACAGTCAAAACCCCAACAAACTTAATCAATGGGTTTGAACTGTCAAAACCCAACATATATGTCAAAATTATTAATTTTCAATGTAATTTAGTATAAAGTTAAGCGGTAAAAAAAAGTTTATAAGTTAATTTTTTTTTCATTATTTTTTTACCCTTGAATTTGTATTAAATATATTCTAAAATTATAAATTTCATATGTGAACGTATCACTCGTGAAGTAGATTAGTTTTGCTATCTGAAATTAAACTCGTCAAAAGTCTTGATGAGCTTGTGTTTTACAAATAAAAAAAAAACAAAAACAACCCTTTTAAAAAAATAATAATTAAATTGCACAGATGATGTTTAAGTATCATTCAATTATCATTTTTATTCTTAAATTTTGAAAGTATGATTTATTTTATTTAAGGTGCTTAATTTGTTAACCCTTTTTGGAAGTATTTGTATAGTAGTAGTATGATGGGAAAGTGAGACTCTGGTTTTGGGAATTGAGGTGCTGCCAGTGCTGGTTTTAGAAATTCAGTGTGCCTGATACCGGCCACTGGGGGCTGT
The DNA here is from genome assembly GCA_025461125.1 of Carex kokanica. Lineage (NCBI taxonomy): Eukaryota > Viridiplantae > Streptophyta > Magnoliopsida > Poales > Cyperaceae > Carex > Carex kokanica. Next base: position 934,147 of record JAJGRX010001122.1, on the reverse strand, counting down.
TGTTTGTTTTGTAGCGCTACCCCGAGTAGGCGGCCCCAACAAATAAACAAAAGAAAATAAATGAGTTTGTACTTTGTAATATTAGCGATACGGAAGGACTGCAAACGAACCGAACCGAACCGAATCAAACTTATCTCCAGTTTGAGTCTGATTTGAATTAATTTCGAACTAAGTTTGGTTTGAATTAATTTCGAACGAACTCAATTTCGAATTAAATTTTTTACGAACTCGATTTCGAACTTTTACAAACTTTGTTACGACTTACGAGTTATGACTTATGGCTGGATCATAGTTCGAAATTACAGCACTTCAATAAAAACTCAGGCATTCTGAATTCTAATTACACAGTACACCAAAGTTTATATCAAAGTTCATTACAAATACCAAAATTTATATCAAACACCAAAGTTTAGTACAATCAATCAAAGTTCAGTACAATCACAATATCCAAAGTTTTTCAAATAGCCAACAGGAGCAACATCACCAAAGTTTTCAAATATCCAAAGTATTCAAAGTACAATTTAAGTTAGAACTGAGAGCAATTATGGACTGGGCGGCCTTATATTTTCATCAGCGAACATAAGTTATCAGCAGAAATCAATGGTTCACGTTTGAGTTAATTTCGAACTAAATTTGGTTTGCGAATCTATTTCAAACGAACTAGGTCCAGTTTGAGTTTGGTTTGAATTAATTTCGAACGAACTCAATTTCGAATCGAAATTTTTACGAAATTTTTCGAATCAAACTCGAATCGAATTACGAACTACGAATTTTTTGTGCAGCCCTAGCGCTACCAGTCTACCACCGAAATTTTTATTTAAAAAAAAAATGAAGGTCAAATTTCTAAATTTTATACTTTATTATTACCATAAAAAAATTTCTATTCTCATAATTTCTTATATGAAGAGTATGTACATTTGTCACTAGACTAAATACTAGTTCTTACCACCAAATTTTTTATCAATATCCTCCAATAAAAAAATTCACAAATATCTTTGTTTTTTTCTTCAACAACCATAAATTCTGACGGTTCATTTTTTTTTCTTTTTTTCTTTTTAAAAATTGCCCCAACCTCTAAAATTTTTGACGGTTCTAATCGTTTTTATTTTCTAAATTTTTAAAATGAAAACACTAAATTAAATTTTCATAAAACACTAAAGTAAATATCAGCTATTGTCCTTTTTTTTTTTAAGTATATCTTAGATCTGAATACCAAAAACGCTAAACTAAATTTTAAAATTAAAACATTTACATCAAGGTTCTAAATAGCGTTTATAGCGTCATAGCGGGAAGGCGAAAAAAAAAGCTATAGCGAATAGCGTCGCTATAGCGGAAGCTATTCCAAATAGCGTTTTTTTTTTTACATTTCGTATATTCAATATTTGTACTAAATATCAACATTATCTAAGGTCTCATAGAACAATAAATAACACCAAAGTAATTAATAAATTATAATATTCATATTGAACCCGTACAAAGTCCAAATTGCGGTTCAAAATATCCATAGTAATATCATAAACTATCGATTTTTCTTATTAAAAATATCTTAAGTATCATGATTCATGACATAATCTATTTTTTTTTCTATTCAAATTTTAATTCCGATTTGGACTTTTTTTCTATTCAAATTTCAATTTCTATTCCAAATTTCAAATTGATTTATTTGTAGCAAGTAGCAACAAATTCAATTTCGGTTTGAGATTTTTTTTATCTTTATTTAAAACCTATATAAATTGCTTAAAAATAAAAAATAAAAAAAACCCATATTGTATAGCGCAAATAGCGCTGTAGCGGACCGCTATAGCGGCCGTAGCGCAAATAGCGCATTTTGATGTCGTAGCGTAGCGTTTGAGGTCCAAAAACGCTATAGCGCTGCTATAGCGCACTATTTAGAACACTGATTTACATAAATAACATTTGAACTAAAAAAAATATATATAAAAAAAAAACTCAAAGTATGAGACTTCATACATTTACATGAACAATTTCTAAAAAAAGATATCACTTATTATATCACGTATTATTAGTTACATAAATAACATTCTAACTAAAAAAATGAAAATACAACAAGAAACACTAAATCTGAGACTTTATATATTTCTATTAATAATGCCTAAAAAATAGTACAAAATAGATAACCTGATAAATGAGTACAAAATAAAAAATTAGAAAGAATTAATCAGAAAATTCAACTCTAAGTTTTGAAACCCTTGTTTTTTTTTTTTTTTGCATTTCTGACTATGCCATTATCCCGATGAACGCCACGGACTCAAAAGATCTTGTATTAAAAGAAGAGATTAATTTATGTTTCTCTACAAATTAAACATAAAATTAATAATTTAATATCCGATCCGGAACCAATATTATAATGGATAGGATATGAGTTTGATTTAATTATCCGATCCATAACCGAACCCAATTCGATACCCATATAAATACCCGATATAAAGATAATATCTTTCTTTATAATTATTTAATATAAAAATATATATTAATAACTATAAAAAGACAATCATTTGTAATATTAAAAAAAAAACAAATCATAATATGTATGATATATAGATTAATAATTAATTCCTTCATTTGTTTTAAATTAAATGTCACGTTACTCACATTTTGCCTATTTATTTCTTGAATGAAATTTATTGCTCTTTTCACACATATCATTCAAATCAAATGTCACGTTAACATTTTGCTTATAAATTTTCGAATCTAATAATTTCTTCTTAATCTCTTTGTCTACCATGTACCCGCTCTGAATCCGGACCTGATAATTCACAAACAAGTTATGGATATCTATCTACCCAGAACCGAAAGACTGGACCCAAAATATCTACAGATAGATAGGAATACAGATCCGACCCGATTTGAAACTAATAATTATATGGATCAAAATTTAGACACAAACACTTTTAGAATACATGTTCAAATATCATAGTATCCGGATCCTACCCGACCCAATAGCACCTCTAGTTTCGATTTAATTTGCGATAGTGGTATAAAGCTTAATTTTCTCACACATCCAACTTAATCAGGCTTGCAACAATATTTAAGTTTTCCTCATTTAAGAATCATTTTTTCAATCTAGTGAGTAAAAAACAATATTTTCTATGTTAGATGTCGTAGATTTGAAATAACTTTTTTTTATAATATCAGAATTTAAAAAATTAGACCTTCACCTTGCATAGATTAAAAAAAAAAATCTTCCATGCTCGTTCCTTTTTACTTGCCAAGTTGCCATGGGTTCCGACATTTTTATTAACATCCAAAGTTAATTATAAATTAATAAATATATCCAGCTCAGATGAGTTTCGTTAAAAATATCCAAACCAGCCATTAAATGGCCGGTTCTCATTTTAATTCAAAACCGGCTATTTAATGGCCGATTCCCAAAAAAAATTTAGAGAGAGAGGGACTGCGACAGAGAGAAAGATTCTTAAGATTGGCATAGCATAGTTGGCTAGAAGAAAACGTCGTAGGAAACTCGGATTGAAGTTTACACTCGGTTTGGCCAAGATTAAATAAATACATTTGATTGGATGCGTGTGTTACATCGGTTGCATGTATCGGTGCATCATCGATGTTTTTGCATGAAACATCAATGTTTTATTAGCCTTAGCATTGGCAATTAAGTAGGGTAGTGCTACAAAAATATCGGTGCATCGCTGATGCTTTTGTAATGAAATATCGATGCACTTCTGCCGTCTTTAAGCCGTGCATAAAGCATCGGTGCTTCATCGGTGTTTTTGCACGAATGCATCGTTTTTTTTAAACTTTAAACTGCCATAACTTTGGCTAGGAAACTCGAATTTGCGCGTACGACCCCAATTCGGAAAGCTTGAGATGAGACGGGGGCAATAGCGCCCTCGGGGTCACCTTCAAGGAGTTGATGGAATCAGAATTGCAAAAAAACGTCGTTTAGTGCCTCAAAAATTGAGTTAAATTTTTTTATCATCGGTAGACACACAACAACCCGTATGCGGCTACTGACAGTGTCGTATGCAGCATAGTAAAAAGTCAGAACTTGTATCAAAATTACTGATCTGATGATTAGGAATGATAGAAAACTTGAATCACATTAAACCAACTGGATCAACCTGAACTAGTGAAATTGTTAAAACTTAGTACCTAAAAAAACGTAGTTTAGTGTTCGCATGCGGCTAGTGAATTTATTTTGACAATAACCAGTATCCTAAAATTGAGTATCTTTTATTTTGTAAGATGCTAAAATCTAATATGATGCTGAAGAGCACGATGCTGAAATCTAACATCTCTCAAATATGCTGAAATTTAGCGTATTTTAGTATAAATATGCTAATTATATATATCAAAAAAAGTAATTTAACAAATATTTTGAAAAAATTCAAATTTTTAATGTTAGATTTCAGCATCTTGTTCTTCATAGTCTAAAAAAAAAAAACCCGGCCATTTAATGGCTAGTTTGGACATTTGTAACAAAACTCATCTGAACTGGGTATATTTATTAATTTGTAATTAAATTTGGATATTAATAAAAATGACGGCCATGGGTTGAAGGCCAATTAACTAGCTCCATTATTAATTTAAGATATATGTAATGCTTACTTTGAAATTACTTTATAATAAAATTGTAACCGAAACTTAAATTATTTATTACATCTTGTTCTTATCCACACGTGACACGTCACTAGAAAGGACCATTAAAAATTGCACACCGCCAGTATAGTGCTATCTCTTTGATACATGTGACGAAATGATCCGCGGTCCTCCATTTTTGTAGGAAAATAAACAAATAAAACAGCCCCTGGTATCTAGGACATGGAATTCTCAAAACCAGCGTCTACTTTCTCCTCTCATCAGTCATCACTTGATCTCTGTGATCGTGAAGTGCAGCACATCAATTTCCACAAACACCTCCAATCTCTATAAATACAACTCATCCTTCTTCCGCTCAAACCACAAATCTACGATCAACATTAACAATCAATCAGTTGTCAAAAATCAGAGAAAGTAACAGGATTCAGATGGCATCTAAAGGGAGAGTTTCATTCGTTGTAGCAGCGAGCATCAGTGCAGTAGAAGCTTTGAAGGATCAGGCCGGGCTTTGCCGGTGGAACTATGCCTTGAGATCTATGCAAAGCAGAGTGAAGCAAAACATGGGAGCCATGTCTCAAGTTAGAAAGGTTTCTTCAGGATCCGGTTTGGAAGAGAAGGCGAAGAGATCAGAGGAGTCGTTAAGGACGGTTATGTATTTGAGCTGCTGGGGTCCTAACTCCTAATTGAGTTCATTTGATTAGGATTAGGAAGAAAGTAGAGATGGAAGTATAGTTTCATTAACTTTGTAACTGTACATTTAAGCAATAATTATTTAAGCTTAGATTTTGGTTCCATTTCACGGATATCAATTTTTCTCTTTCTAAATTCCACCTAATGAAAATAATAAGTATCAGCAATATATTTTGAATATAATAAGTATCATTTGAGAGCATTCCGATATATTTTGAAAATAATAAAAACAGTGATTCCAGAGGTAAGCATTTAACTGAACTTGATCCAGTATGTTTGAATTAACACAATTAATTATCACGTGCATGTAAATCAGAATTGTTAGAGCATATATGTGAGTTTCTGTTAATTTTTTATACTTGTATTGAGACAAATTGAATAAAAGTTTCAATTGGGATAAGTAATAAATATTTTACCTAATCTAAATAAATATTTACAATTGAAATTTCCAAGCATAATAGAAAAAATTCGAACACTTTTTTGTGCCTATTTTGTAGCTAATTCACAAATTTGGGCCAACATTGATTTGATAGAAATCTCCTATTTGGTGAAATGCATCTAAATAATATTTGTGCACAAGTCCATATATACCAGGGGCTGTTTTGTCTGTAGGCGTCTGATGGTATGCCACTTTCAAAGGTCCTTAGGCTTAATGATGACGTGGGGATAAGAAGATGGATGTAATGAATAATATAAGTTTCCGTTACAATTTTCTTATAAAGTAATTACCAAATAAGCGTTACACTTACACATACATTACATATTATATCTTAAATTAATAACGAGGCTAGTGGGCCTCAACCTGTGACAAGTAAAAATAACGCAACAAGTGAGGAATAACTTCAATATTGCTGCCAAAAATCCTGAAAAATTCTGGATACAATACGGCTACTATATTTATTTTATTTTAACACTTGTATTATATAAATTAAATATAAAAAATCAACTCAAGTATAAGTTAAATGCAAAAGCTAGTAGTTTTAGACAATAAATATTAGATAGTGTAGTGGATAAGTGATATGTTGCTTATGCACATATCAAGTGATTTTGCACATTAAAATGATTTTGGCGTAATATCAAATTACACTTAAATTATATAAATTTTGATACACAATTTATTTGTAAGGCAGTTGGTTCAAAAACTTTTTTTATATTTAAACAATCTCACAATTTATTTGTAAGGCAGTTGGTTAAAAAAAAAAATTTATATTTAAACAATCTTTTGCATGATTTGTAGAATATTATTATGATTATCAAGTTAACTCATTACTCATTATTAATTAATTCCAATAAGAAAAAAAACATATTGCGACTTTAAGAAAGTCATTTGTTTGGTTAAAATAATATATGAAAAGAGAAAGCTTGAGCTATTCATTGATAATCATAATAATTTTTTTTAAAGATGTTTAATATGTATAGAATGAATGTTTTACATATAGACACTAACAGTAATTTGGTCTCACTACTTTTATGATTTTTTTTCTTTTTTTTTCCTCTCTTTTTGGATACTCATATTGTATGATCTGTGTGTGATAAAAGAAATATAATATTTTTTCACTTCATCGATATGTGTATTTCCGTTATAATACATCTCTATCTATTTTGTGTAAGTCATTTATCTCATTTCTAAAACACCTGTATGTTGTACATGTATTTATCTAAGACATATCTCATAAACAGACGAGACTCGGACAAGGGATAAGGCAAGAGAGACGATATCTTCATTGAGAAGGTGAAAAATGACGACGAAACTTCAAACGGTCATAAAATGACGCTCGAGTGTCCGATTTCAGCAAATTATCACTTTTCGGAAAGCTTGCGAAAAGATGCATGCGTCGGTGATGGCTGTGTCGTTTTTCAAATTTTAGAATTGTACAAAAAATAAAGGGAAGAGCTTCAAAACTTAAGTTGAAGATTCAAATTAAGTTTTTCATTTCTAATTTTCGATATTTTTGTCATTTACAGTCATTTAGTTTATTGTTTTCATTTTAAGATTTCTTCAAAAAAAAAGATAACCGCCCCACAGTGGGGCGGTCCACTTCAGAAGATAACCTGAAAGGCAATTGAAGTTTCTGAAAAATAACGGTAAATAAAAAATCTATCATATAAACTTCAAACTTCGATCTCGATCTAAGTAGCTCAGTAAATTGATTAAATAGCGGACTTGTGGAATATCAATTTTTACTATTTTTTATGATTTACGAAAGATGGCACAAAATGGCTTAAAAATAAAATAAAATTGTCAATATTTTATTATTTTATGAAAGTGAACAAGAGTATATTTTCTTGTTACATGGATTTTATACAATATCTAAGGTCCAACTCTAGTTTCACACAATATATATATATTTTATTTTTTATATATTATATTTACAAAATCAAAGAATATAAGTATTCAAAAAAGAGAAAAAAAATCATAAAAACAGTTAGACCAAATTACTGTTAGTGTCTATGTGTAAAACATTTATTCTATACACACAAAAAATCTCTAAAAAAAATTCGTAGCAAACTGTTTCACTGTAGGGTGCTTAGGTATGGCGGTCAGGACATTTTTCAAAAATTTTGAAAATCAAGGATTTTTTTTTTTTTTAAATCAGGCAACAAAATTGTTGATTGCCACGACCTCTATCCATAGCTCAGTACCTCTTTCCTCGCACTGTCCAGACTCCAGGACCAGACGTCATATACTTTTGGAAAATAACAAATACCGTGTCACTATTCTTGGACGCTCCTACGTGGTCCCCATTGCACTAATTTGCCTGGAAAAATAAAGAAAAAGAAAAGAAAGCAAAACAGCCCCTAGTATATGGGACATGGACATGGATTTCCTAAACCAGTGTCCTGGTTTCGTCTCCAATCAGTCCATCCCATCTCTATAAATGCACATCACACTCTTTCTTCTTCAAACAACTACCAAACCTCAAGAACACATAAATGGCATCTAAAGGGAGAGTTTCCTTCGTTGTAGCAGCGAGCATCAGTGCAGTAGAAGCTTTGAAGGATCAGGCCGGGCTTTGCCGGTGGAACTATGCCTTGAGAGCTATGCAAAGCAGAGTGAAGCAAAACATGGTAGCCTTCTCTCAAGTTAGAAAGATTTCTTCTAGAGTTGATCTGAATGAGAAGGCGAAGAGATCAGAGGAGTCGTTAAGGACGGTTATGTATTTGAGCTGCTGGGGTCCTAATTAAGTTTATTTGATTGGCATTAGTAGGAAAGTAGAGAAGGATGTATAGTTTCAAACTTTGTATACATTAAATTAAGCAATAATTTAAGCTTAGATTTTGGTTCCATTTCACGGATATCAATTTTTCTTTCTAAATTCCACCTAATGAAAATAATAAGTATCAGCAATATATGCAAAATACAACAGAACATGTTGCAATGATACGAGTAAAATGTGAGTCAAACATTTAAAGTGATCCTTAAGAAAAATGTTTTCAAAGTCATTTGCTTGTAACATGCGATGCCTCATGCCTATGCAAGTAAAATTAAGAATCAGATGTGATAATTGTTATAATCAATCAAGCAGAATTCTGCTTCCGGATAGATCAGAACAAAGATGTATATGATATAGCTAGCAAATATAAAACCGAAGTTAAATAGAATAACAAGCAAAACAGTCAATATCAACAAACAAATTTGATAAATCAAGTGAAAGTATCTGTGAGTCTAGCATTGATTTAAATAGCTGGTGATGAATTGTCACATCGATCAGAGAAACAATCAGCATGATTCTCGAAACTCAACCATTCAAATTTACTACGGTTTTCATCTATAGCTATAGAACTCAACAGCAGAATGTAACAGATAACGTTTTCAACTGAATAGTCTGATTCAAAAATCATGTACAATAGACAGACAGAGAATTAATTAGGAGCCCAACAGCTCAAATACATAACAGTCCTAACTGCCTCCTCTGATCTCTTGGCCTTCTCCATGTCTTTTCTCCTCTCTACAACCGAAGATGCCCTTGTAGCTTGAGGGAAGCCACCGAATCGACCCTTGGCCCGTTGTTGGAGTGACCGCAAAGCATAGTTCCAACGGCAGAGGCCTGCCTGATCTTTCAATGCCTCTACTGCACTGATGCTCGCTGCTACGACCAAAGACACTCTACCTGTAGATGCCATGATCTCTTTAGTTTTCCTGGTTTTCAGAAATTGGGGGTGTACTGATTCTGGTTTTGCGTTATACTCCTAAGAAGGATTTTGGTTTTGCGTTGGATGGAGACGAAGGCAGCAGGTGAATTTATAGAGATGTAGATTATGTGGAGACTAAGTTACACATCATAATGGCGACATAAAAACAAAAAATAAATAAAAGAATCAGATGTCGACAATTTAAGTATGACAGTGAGCTGAAGAGACGCTGGTTTGTGGGATTGAGGTGCTGGTTTTGGAAATTCCATGTCCCAATTACTAGGGGTAGATTGATTAAGCGGCCACCAACTACCAGAGGAGTTGAGCATGGAAATTTTTTATCTATAGAATTTATTAAATACATATTTACAGAAACAGAAAGAGTGTCTCGTTTCTAACAAATATAGAAAGCTCTGACTCAATGAGTCCGATCCAAATTTATAGATCGGTCTCAATGGTCCAGATCCATCAATAACCTGATTTTCTGTGGCATGCATAGACTTTGATCGGATATTAATTGATATGGATTATTAACTTTTAAACAAGCATTTTTTATAGAAAAATATTATTACAATTAAATGAAATGGATATAATTTCAATTCGCATAATTAAATTGATGACCTAGTGCCTATTAGTCGATTGCTTCCTCTTTTAAATAAAGATAATATCATGTTAACAATAATTTATTTAATAATCTTGATAATTTATTTTGAAATATGAATGCCATAGAAAATCAGGTTATTGATTGATCTGGACAATTGAGACAGATCCATAAACTTGGATCGAACTCATTGAGTCAGATCTTTCCATATTTGTTGAAAACAATGCACTATTTCTGTTTCGTACGTCTGTATTTAATAATTTTTATAGATAAAAAATTTCCGTTGAGCATCAAAGTGGGTCCCACCAGGCACTAGATGCCTAATACCCTGTTACACATAAATTTCCCTTCTTTTGTATTGATAATTTGATAGGTAGATGTTCTTAATGCTACCGTGTGCAAACCGGAATCAGAGTAGGTCCGATGCCCATCGGACCTATCTTGGTTCGATGGGTGTGATGACTATTCGATCTGCATCAAGATTGGTGTACTATGTATCAAAATCCGTGCAACCATGTATCAATTTCCGTGCACATAGATCTTGATACTAATCGTACGGTCCTAAAGCTAATTGAACCTAAATGTAGGTCCGATGCCCATCGGACCTACTCCTATCTCGTGCAAACCATCTTGTAAGGAAAATAAAACAAACAAAACAGTCCCTGGTATCTGGGACATGGAATTCAAAAAACAAGCCTTACTTTTCTCTACGTCACATCAATTTGGTAGCCACTAGCCCACTACCAAGTATCTAAAAAAAAAAAATTTACTTTTCTCCTCACATCCTGCCATCGCATTTTGTAGAGCACATTAATTTCCACGTACCACTTCAATCTCTATAAATATTTAAATTCACACCATCAAGACCGGAGCCAGAAATTTGATCAATGACAGGTACAAAATAACAATATAAGTGTAAAATATTTTTTTAGTATAATCTCATAAGCTATTGTACAAAATGCTAACAAAACTATAAAATAAAATAAAAAATATTGTTTCTACATATAAAAAACAACAAATATAGTAATATTCAACTAGTGGCGGTGAACAAAGATTGTCTTTACGGGTCTTCATACGTTGAAATCTTTGTATAATTCTTTTATTCTTAACACCTTTGAATAAATCCCTCTTAACATAAATAACTAAACAATCATTCAACCATTTTTCTCCTATGCTATTTCTTGAGTCATTTATCACCAAATTCATTGCCGAAAATACCCTTTCAACACTAGCGGTAGCCACTGACAATATCAGAAGGAGGTTCTTGTTCGACACTATTAGACTCGATTTGTCGTGGTTCTTGTGAAGTCAAACCAATTGGAGGCTAAGTGTTTTCTTATAGTACTTGTCCATTTTAATACCCTAAAAAGTAGAATTCAAGGTCATTAGATCAAGCAATTCAAGCAACCCTCAAATAAATCAAGCAATTCACAATTCAAACACCAAATCATATATAATTCACAATTCAATTCAAGCACAATTCAAGGCCTTTTCGACATTTAAATTCTCAATTCAAGCACAATTCAATTCACAGTTCAAGGTCTTCAACAATTCAATTCACAGTTCAAGGTCTTCAACAATTCAAGCTCCAAAACATATATAATTCAAGGTCACTCGTGGTTGCAGACGACTAAATGGAAATCTCGTCCACGACCAATGCTGAAGGAGACCAATCGGTTCATACAGACCAGCTTTTTCGACCTATTTTCATACAAGTTGTGGTTATTTTTAATACAATAAGAGAAAATAATTTATTTACAAAAAGAAGAGAAAGTAATTTATACCCGGCACGCAGTGCATAAGCCTTGGTACAGACATGCCAAGACCACCGCACCCCAATTCATCTGGGAACAACCAGCAGGAGAACAACTCCATGATGTAAGCCCGTGTCCACCGATCTACGAGAGCCTGAGGTGCATTTTCTCGCAAAGGTTCTCTATAAATACGAACTAATTTAGTACAGAGTATGAAGCATCACAATCAAATACTTGCTATTAGAAAAATGCAACTTACTTGAATGTCGCCCGCAAATAAGGGATACTGATGTCATTCTTCGATGCAATCTTCGACCTCTTGAGGGACCTTTCCTTCATCAGGTTGAGTCCCAACAGTTCTTCAACGTTCTTTGTGAAGTCCCCGTACTCCACACCCGTCACAGCCCCTCCAGTAATAGGCAGTCCCCAGAGACAACTGACATCCTGGAGAGACACCGTAATCTCTCCAACGGGCAGGTGAAATGTGTGTCTCCGGCCGCCACCTCTCGACCAACGCAGATAGAAGAGCGACATCTGCAACAATGGGGGTCAGCAGTGAGACATGCCACAGACCCAAACTCTTTAACGCGGGAGCGTATCGCTCGTCGTAGAGGATACTCATCTGATTGTTCCGCATCCCCGTCAAGGTATGAGTCTACATTCAATTTCAAAACAAACAAACAAACATATAACTTACCTATTTTTATCTAAATGAAATGAAAATTATTTGCATTTCTCAAAACATAAACTTGCATATGCATTTCTGATCTTGTGCTCCTCGAATTTATACCAGCAAAGAGGGCTGATACTCTCTTTCGTCATATTTGGAAATATGGTACGGGCCAGTGATAAATCCAACTGTAAATCATCTTGCGTACGGTTTTCATTGCTACCGCTGGTTGACTCTATCGATAATTTCAAACAGTACAAATCTAACAATAATACAAATATCTATGGTAACTCAATAATATATCATCATTCTTGGATGAATCGGTAAAAAGTCATGCAATATACGGTAATTCAGAAAAATAAATTTCTGATTTGGTGCATTTCTACTCAACTTTGGTCTAAATACAACAATGTAGTAATAATAATAATACAATTCACAATTCTAAATTGGTCTAAATACACAATATTTTGGTACCCAACTAAACTAAACTAAACTACTTAATAAAAAATGTACCAACTAAACTAAAATACTATTTTGGTCTAATTACAATATACTACTATTTAATAAAAAAATGTACACAAATAATAGTATATTGTAAATTACACAAATATACTACAATATACTATTTTGGTCTAATTTACACAAATCTTTACAAAACTACACAAATATTTTGGTCTAATTTACAATATACTACTATTTTGGTACCCAACTAAACTAAACAACTTAATAAAAAAAATTAAATAACAAATTTTAACTAAAAAAAAAAATTTACCTTTTTATTGTGCTCTGCGCGCTGGGGGACCGCTTTTGATGGTAAAAATGAAGCCGTATAGGGTTATATCGGTTCCTAACACGCACGCCGACTGGGGATGCGAACGGGTCGGTGCGCTGACCCAATACGCGCACGGATCAGTGCGCAAGCTCAGGGTGCGAGTGAATCGGTCCGCAGGTCCAATACAGGAACGGATTGGGAATTTGTCCACAGATTCAGTCTAAATTCGTGGCGAAATCTTAATTCTGAATAAACAGGTGGTATTCATTTAATTCTGATTTTTGATAGTGATAAGAAAAAAAATTCGGCCTCTATCCATAGCTCAGTACCTCTTTCCTCGCACTGTCCAGACTCCAGGACCAGACGTCATATGCTTTTGGAAAACAACAAATACCATGTCACTATTCTTGGACGCTCCTACGTGGTCCCCATTGCACTAATTTGCCTGGAAAAATAAAATAAAATAAAATAAAGAAAAAGAAAAGAAAGCAAAACAGCCCCTAGTATATGGGACATGGACATGGAATTTCCTAAACCAGTGTCCTGTTTTCGTCTCCACTCAGTTGGTGAATAAACCCCTAATCACCCCCATACCCCTCTCATCTCTATAAATGCACATCACACTCTTTCTTCTTCAAACAACTACCAAACCTCAAGAACACACAAATGGCATCTAAAGGGAGAGTTTCCTTCGTTGTAGCAGCGAGCATCAGTGCAGTAGAAGCTTTGAAGGATCAGGCCGGGCTTTGCCGGTGGAACTATGCCTTGAGATCTATGCAAAGCAGAGTGAAGCAAAACATGGGAGCCTTGTCTCAAGTTAGAAAGGTTTCTTCAGGATCCGGTTTGGAAGAGAAGGCGAAGAGATCAGAGGAGTCGTTAAGGACGGTTATGTATTTGAGCTGCTGGGGTCCTAACTCCTAATTGAGTTTATTTGATTGGGATTAGTAGGAAAGTAGAGATGGCAGTATAGTTTCATTGATTTTGTAACTGTACATTAAGCAATGATTTAAGCTCAAGTTTTGTTCCATTTCACGGGTCTCAATTTTGTCTCTGTTCTATTTGCATTGATATCCAACTAAATCCGGCAGTAACCCCAATTTACCTAATTCGACAAAAATCGAATTGTATATCCCAATTTACCTCACTGGAAAATGAGAATCCAGAAAGTGAAATATATTTTTCTAAAATAATTATATTGTTTTTTTTTTCTAGTCTTCCAATCATCTCCGCGTTAACTTTCATCTAATAAAGTGCTATGAGCCCCACGAATTATATCGTATCTCTTTTCCAGTCTCTCAATCATCTCCGCGTCAACCTTCATAGGTATTAATACTTTAATGTGTTGCTTTCCTTTTTCGAATCTCAATTGATTTATTGGCGATTTTGAGACGATTTGTCGCGATCTCTCATCTTTAGTTTTGGCGATTTCTCATCTCTAATAAAAATATTTGACCCCATAGACATAAATACTTAGAAAATAAGATATTGATACTCTGAAGATTAATTTGTAAAAGAACTAAATTTTGATAGGATATGTAGGTAAATATGTATGAAAAACATATATACTACACATATAAATACTTGTAAAATAAGATATTAATACTTTCAAATGTCATTCAGTGTCATATGTAAAAAATATTTGCATGACGGGATATAAATATTTGCACGACGACATATAAATACTTGCGTGCCAACGAGCCCAAAAATACTTCATCATGGATCTTATTTGAAAAAGAAAATCGCGTAGAAAACGTTCGTGATTTTAAATTTGCAAAATCCTCATCGTAGAAATATGAACGAGATTGAACGAATAAAAAAAAAGTCATCTCTAAAAACGTGTTTGCCTCCCATGTAGTTTGAATGATCCCCATGGGTTTTTATGGTGCGGGAATATTTGATGGATTTGGTTGGGGACAATTATTAACGTAAAACTTGTTCACCTCATAGGTATAAATACTTTCGTGCATAGGGTTAAATAGTTGAGAATGACAATATTAATACTTTTAGAAAACAAATTTCAGTGTTGAAGTTGTGCATTCTCCCCAGGTAGTTATGCCCCCCATGCAATTATGGTGTGGGAATGATTCCAAAATTTTAGTGCGAAGATTGTTATCAGCTTCCATTTTTCTATGGCTTCCAAAACAAATATTTTTACTTTTAAAAAATTTAAGACATTAATAAATATTTTTATAATGTTATATATATCCAATCGTAACTAATATGATTAATCGTAGAATAAGTCAATAAGAAATTATTATTTTAAAAATTATATTGCATCTTAAAAAAAATTGTTAGAATTTTTTTTTATAAAACTCAAAAGTTATGTAAATAAATATTAATTTTTATATTAAAGTTTTAAATTTATGAATTATAATGATGATTTTAAAGTTGTCTTTACTCAAAATTCATGACAACATTATTTCGTTGTTTCTAATTAAGCGGATGATATCATATCCTTTTGTTTTACATTTTCATAGTGCAAATCACTGCAAATGTTACATTAATAGTAACTAGTAGCTTTTACACTTGGTTTAATAAATAGTAAAAAAATTCAGAAAAAAAATGTAAAATTTGGTCTCCAAGCACATTTTAATATAGAGATCACATCTAACGATTTGGATCAACTGTTTGGATTTTGAAAATCGGACAACCAATTGGTTGCACCACGGCTCCGGAACAAACGTTTTGATATTAGCCAACCCCCCCACTCTCTCTATATATATATATATAAATATATAAAGCGAGTGTTTTACTTCACGTCTATATCTTCAATTTCAAAGTTCAAAACGTCGATCCGAACCGTTTAAGTTAGCCTCCATATTAAATTGTGCATGGGAACCAAATTTTACAATTTTTAGAAACTTTTTACAATTTTTTGGAATTTTTTATAGTCCATGATTTTCTGAAAAATAATGATTTAAAAAATTCCAAAAAAATAGTAAAAAATTTCTAAAAATTATAAAATTGGTCTACAAGCACATTTTAATATGGAGATCGACTTGAACGGTTCGGATCATCGTTTTGAATTTTTAAATTGAAGATATAGACGTGAAGTAAAACACTCGCCTTACTTCGCAAAGTACCGTAGCCCAACTATATATAGAGAGAGAGAGAGAGTCGGCTAACCTCCAAACATTTGGATAGAGGTCTATATCTAAACAAGTCATATTTGCGATTTCAAAGTCCAAACAGTTGATCTGAAGCGCTTAGCATGTTCTTCGTATTAAAATGTTCTTGAAAACTAAACTTTACATTTTGTTGGAACTTTTTGCTATTTGTTTAGAATTTTTTAAAATCCCTATTTTGATATGGAAAAAAATAATAAAAAATTCATCAAAACAACGATTTTCAAAAATTCTAAAAAAATAGCAAAAAATTCCAAAAAATCTAAAATTTAGTTTCCAAGCACATTTTAATATGGAGAACATGTTAAGTGCTTCAGATCGACTTTTGAGACTTTGAAATTGTAAAAATGACTTATTTAAATATAGATCTATATTGAAACGTTTGGACGTTAGCCGGACTATAAATATATATATATATATATATAGAGTCCGACTAGGCTACTCCATGGAGTAAAACGACTTGGTACTCCACGCCATATCTTCATTTTCAAAGTTCAAATAGTCGATTCGAACCTTCCAACATGTTCTCCATATTGAAATGTGCTTGGAGACCAAATTTTACAATTTTTGGAATTTTTTTACTATTTATTAAGCCACTTTGAAAATCTGAAAATCCTTATGAACAGTAAAAAACAGTAAAAATTTCTGGACCGCCGGATCAGTGATTTTCAAAGTGGCTTAATAAATAGTAAAAAAATTCCAAAAAATGTAAAATTTGGTCTCCAAGCACATATCAATATGGAGAACAACTTGAGCGGTTTGGATCGGTCGTTTGGATTTTCAAAATGGAAATAATGAGGCGTGGAGCACCAAGTCGTTTTACACCATGGCTTAGCTAAGCCCAGCACTATATATATATATATATATATATATGAAGAGTCTGACTTAGCTACTCCATGGAGTAAAACGACTTTGTACTCCACGCCATATCTTCATTTTTAAAGTTCAAATAGTCGATTCGAACCTTCCAACATGTTCTTCATATTGAAATGTACTTGGAGACCAAATTTTACATTTTTTGGAATTTTTTTACTATTTATTAAGCCACTTTGAAAATCTAAAAATCCGGGTGAACAGTAAAAAACAGTAAAAATTTCTGGACCACTGGATCAGTGATTTTCAAAGTGGCTTAATAAATAGTAAAAAAATTCCAAAAAATGTAAAATTTGGTCTCCAAGCACATATCAATATGGAGAACAACTTGAGCGGTTCGGATCGGTCGTTTGGATTTTTAAAATAGAAATAATGAGGCGTGGAGCACCAAGTCGTTTTACTCCATGGAGTAGCTAAGCCCAGCACTATATATGAAAACAGTGATTTTGTACCTATGTAAAAAAATAGTAAAAAAATTTCAAAAAATATAAAATTTGGTTTTCAAGCACATTTTAATATGGACATCATGTTGAACAGTTCAGATCAACTATTTATACTTTAAAATAAAAAAAACTGACTCATTATAACGTTATAACATTAGCCGGATTATATATACGGATATCCAATATCCGATCCGTATCCATATTTATCCGTTTAATATCCAATCATTGACAACTTTAAGATTCATGTGAATGTGAATGGCAAAATAGATATTTAGATAAAAAAAAATATATATCACAACACTCGATGCTGTAAAGGTGCTCTTAAAATAGTGTGACTCATTCGATATTGATCAATAATTTTAGAATTTAAGCATAGAACAGTTGAAGATATTTTATTGTAATATCCAATATCTTAATTAAATTATGAGGAGGGATCCAATTACACTTTTTTTGGTGACACATCATGACACCGTTTTTTATATAGGTCAATTTTGCGATTTCAAAATCCAAACAGTCGATCCGAACCGTTCAACATGATCACCATATTAAAATGTGCTTGGAGATCAAATTTTACATTTTTTTTTGAATTTTTTTACTATTTATTAAGATGGTTACAAAATTGCTGTTTTTCAATAGTCTGAAAACAACGATTTTTGTAACCATCTTAATAAATAGCAAAAAAATTCAAAAAAATGTAAAAATTTGATCTCCAAGCACATTTTAATATATCCATCATGTTGAACAGTTTGAATCGACTATTTGGACTTTGAAAATGATAGATGTCAAAGTGTGTCACCAAAAAAGGTGTAATTGGATCCTCCTCTTAAATTATATCTATAGATTATTTGCCCGAAATAAATTTGCACTTCCCTCTTGGCAGTTGAAAAATAGTGTGGAGCAATTTGTGTGGCTGAACTTGTCTTTTTGGCTGATCCGCACCAACGCTGTGTATGATGAAAATGACCTAAGCTAGAAATGGTTGCATCTCATTCCCACTTGTGAAAGCAAACAAAACTGCCCCTTGTATGTTGGACATAGAATTCTCAAACCAGCTTCTCCTATGCTTTTTGTTTCGTGTTATCTACTTTCTCTCAGACTTGAAATCTCCAATGACATATGTTTCATCAGGGGCGGACCCAGGTGTATCCGGGAGGTAGTCCCCCTGGATTTTGAATTTTAGTAGAGATTTATTGATTCCGACCGATTTTGTCATCCCTGAAATTTTTGTAGCCCCCTTCTGGATGTTTGATTTGTAATTCGGATTAAATTTATGATTAAAATTGAAATAAATTTGTTGAATTTTGATTAGTAATTAGAATTATAAGTCAAAGTATCAGAAATTACAAGTCAAAGCATTGGAAATTATTATTTAAAGTATTATTTTTTATCGAGTACCCAATTAATTAATGGATTTAAACCCGATTCGATATTTTTTTTGCCCCCCCGACGAAAATCCTGAATCCGCCCTGTGTTTCATGTGGATCAAAGTGATTTTATAAACGATCCTTACATCCAACAATCATTGTGAGGGGTGGAGCCAAACTTTCAAGCTATGAGAATCAAACACATGTTACAAGTCAATCATATAGAATTTTCATACAAAATATGAGGATCAATTTTATCGTAAACGTATTTTACTCTGAAATTATATAGAAATTATGTACAACTTTATAAATTTGAAAATAAATGAAGGTCAATTGATCACCATTCTCTCCCTATAGATCCACCCATAATAATCTGCATCTCACACAACTGAACCTCAAATTATCAAACTTTCATGAAGAATTTGGTGATACAGTGTTTTTTTATGAAGGATTTATGTCGTGCTATTTTTGTGGCAAATTGATATATAATATTTTCCGTTAATATTTTGATTTAAAATTTAAGGTGTGTTTTAAGTGAAATTTCACATTTTTTTTAGTTTGTTTGATACAAAATAATTATTTTAGAAAATATGAAATAAATTACAGTTGTTAAATTTTTGCCTCATACAAGCAAATTTAAAATTATTATAAATCTCATACAAGCAAACTTAAAATTATTATGAAACTTTACTTAAACATATTACTTGTTTTAAATTAAACATAGAAGGAAGATTGGGGCAATATATGGTACCAAAATGTACAAATTTCTCAAGTATATTTGATTTCAAAAATAAAAGAAGTATGCAATTTTTAAAAATCCAAAAGGTAAGGAAAAATTGAACTTTGATTTTCCAAAGACGTTATTTGAAGAATTTTTCTTCCATAAGTGTACTTATCGTCTATAACGGTCTATGAGATTTGTATCTTTATTATGCCTCTATTTTTAAAACAACAATAACTTAAAATATAAAACTTAAATATCAAAATAAAGGATCCGACTCTGCTGTTTTTCTCAGAGAAAAGTAGGGCCCTACTTTTCCTATTCTAATCATTTAAAATTTTTCATTCGCGTATTTCGATAAAGAAACTTTTTCATGTACAAATTTTAATGAATTTTTATGGTTGGGATCAGAAAAGCAGGACACTGCTTTTCTCTAAGGCCCAGTTCAGCTACTTTTCTGTTCACATAAGAGAAAAAATTCAGCCTTTCTCACATGAATAGCAAAAATTAATTCAAAATTTGTTCATTCTCATCCGCCGAACAGTCTCTAAGAATAGCAGAGTCCGTTCCCAAGATAAATTATCAAATTTTCATATTTGCCGTGGTGGCAAATAATTAATTGTACGGCAAAAATTTACTTTTTGGTATAATTGTACTGATGAATATCTAATATGCCTCAAAACCAAGCGCATTTTCAAAATACAGCACCTTGTTTCCCTGCCACACCTCCTTTGTCTTTTCTAAATCTTTCAAAACCTTTTCCCTTTTTGCCCTTTTCCCTCTCTATAAATAAACATTCAGTACTTGTGTAAACGCCATCAACACAAACAACTCCAAATCTCACAAACTTGTAAAGAAAAGAATGGCATCAACAACAAGAGCGTCTTTGATCATAGCAGCAAGTGTGGGCACAGTAGAGGCTCTCAAGGACCAAGCACAAGCAGGGCTTTTCCGGTGGAATTATGCATTGAGGTCCATAAAAAACAGTGCCAAGAGCAAAATTGGTCCTTTTTCTGAAGTGAAAAGGATTTCTAAAATTTACCCGGACGATAAGGCGAAGAGATCCGAGGAATCGCTCCGCACCTTCATGTATTTGAGCTGTTGGGGACCTTATTGAGACCATATCTTTTATAGTAACGTGATCGACGAGTATATGAATGAAGAAGAGGGTTCCAATACTTCATACTTTTCATACCTCATCATAACTCATATTTTATATTTTCATTTTTAAAGTCCAATATGTCGATCCGAACCGCTCAATATGATGTCCGTACTAAAATATGCTTGAGGATGAAATTTTATAATTTTTGGAAATTTTTTAATATTTTTTTAAATAGGCAGAAAATCACTGTTTTTGAACGGTTTAGATACAGTGATTTTGTATCTAACTTAAAAAATAGTAAAAAGTTTGCAAAAATTATAAAATTTCATCCGCAAGCATATTTTAGTACGGATTTAATGTTGAGCGGTTCGGATCGATAGTTTGAACTTTAAAAACAGAAATATACAATATAAGATGTGATGAGGTATAATGAGGTATGAGGAATCGGAACCCTCCTCACGAATGAATTGGAGCCAATTCGAGGCTATGTGGAAATTCATCAAGTGCTTTGAAATTCGTGTCGATATAGGATAAACAGACCTTATTGACATCTTTTTAAACAAGAAAGGAGAACTGTATAGTACTTTTTGGGTATATGAATGGATGATTTTGGATAAGTTGGTGGGCTACTTGCATCGTATTTTGTTATCTATTTGAATATGTGATTGAGGAGGGATCCACTATTTCACTTACAACATTTAAAAGTTATAACGTCTTACAACAATTTGGTTTTGCAATTTTCAAAGTCCGAACAATCGGTCTAAACCGTTAAACATGATTTCTATATTAAAACGTGCTTGAAGATCAAATTTTACATTTTTTAGATTTTTTACTATTTATTAAGTATATTACAAAACTGTTGTTTTTAGACAATTTTGAACCACTGAAAAACTTTAATTTTGTAAAATACTTAATAAATAGTAAAAAAATTCAAAAAAATATAAAATTTGATCTCCAAGCACATTTTAATATAGATATCATATTTAACGGTTTGGATCGACTGTTTGGACTTTGAAAATTATAAAACCAAATTATTATAAGATAATATAACTTTCAAATGTTGCGAGTGATCCCTCTTATTGATTAACTGATTATGAATATACATACTCCTTTTAGATCACACTTTGTTTAAAATTGTCAAGTTCTAAAACGGGCCTCTACGAAACGCTATCCGTTACTGGCCTTTTTTTTAGCCCAATTTGGAGGCTTCGCACAGGAGGTGTTTTAGCTAGTTGAAAAAACAATTATACTGATTAAGGAGTCAAACAATTAAAAAATTAAATGAAAAATTATTAAACTCTTGGGCATCCACATGTTTATTAAACTCAAAACATTGATTTGTGCTACACTTTTATTATAGTTTTTAATCAATTTAATAGTAGAAGCATCATACTTGTAATTTGACAAATAAAAAAATACATTCTTAATTATTTATCAATATAATATCAAAGTATCTTGTGTGTAATACTGTAATGTAAAAGATAATAAACTAGATGAATTAGAATTTTGTGTGTGAACTAATTATTGATTCTAAGAGCATCTTCATTTCAGCAAATGTTTAACAATTAATTTGAGCAACGTCACTAAGTTTAGCAATTAAAGAGATTCATAATTTTTAAATCACTCCATCCCAAAAATTTAATTAGAGTTGCAATTGATGCCTCGTCAGCCAATTTAGAAAGCCTAAATCACTCCACCCCATAAATTTTAACCAATCAATTAACCAGCGTGTCATTAAGAAAACGTTTTTTTTTAAAACAAATTTGCTAATTTAGAAACTGTGGTACATTTCAGCAATTATATTAGCAATTAACACATCAGATTAGCAATTTAAAAGCAATCACCATTGTAGATGCTCTAAGGAGACAATAAACGGGTGTAGATTTTAACATCAATATTTCTCAAGACGGTGAGAGAAACTTTTTATTTAGACCATTCTATCTACGTTTGAGAAAGAAATTTTTTTTTTTGTTATCAAAAGAAAAATTAATAAAGCACCATACTAGTGGACCATCTTCATTAATGGAGCATCACCTCTATAATGAAAATTTATTCTTCAAATAAATTTAAAGATATACATGATAAAATGCTTAATGTTGTAGTACCTTTTATTCTTAAAAATATATTGCAGGGTCCGATCCGCCTTTTTTTTTAAAGATTTTTGTTATCAAGTACTTTTATAGGATTTCTAAAATATGCACAATAAATAAGAAATTATGAAATTTTTATTTATTTATTTTGTGAGAATCTGAATTAGCATCAAATAACTATCAGCAAATTTTTTATTTAGAATCTGCAAACTTAAATAATACTAATACTTATCTTCGTTATTTTTTTCTGCATTATGCAATTATGATCCAAATAGAAAATAAGGTAGAAATATTCTATTTTTCAAATCAATGCTGCTTTGATCTAATTTATAATAAGATCATTATGTGACTACGTATTCAAACTCAAAAAATATAACGTGTAAAAATGTTAGTTATGACAACACCCTAACCTGTTTGACTGTTTAACAACAAACTTTAAAGAGTGAGGCTATGGTACTTCGGCTAGTGTACTGTGGCTAGTGTACTAAGGCTCAATATGGTACTTTTTAAAATCCTAACGGTCGATCCGAACCATTCAATGTGATATCCATATGAATATGTACTTGCAAACTAAATTTTATATTTTTTTCGAATTTTTTTACTATTTTTTTAGATAGGTAGAATTTTCATGGTCCAGAATTTGTATAAACACTGAAAATTCTACCTATCTAAAAAAATAGAAAAATTTGAAAAAATATAAAATTTAGTTTGCAAGTACATATTCATATGGATATCACATTGAACGGTTCGGATCGACCGTTATAATTTTAAAAAGTACCATATTGAGCCGTAGTACACTAGCCATAGTACACTAGCCGAAGTACCATAGCCTCACTCAACTTTAAATATCACTTGTGCCTTCAGGCTTTTTCTCAGAAAGGAAAAAAAAAGAAAAAGAATAATAAAAGAAAGAAATAACAACAACAACAACAACAATGGTAACAATGATGACTATATCCTATTTATTATGGGATAGGGTATCATGCTTTGGGAAGTAAAGAGGGTGTTTACTTCTCACTCATATTTTTATTTTTAAAGTTCAAACAGTCGATCTGAAGTTCTCAGCATGATCTTCATATTGATATGTGCTTGGAGACCAAATTTTACATTTTTGGAAATTTTTTACTATTTTTTTTAGAATTTTTGAAAATCACAGCTTTTCATTAAATAAAAAAAAAAAATTTTACAAAAACACTGATTTTCAAAAAATTTAAAAAATAGTAAAAAATTTCAAAAAAATGTAAAATTTGGTCTCCAAGCACATATCAATATAAAGACCATGTTGAGAAATTTAGGTCGACTATTTGAACTTTGAAAATGGAGATATGAGCGGAAAGTAAAACACCCTATTTACTTCCCAAAGCATCGTAGTATTACTCATTTATTATTGTCTGCAACCTACTATCATTAATTTATTGTTATTTTTTTATATAAATTTATTATTATTTTTTTGTTATTAATTTATTACTACTATTGTTAACAATATTATTAAGATATGGATCATCGTATTAATTTTTATCGGATAGAACATGAAATGAAAAATGAAGGAAGAAAAAGAAAAGGACATGTGCGGCAAATGATATAAAAAATAGTAAATCGGTAAATAATAGGCTTTCATTTTTTTTTTTGTGTTTTGAGTATTCACAAGTACTATATTATATTTGGTTATTGTTTAAATTTAAAAAGAATTAAGTTGTTTGCTTAATTTTACTCTTTATATTTTATATTTTGTTTGACAGATTAAGTTGTAATTTAAAGTCATCCACACAAAGAAGTAAGATGTAGGAAATTAATTTTTGCCTACGATAACGAGTCCTACAGTTGAAGGGGGAATTTCACATATACCCCTCAAAAATTTCAAAATTATGTATTTCTCCCTCTAAACTTTGAATTACATATTTTCCCTGTAAGCTTCAAAAATTCACAAATTTACCCATTTTATTGTCTTCTATATTAAAATTCATTCTAAAATTTTAAAATATCTATTTTACCCTTTATTAACAACATATAAAAGCTTATCAAACTCAAATTTGAATATGAAAAGTTTCTCTATCGTCCGATCCGTGCGCATTGCATTAAGATCTGTGCGCATCACTTCAATATTCGTGCTGATGTAGCATGCACGGATCTTAAAGCAATTCCAATCCGCGCACATCGCATTAAGATATGTGCATGTTGCTTCAATATGCGTGTGTGCTCGCATCAAGATTTGTGCAAATCTTGCGCGCACAGATCTAAAAGCAATTCGGACAGTAGATGAACCGTTCAGATTCAAATTTGAGTCTTATGGGCTTTATATGTTTTTAATAAAGGGTAAAATTGGTATTTTATAAATTTAGAATGAGTTTAAATGTAAAAAACAATAAAACGGGTAAATTTTTTAGTATTTGAAGTTTAGAGGGGGAAATACGTAATTTCAAATTTCAGAGGAGGAAATACGTAATTTTGAAGTTTTTGAGGGGTATACGTGAAATCCCCCCTTGCAGTAAATGTGAAGTACATTAATCTGCCTACAAAAATAGAGTAATTAACTTGTTCCAAATTAATAGTTCATATCAAAGTTTTAAATAGCGTTTATCGCGTCATAGCAGAACGGCTAAAAAAGCGACGCTATTACCATATAACGCACTATAGCGTGCTATAACGCCAATAGCACCATAGTTTTTATGATCCGAAAACATTATAACAACGCTACAACGTGCTATTTAAAACCCTGCCTCATATTAAATCTTTTATTTGACTCCTTGTTTAATTTTTTAAGGGAAAAATAAGAGATATATTCCACCATCAAACATGACCAAACTGGATTAATCCTGCTCGTTCATTTGGTTGCCAAGGCGAGCATCCAGACTTTTGTATGTTTGGCCGGAGAGGTGTGGCATCTTTGCCAGGCCAACTGACTTTTGTGTGTTGAACACAATCACAGAAGAGTGCCAAATTACACGTGGCAGAGACACGAGGCTGCCTCCTCGGCGTGCGGGACCCACGTGATTCCTGGCAGCGCTGGGTTGTTTTGTTCGGTTTCTTTCCTCCCAAGTCCCACCCGTTCCGTAACCCGTGATTTGTAATTCCCATGTAGTAAAAAAAATGGAGTCGCTTACCTACCGTTGAAAGTTTAAACTTCCAGGTGTTACTCAAATCTCACGTTGGTCCCTATAAACATCTCATCGATTTTATCATTGTTATTAGTCCTTCAAAATTCACAAAATTAGTTCTATCATACAACATTATTTTTCAGTACTTTTAACTAATTATAGTGACGCACATGTTAATGTTAATATTCATCTAATCAATATGTGATACGGAAGTAATATGTTGGGGACAAATTTGTCTATTTCTTCTTTGGTCATAATCAGGCCATCAGTGATGAAACATAAGTGTGGTAATTTTCCGTTGAGCCCCAAAAGATATAATGATTTATATATTACTTAATATACAATTGATCCCCAAATACGTAACAACAACAACAATTTATCTTTAATTTAAGGGAGAATTTCACATATATCCCTCAAAAACTTCAAAATTACATATTCCCCCCTCTAAACTTCAAATACTCACAAATTTACCCATTTTATTGTCTTTTATATTAAAACTCATTCTAAATTTATAACATACCCATTTTACCCTTTATTAAAAACATATAAAGCCCATTAGACTTAAATTTGAATCTGAATGGTTCATCTACAGTCCGAACTACTTTTAGATCTGTGCGCGCAAGATCGCACAAATCTTGATGCGAACACACACGCATATTTAAGTAACATGCACATATCTTAATGCGATGCATGCGAATCGGAATTGCTTTAAGATCCGTGTGTGCTAGATTAGCACGAATATTGAAGCGATGTGCACAGATCTTAATGTGATGTGCGCGGATCGAACGGTAGAGGAACCTTCAAATTTAAATTTGAGTCTGATGGGCTTTTATATGCTTTAATAAAGGGTAAAATGAGTATTTTAAAATTTTAGAATGAGTTTTAATATAAAAGACACTAAAATAGATAAATTTGTGAGTTTTTTAAATTTAGAGGGGGGAATATGTAATTTCAAACTTTAGAGGGGAGAATACGTAATTTTGAAGTTTTTGAGGGGTATACGTGAAATTTCCCCTTAATTTAACTTCATATTTTGGCAGTATATGACAATTAAAAATTATGACGGTAAGAAAGTCTCCTCATAATCATATCTCCTATAATTTCAAGCTGGGAAGCACGGAATTGAGTTGTTCGCTCGAAGGACATATTTGAAAGTAAAACTTGTTTCTCATAATCTGATCCTATGAGTTCCATAATTATCATTTCCATTGACATATTGACGCACAAACTTTGGAACGCTTAAGAAATATTATATGTATTTGCTCGGGTTTTTGTGATAAAACTTCCATGCATCTCGGTCATATTTATTCGTCAACGAACTCTTGCTTTTTTAAATTCATTAGGGCTTGTTTGGCCAATCACTGTGCGTGTGAAAAAAAAAAATTCATTCAGACTGAATTTTTTTTATCCACGAGCACAGTAAAATTTAGTTCAAATACTACGTCCACGCCCATTCCCTTCCTAACGCCGAACACGCCCTTATTTTGCAGTCATATTTGGAGCCGAAATTTTTATCCATACCGTCTTTATAAAAAAGATAAATCGAACAACCACAATGTCTGAGAATTTTTATTTTTGACACGTAGTTTGAAACTGCAGACACAAATTGAATATTTACAGTTTCAGACTACGGACCTATTTTTTTTTTTAAATATCAACTTTATTTTGATCAACCTAATTTTCATTGGACTTTGATTTTGGACAACCATAATTTTGGTCAAATCAAAGTTGATATCTTCAAAACAAAAAACAATTTAATATGTCCGCAGTTTTAAACTGCGTTCGTGTTAAATATAAAATTTATCATAATTTGTGATTATTTAGTTTATCTTTTTTTAATAATAAAAATAAAAATTCCGGTATTTCAAGCAACGATTATGATTTAAACTCGACAAAATTCACAAACTTCACATAAAAGGTTGTTGATGTAGCTTCAAATAATGAATTCAACTTATTACAATCTTAAAAAATGAATTTAAATTATTATAATATTGTTTTTGGACCATCTATGTACACATATAATTTTTTTTTCAATCTCTTAATTTATTTGATGAACTAAAAAAATTAAAATTTAAAACTAATAATTTGATGGTTGAATAGATCATGATTGATATTTTAAATTTGTCAATGGTTTTCAAAGTCAAACAAAAACCAACCATGGAAGAACAAAGGGAAAATTGGTTATTTGTCACTTCAAAACCTTCAAATTGTAAAAATTCCACTCTAAACTTTATTAATTTCTAATTTTGTCATTTATACTGTATTAATCTTGTTAAAAAAAAAAATTTAGGACTAAAATACCATTATCAGAAAAACATATGAACTGTGCTTCTCTCTTTCTCAAGGCACGAACCCTAGCCTCAATCGCCTCCTACTCGGAAGGCAGTCACTCCGCCACTTCCGCCTCAATAGCCAATCGTTGTTGCTTCTTGTTTAATCGCTGGTTTCGGTACACTTTCCATCTCTGTCTCTCTACTCTCGTTTTCAAGCTTAAGGAGGAGGCGATTACAACTGGAGGCATGCGGTGGCAAATAACCAATTAATTGTATGAAGAGTATAATCGGAAATACATAAATATGTATACCAAAACAGTATTTTTCAGTTAATTTTTAACAAAAATAGTATAAGAATACAATATAAATGGCAAAATTAGAAATTAATGAAGTTTAGAGTGGCATTTTTACAATTTCATTCGGGATGACATTTTTATAATTTGAAAATTTTGAAGTGACAAATATCCAATTTTCTCAAGAAAAAAATACATCTTGTTCATTTTGAAATAGAGAATGACAGTCAAGCTAGCAGCCTAGCATCAACAAAATACAGCTGCTGTACATCCATTCCATTCTCTTTCTCTCTCTAGGTACGTGTGAGAAAGACCTTGTATTTCTAATCCGAGTTGGCATTGATGGTACAGTGCTCAACGGTCCCCCAAATTATTAATAGCTTCATATTCATATGTGCAAGTGGGTATAACTGTCCGGAGTAAATTTTTTTATTAACAACCAATGATTGTTTGAAGAGGAGGGTTTTAATAACTTATATTTTTCATACCTCATCATGCCTCATGTTTATATTTTTGTTTTCAAAATTCAAAATGTCTATCTGAATTGCTCAACACGATATCCATACTAAAATATGCTTAGAAACCAAATTTTATAATTTTTATAATTTTATTATTATTTTTTATGATAGGTACAAAATCATCATTTTTTAACGGTCCAAAAATATTGATTTTGTACTTATCTTAAAAAATAGTAAAAAAATTTCAAAAATGATAAAGTTTCATCTCAAGGATATTTTAGTATGGATATCATGTTGAGCAGTTCGGATCGACAATTTGGACTTTGAAAACGAAAATATAAAACATGAGGCATGATGAAATATGAAATGCATGAGGTATTGGAACCCTTCTCTTGTTTGGATATACTACCAAAATTAATTGGCAAAATTAAGCATGTTGAAAAACATGTTATAATAAAAGGCATGTGAGTACTACCCCCACTAAATCACTTATGAAAACAAATTCAATGATTATGATAAGTGATAAATCAAGTATAAATTTGCAAACAAAAAAATTGGGGTAAACGGTTAAAAGTGTAAATTATCTATATTCATATCCTAAAAATTTCTTATTCATATCCGTTTTATCGAATAAGATGGGAGTCGGAATTAACGGTTAAAACAATTTCTTTGACACCCCTAATGTTATCACTGTGGAAAGGATTCAATTATTTTGTTTAGGATACGTTTGGATGAGAGTTAGAATAGCTAGAATAATGAAATTTTAGAATTGTAAATGAGAATAGAGAAAAAATAGTGATTTTCATATTAGTGTGAAAATGGTGCTATTCGGATTAGTAAAAATGTTGTTTGGATTGTATTTGTGGAATAGTGAATAGTTGTAACCAATAAAGAATAGTGTTAACAATATGCTAATTAAAAAAAAGATAGGTAAGTGAGATCTCAAATGAATTGTTACAACATGAAGATAACGGAAAGTGGTATCAAATTTGTCATTTTGAAATTATGTTAGCGGAAATAAAAAAATGAAACATTTTTTCCTTTCATTTCACATTTCTGAATAGTAGCTATTCCAACATTTACAAGGAATAGAGAATAGTAGCTATTATAACTGTTTTGAATAGTAAAAATGTTTTTTGGATGCACATTGCTATTCCGAATAGTTTCTATTCTATATATAATAGCATCTATTCTTGCTATTCTTGTGTCATCCAAACATAGCCTTATGTTTGGAACAAGTTTATTGGTTCAATTAATGGATATTACGAGGAAGGGAGAGGAAGAGGCGGATCTAGCACCTAGCACCGTGCTAGAAATGGCTAAGCATCTTCATGATTTTTAAAATCTCAATCGTATATATTATAATTTAATTGTTCATTTTTTGGTATGTATTAACTCCTTTTTTGGTAGGTATTAGCCTCTTTTATAGTAGTTTTGGCGAAAAAGTTAATATTATTTGGGTTTCCTTTTTGCTTCACCACAGCAAAAGATTTCTTTTATAAAGACCTTGCTATATAATTTTGATGACATGTCTTTTTAATTTTTTTTAAAATAATATCTAATATGACAATTTAAAAAATTATTCATGTAATATTCATTGTATTGTCTTTTTCTTTATCTTTTGTATTATTTATATTATTATCGTGTATTATCTAGACTTTATTTTTTTTATTAAACTAATATTATAAAATGATATTTAACCTTACTATTTTAAATCCTAATTCCGTCATTCCTTCTCCAAAATTTAATACATTAAATTAGCACAGTAAGAAAAAAAAAAAAAACCTTTGTCCCAGACATACTTGAAACAGCCCCTGAGAAGTATTAAGAGCAGGAGATTAATAAGGACGCAGCATGAGTATTGAGTACATAACTACTCTTTCATTCCTTTTTTTTTTTTTCAATTTTCTTTGTTTGCATGCTTGTTTACAGAATTAGAAAAAGGCGGTTATTCATAACTCAGCCATTTTTTGTTTAAGAAAAAAAAATTCCACCCTACATAAATTTGATTGGGATGGGTGCTTTATAAAGCCGAAATTTTTATTATCTGCACCCATTTGCAGATTATTTCCAATTTTGTCCAATCCAGATAAATATTCTCCGGATCCGGGCTGACTTTCTGGAGAATTATTCTCTGAATTAAACCTATCTCTTTTCGGAAAACATATCTTTCATATAAATAGTGCCACATAAGCAATTAATTGATAACATATATTTCTTTCTTTTAATGTTATTAATTACAACAAAATAAGAAAGTAATTAAGATGTTTGCTCACTAAATATTGATTACCTTCCTATTTAATGAAGAGGTAAAGACAAAAGAGTTCATTTCATTGTTAAATAAAGAGAAATTATAAAAAGATAAATGTTGTTAAAGATGAAAATGTTTGGTCTGATATGCTTCTATTATTTGTATTTTTTGTTTGAATTTTGAACATGTAGCAAAGCACGTAGATGTCCTGATCCGATAACAATCGTGATTAAAGGATAATATTTCAGATTGAATATAAGCTCTCCAATCAAATAGTCTGTCTTATTTTTATTCAATGCATTTTTTTAATGTTTTTCTATGTGTAGAAATTTAAATTTATTTAGACACGTACTCGTCAGATTTATTTGATTGACAATACTTGATTTTCAGATTGGTTATGATTTTTTTTCTATTTTTTAAATCTTATAAAAGAAATTTTTGGATTGATTGATAATTGACGGGTCATGAACTTGGTAGGTTCTATAAAAAAAGTAATAAATACGGAGTAAAGCTAAGGTGCTCTTAAGTGTACCGTACTCCTAAATGTAGGCCGTTGGATTTCTTTAAAAGTCGTGTAGATTCTTTAAAAGGCGTGGTAGCACGACTTTTAAAGAAATCCAACGGCCTACATTTAGGAGTACGGTACACTTAAGAGCACCTTAGCTTTACTCATAAATACGTATATAATTTACCTTGGGAGCATATACTTCTTACATATTTAAAACTACGAAAAAGGCACGCTGCATGATTTTTTTAATATCAAATTTGTACCAATGCATGATGTCTACAAGATTTTTTTTTTTAAAACCTTTGGTAGATCTATAATAATTTCATAAGTTATTTTTTTTTAAATATATGTAGCGTCTAAAATAACTAATCAACAAATTAAGTTTATCGTATGTTCATTTTTAATGATAGATTACTAATATAAAATATTTTCACAAATCTACATGCATAATATAAGAGAGTTGTCATTTTATATGAAATTTATTTTTATTATCTTATAATATGTTTCCGTTACAACACACAAGTTGAAATTTTCAAAATTCAGTCGGATTTCAAAAACACATGGCCTACAAACTATTTGTTTTAAAAAAACAAACCGTGAAAAATACTTGTACCCGAGGTGAGGTCTGTATTATAATTTATATTTTTGTTTTCAAAGTTAAAAAAATCGATCTCAACTGTTTAACGCGATTTTCATACAAAATTGTATATAGAGACCAAATTTACATTCTTTTTAGAATTTTGTTATGGTAGAAAGTCACTTGATCTAAAATTCCTGGACCATATTTTCCACCTAACTAAAACATAGTAAAAAAGTGAAGAAAAATTAATTTGGTTTGTAAGTATATTTTCATACGAAAATTATACTGAACGATTTTCGATCGATAATTTGAACTTTTAAAATAGAAATATAAATTTATAGTAGGACTGATCTGTGTAAAGTACCATAACCTTACCTGCATATATTTAATTTCTAAAAGAGGAACAAATAATCTCATTTAGTAAAACTATAACGGCATATATTATTACATATATAATGAGTAGAACTAGGGTGTGATGTGCTCACCAAATTCTTTGGTGAGCACAACTCTACATAAACTATCGGATTCACTTCAAACGAGATGAATCCAACCGTTGAAACCGATGTACTTTACGAGTGATGCATGTACATGCAAAATTTTGAATTTTTTGAATTCATTTAGTCTCAAGTCAAGTGGTCAAAATTGATGGAGAGCTATGCTCACCAAATTTATGGAGGTTAAACGTTGGATTAATCTCATTTGAAGTGAATCCGATAATTTAGATAGAATTGTGCTCACCAAAGAATTTAGTGAGCAAGCAAAAAAAATATACAGGTGGAAGAACAAACGGGGAAGAAGTTGACGCACAGGACAGCTGTCAAATAAATGGAGTTACGCCGAACTTGTGTTTTTCATTGTATGTAGACCATATGTGCACATGACAATCCTTTGCCAACAAGGCAACAACAGCCCTTCTTAATTGTACTGTATCTCTCAACGGTACAAGGTTTTCAGGTCCTTCCCTTAGTAAAAATACATATTACAAATGAAGACTTAAGCCCCTCACTAAATTCAACGAATTACCAATAAGAAAGGAAATTTCTCAAATTTAAAGGGCTCCATTCCATTACAATGAACAAAAACAAATTCGACAGCCCGAACATCATAAAGGGTCCAAAAGGAGCTGTTAGATGTAAATTGTTCCGTAAGTAAATTACATATTGTACGAGGTCACATTTGACAAATTCCCCGCACAGAGCCCGCATTCGTATCCTCTGAGTTAACTCAAATTTTGAGTTTAGATCCGAACCGTCCAACTTTTAATCCGCACGAATATTATAGATCCCCGTGCATTACCAGCGGGGTTCGGATTGACCTGATTCCAATTGGACGATCCAGATCTAAACTCAAACGGTGCGTTACTGGCGGGGATAGTAAATAAAAGGAAACAAAATACTTCCCTTTTAGGAGGGTCTAGCTGAAAAAGAATAAAATTGAAAAAAATGGAAGCAGCTGCAGCTGCGTCGTCATTAATCTATCAAGTAAACCCAAGCACTACCAGGGAGACGACCAGCTTAGAGAGAGAAACAGAGAGAAAGAGAGAGAAGCCAAGGCAGATCGAAGAAGAAATAAGCTAACAAATCTGAAAACCCAGAGCATACATCACCCCACTTCTCAGACAGGGAGAGAGAGAGAGATAGCTAGAGAGAACGAAAGAGGCAGAAGGAGAGTGAGGAGACAACAATGGCGGAAGGGGGAGGAGATCTGCGAGAAGATACAAGACTCACTGGAGGAAGAGAAGAGGAGTCGGTTAAACTCTTCGTGGGTCAGGTGCCGAAGCACATGACGGAGGAGCAGCTAATAGCGTTGTTCAAGGAGGTATCGATTGTAGATGAGGTCAACATAATACGTGACAAGGCAACTAAGGCCTCTAGAGGTTTGCACCTTAGCCAATTCAGTTGGTTTTGAAGAGATCTCTCTTTGTTCTTTTGATTTAATTGTGGGGAGATCTCTGTTTGTCCTAGGTTGCTGCTTCTTGATCTGTCCGTCCAGAGAGGAGGCTGACAAGGCGGTCGTGGCTTACCACAACAAGCGTACTCTACCTGGGGTAAGTGCTTCTTGTTTGACTAGTGTTTGGATCTGAGTTTGTTTTTTAAATGCGAGTAGCGATCTGTTTGACTTAAATTAACATTTGAACTAAATTTGATTATGAGTTTGTTCCTAATTTGGGAATGTACCTTGGTGGGATCTTTAGCTTAGCTTCTGATTTCAATTGGCCGACACACTTTTCTTTTCATGGCAATCCTAGGAAGAATTGGTGAATTGGAATGAATTGAAACAAAATCATACTAAATTTAGGTGACAAAGCATCTCTGGAATTTTCTTTTCGGAACATTTTTTTGCACATTTTGATTTATGTTCTCTTCTGTAACACAAACAACTTACTCGAAATAGCGTCAATTTTCGTCAATTTGTTTCTTAGATCTGATTTCTGGTTTTTGTCTCATCAGATAGGGAGGGCTTTATGGGACACATAATTCTAGGTTGAGTCAATGGTATAGGTGCTTGGCCGAAATGTTAGGAGAGTCCAAGCACCATTCTATGTAGTTATCTCTACTTCTGTTCGATAGTAGTTTACCGGCACGTGCATAATTAATTCTCTGTCCAATATTGTTTTCATAGAGATGCTAATTTAACTGATTAATTAGGAAACTTTGATTATTTGTGATTTTTGTTTGTGAAGTCGGTAAAACAGCTTTACTAAAGTTGGTAAAATTCCAGTTTTAATGGAAATTTGATTTCATGAATGGGATAAACGGTTATGGCTCTGTGCACTTTGTTTTACTATTCTATTGCTTAG
This sequence comes from Carex kokanica, assembly GCA_025461125.1. Classification (NCBI taxonomy): domain Eukaryota; kingdom Viridiplantae; phylum Streptophyta; class Magnoliopsida; order Poales; family Cyperaceae; genus Carex; species Carex kokanica. Next base: position 898,975 of record JAJGRX010001122.1, on the reverse strand, counting down.
AAACTGACAGGTATCTGAAAAGTGAGATTCCTTGACCAAATTCTGTATACTCCAAAGCACCTGATAACAATGAGAGACTAAAACTTGATAACAACAAGTGAAAGTTGCAATAGCAAATTCCTCTTACTCCTATTTACTTAACATGGTAAGGTTTCATGTTGCAAAAATTGGCTGTGACTATACTTGTGCACACATGTGCACAAGATGCAACCAACATTAGGAGTGACCGGTAGAGTTGAAACCCCCATGTGTATGTGCACATGTCTGGAGAGGGTGGTGTTTTGGCTGTGAGTTTGGATTTTGAATGTGGAGGTTTGTGTGTGTGTGTGTGGGGCGGGGCGGGGGGGGGGGGGGGGAGAGTCGAGAGGTATTTAGACATTGTGATCAAGTTTGGTGCTGGACTGAATTTGGTTGGTCAAATTCAACACTAACCCCTTGCAATCCCTACATGCCGAAAGAAATATTAACGTAGCTGATAGATTTGATACCACACTGGTAAGATATCATACAAGGCTTGTGTATTGGTTTCTTTGTTTGACGGTGTTAGATGTTATAATTGCAAAAGCATTTCTTCTTATGTTTTATTTTTGCTTAATGTAGGCTTCCAGTCCATTACAAGTTAAATATGCCGATGGGGAGCTGGAAAGATTAGGTTGGTCCTTCTATTTTTAAGAAGTTTCTGTTCTCCTTCAAAAAGCATGACAAACTTGATGATTCAAACAAGAAAATAACTTAGGATTGAATTTAATTCCATACCTTCATGCCAATACAGGAACAGTTAATCTTATATATTTTTGTAGTTGTTTTGGCTTGACTTGTGTCCCTGTTGAGGTTTCAGACCTGACATTAGTGTTTTGTTATTAGTAGTATGTATTGGTTTTGGTATTTTTATATGCATTGGAAGCCAAGCGTATGGCTAAATCTAGTCAAGATCTTGAAGTATTATCATCTTTTTGTACATGCTTTCAACTTTATTGCTGAATCTTGTAGAGCACAAGCTATTCATTGGCATGCTTCCAAAGACTGTAACAGATGAGGAACTCTCGGCATTGTTCTCGAAGTATGGTAATATTAAGGATTTACAAATACTAAGAGGCTCACAACAAACCAGCAAAGGTATAATGTCTTTACTGTAGTTCTTCTTTTCTGTAATATGAAAGAAGAATGAAAGAATAGTGTGCTTCCCTGTATTGGTACAGTACCAAATATGTTGGTTGAAACTACGTTTAGTGGCAAAACAAAAAAGAGAAAAAAAATGAGATGAGATCCAGTGCAAAATTGATTTGTGTTCACTGCGCCTTTATACGGCCTGCATGTACCTGATAATGGTGTCAGTATCCAACATGTGCCATGGAAGGGGCAAATATGATTTCGTGTATTGATTACCAATTTTTTTTTTTGGAAAGTTTTTATATGATTTATAATATAACTTTTGTCTACGATCAAGCAGGTTGTGCATTTCTAAAGTATGAGACTAAAGACCAAGCTTTAGCAGCACTTGAAGCTTTAAATGGGAAACACAGGATGGAGGTCTGTTTCCTTGCAGTTCTTGTGAAATCCTAGAGTATCATGTCTGTTCTTCTCTATTTGGGTTTGCTAAAGAATAGCAGACTATGTGTTGCATAAATAATTAGCTGTCATGAAATGTATAAACTGACCCAAAATCTTCAATCACACTATACCTGGGTTAGCCAGTATTACGCAATACCAGATTCAGGTTTTTTAAGAAAATATATATCTTGCATCTGTTTTTGACTTTTGAGTCTTGTATGGACCCTTTTCATTTAGATTCCCATAAGCTACACAAAGCAAGCCTTGAAAACAGAAGAAGCTGACTGAAATAAAATTCTGTTATTAACTGTTATGGCACTGGAGCATAGGGATCAAACCTCCACGTCCTGTACTGTTATGAGGTTCTATAATACCACCTTGATAGTGTTAGGCTTCAAGTCAATTGTGTTGTAGCCTGGTCAACCTTCACACTTGCCTTTTCTTAATATCCTTCAGTACCCTTTATGTAATCTTTTCCTTCAATTTATGTTCTCACTGTAGGGCTCAAATGTGCCTTTGGTTGTTAAATGGGCTGACACAGAAAAGGAAAGACAAGCACGGAGGGCCCAAAAAGCCCAGTCTCAGGCTTCAAAAATGGGAAGAAATGTCATGCAACAACCTTCAGTCTATGGGGCTGTACCTGTTGGATACATGCCACCTTATAATGGATACAGCTATCAGGTTAGTCTTTCTCTTTTAACATCCTCTTATTAAGGAAAGGGCTACCTCCAAAATCAAGTATACCAGGTTTCTGCTGTACTACCAAGGGGATATGCCAATGAGTACTTTACAAAACCTAAATAGCCCAAATGTTAATTATTGCTGGTTAAACTAGCTTTGTACCTTTTTAACTTTTTTTCTTTCTTTCCATTATTCTTATTTTTGTGTGCTTAATTACATTACTGCTTATGAAAGCTAAATTTGTGGCTCCTCTTTGCAGTTTCTGTAAGCTGCATTTGAAATTGGGCTGTGTGTGGATCATAGTATAGTAGAAAGCTTGTTTTTATTGTACCTACCTCTATTTAATTGAAATGTTAGGCCCAAAGCTTGTGGTATAAGGCCCTCAAATTGGGTTTAATCCCAAAAATTGACTTCACGTCTGCAAATAAAGTTCTCGTGCAAGAGTTCCTACAAAAAAAAAAAAAAAAAAAAAAACTAAATTAGAGGATGTTTTTAAGCTCTGAATTGTTATTATCTTCGTTGGTCCAAAACAATCCAATGATAAATTAGTTTTAAGCACCAAAATTAACCTACAAGTTTTTCAGCATATATAGTCTTACAGTGTTTTATCTATTCTATTCTGCGCTATTCCTTGTAATTATTCGAACAATATCCCCCTAAAGTTCCATATTTTTCTTTCTGTTTCTCAGGCTCAGAACTACGGGCTAATGCAATACCCAGTACCAGTGCAAAACCAGGCCACGTACAATAGTATGTACCCTCCTGTCAACCAAGGAAATTCCCTTCGTGGGGCCCATCCGGATGCCTCCCCTGCGGCAACTGGCCCCAAAACCCTTAATGCCATGCAGTCAGCAGGGTATTTGGGTTCGCCGTACTCTCCAGTCAGTGGAGTCCAATATCCGTTGTCCTTCCAGAGTAATAACCGGTCGCCTCTAGGGAATAATTCACATGGGCCAATAAGTGGTGGTAACTCTCCTTTAACTGTGAATAGTAATTCTGTGATGCCATCGCCTGGGACGAGTAACTCTGGCACTCAGATAGAAGGTAAGTCACTCAAACTTGTGTAATTTCCTTTTCAGTGGAGGATTTTTTGGAAAATTGCAACTTATGCCTTACCTTGTTTCCCAATTAGATAGATTCTGCATTTCTCATTTGAAACAGACATTCTTTCTGTTTAATATAAACTAGCTTCATAGTTCATACAATGATGAATCCTAACATCCTAGTTTCTCTTGACTTAATGTACTTGTGCTGTCTTGAAAAGTTTAAAAAATTAGAGGTAAAAGATGACAAGATTGCTTCCTCTTTCCATTGACCAAGAAAAGGTGTTTTTACAACCAACAAGTAACCAAAATTCACATGGTAGAATGAGCACAAAATTAACACCTGTCATTGGAGGAAGCTTGTATTTCAAACCTAGCAAAGGATCTATTATCACCTTCTGATGGCACAACAGATCCATGGAAGTCTTTCATCATGCCCATCATTACCTCTTCAAGGGTGCTCTGATCTGTTTTCTATAGCCTCAGTAATAACAGAGATAATCAGTAAGCTGAAGCTCATACCAACTTACCCTCCTTTCCAAACAGACCCTGATCCTGGCATGCCAAATTTCTCACCCAAAGCAGAAACCACATATCCAATGCTGCCCTTTCTGAATCATACGCCTTTCTTTTGGAACCCGTTAAGATCATCCACTCTATCGTAATTAAAGTAGAGCCAGTAAACTAAAAGAAAGAAGGCTTCAGTGATATCAGGCTCATGAGCTCCAGAGCAGTCGAGCGACTAAAACTTTGCAACCTAAAATGGACACAGTTTGTATTTGCTGTGATCTTAGTGGTTAGGTTTTATCTAAGAAGAATATTAACTGTTAAATTTTTAGAAATGGTAGAACTAGAAAGCTAGGATGGTGTGGTAAAACATGAAGTGCAGTTTGTTGAAGGCCCTTAATTTTTTGCACTAGGTCAATTTAATAATATTACAGATACGTGAATCTCCATGACATGACGGCTAACTAGTATAAAGAATGATGAATTGATTCTCTGTCTATTTAAAATGTTGCAGGTCCTCCTGGTGCCAATCTTTTTATTTATCACATACCTCAGGAATATGGAGATCAAGAACTCGCCACTGCTTTCCAAGGTTTTGGCAGGGTTCTAAGTGCCAAAGTCTTTGTAGACAAGGCTACTGGTGTTAGCAAATGCTTTGGTAATCTTCTCTTATGTCAATCTTTCTTTTTAAATGTTTTTAACCTTAAGGTATCACACGTCACAATCTGACATCCACTGGTAACAATTGAGATCCTCTTGTTATGCCTGAAGCTGTTTTAACACCCTCCTTAACACTTGTGGCAAATCAATTGAGATGGCAACTGAGCAAATATTTCTTTTTTTGAAAAATATTTCTTGTAGAAAGATTTTTTTTGCTGCACTAGTAGCCATATGCTTTCTTCAAAATGTCCCAATGTCTTTTAAAAAAAATGTCCCACCATATCTTTTCTTTTTTCAGTATACCTTTCTAGGTCAAATAAAATGTGCTGTGTAATGCACATTATATTATTTATTCTTGTGATAAAAATGTCTTATTGATTTAAAATATGCAATTAAATCTGCAGTATAAACAGTCAAGTGCTTTATTTATTTAATTTATGTAAACAATAAAAGCTAACCAAGTCTCTATTGGTTGGGATTTTGGTAATCTTGGACAATTATATTTTGGGCACCACTTATCAATGCTCAAATGTGTTGTTTATTACACTGACCAAATTAGGAGGAACCCGAAAAAAAAAACTTAGTAGCATAATGTCTGTACTAACTTGAATGCTATTGAGCAGGTTTTGTGAGTTATGACTCACCAGCAGCTGCGCAGGCTGCAATTAATATGATGAATGGCTATCAGTTAGGCGGTAAAAAATTGAAAGTACAACTAAAAAGAGAAAACAAGCAAAACAAATCCTTTTGACCATGGAATACTTCAAATGAAATTCTCAATTGCTATTCTTTCAGAAATAGAGAGGTCATAGATGGATGGGACATATTCATTGTTTAATTCTTTCGTTGTACCCATCATTCTTCAAGGTGGGAATTGGTAGTTTTATTTTATTTTAATTTAATTTTTCAACATTGTTGCACTACTCTGTACAATTGCTGCATATTTGTAATTTATGTATTGTTAAATGACAGGATTCAGATATCATCAATCCATTTCATTATTCTTTTTACTTGATATTAAGCTTGTGAAATTGTTTCTCTGAAGGTTCTTATGTCTGCGATTCTATTGTTCATGTTTATTGGTGATTTGTTCATCTTTTTCAGTACCAATAAGCAATAAATATCACGAGATACATGTATTTTGACTGAGACGTAACGCTGTATTACACCAGAATCTCGTAGTCCCTTTGGGAGATTTCATATTGGTGAAGCATGATGTAATAATGTCTACGCACATCGTGATAATAATGCGTACTGAGGACGTGCTTAAGAAAAATATTTTGAGTGATGCTTCTATGGACATAAGGACCTATTTGTAAAATGAACACATTTTCATTTTCAAAGTTCAAACGGTCGATCCGACCGTTCAACATTATCTCCATATTAAAATGTACTTGGAGGTCAAATTTTACATTTTTTTGAATTTTTTTACTATTTATTAAGTATTTTACAAAAACTAGTCAAATTCAGACCATTGAATTTTGTAAAATACTTAATAAATAGTAAAAAAATTCAAAAAAATGTAAAATTTGACCTCCAAGTACATTTTAATATGGAGATAATGTTGAACGGTCAGATCGATTGTTTGAACTTTGAAAATGAAAATATGTTCATTTTACAAAAAAGGTCCTTATGTCCATAGAAGAATTTGCCAAATATTTTTGCTAGTTTTATATTCAGGGAAATAAAACAAGGTGGGGGCCATCTAAAATATAAAAAATAAAAATAAGGATGGAGATCCATCGACAAACTAAAAAAAATGTGCTCCAATAATAATATATTTTTTTTGTAACTAGAAATAACATTATACTAATTAGGTCATGTTAGTATAGACAAAAAAAAATATATATATAAATTAAAATTATGAAAACTGATAAGATTAAGTAAAACTTTTCAACGTTCGATAATCATTATAAAAGTAATTTACTTGTGCAATATCAAACACGGCTTGTGGTAGTTTATGTAAAGTTTTTCTTGTCAAAATTCTGTAATTTTTTTATCCATAAAAACTAGATAAAAAATGACAAAAAAAAAATATAGTGCATTTTTATCTACTTCATAGAAACATGTATCTTCTGTACAACTAACCTGACTAATCCTTTCGTTTCACAATGTATCAATTTGAGTCTTTAATATGTAATTCATAGTCCACTTAAACGAAAGAAAGAAAAGACAAGAGTTGGTATCCTTGACAATATTTTTTCAAATCAAGCTTAATTTTTTTTAAAATTTTTCTAGCTTCATATACATGTTGTTGGCCTTGTGATTAACCGAGTATTAGATTTTATGTACTTTGAATGTTATTTGATGTTTCAACAAAAACCGTTAAATATAGAACATTATAAAATTTAAAATAAAATTTAATCAACTTTACATGTGTATGAAATTATAATATAGATCACATTCTAAAAATCAGATTTAACATTAAAAGAATTACCTTTATTATTATAAAAAAAGACCGATTTTTTGTGTGTATAACATAAAGGCCTGTTCGGCTGCGGACTGCTGCTGTGGGAAAAAAAAATTCACTCTGAGTGAATTTTTTTTTCCCACGAGCACAGTAAAAATCAGTTCAAAAATTTTGATTTCCCAATCTCATTCCCGTTTTCCTTATGCAGCCGAACAGGCCCTTAAAGAACTAAAATTTCACTCATACCATCATTTCTTTACAAATTTTAAAATTTATCACGACCGCTGGTAAAATCAGCGGAACAGAGCATGGTCTGACCACCGAAAAAGTTAGTAGGCTAATAATGAGATATGCTGTCAAAATGGAGAATCACATACACTGTTATTTCAAATCTATCTCTTTATTTTTATTTTTGAATGAACAAATTTCTAAAACTATTACTTTTTATGAACAAATCTTAAAACAGATGAAGTGGTCGATTTAGAATAATAGAATCATGTGATTCTCAAAGAATCGCAACAAAAATACAAAAATGTCCAAGATTTTTTGAAAATTTTAAAAATGCCCAAACCATCAGGAATTATGGCGGTCCAACTTTTTTTTTTTGGAAAAATTCTAAAAATAAAAACACTAAACTAAATTCTCAAAATAATAAGTTTTTCTATAACACACCTTAGATCTGAATATAAAAAATGCTAAACTAAATTTCAAAATGAAAACACTACTAAATTTCAAAATGAAAACACTAAACTAAATTTCAAAATGAAACACTAAAATGATATGTTTTTATTATAACATACCCTAGATCTGAATATCAAAAACGCTAAACTAAATTTCAAAATGAAAACATTTGAATTAAAAAATGAAAATATAACAAAAAAACTCTAGATCTTAGACTTCATACGTTTACATGAACAATGTGTAAAAAAGAGTATGGCAAATGACAAGAAAATCGAAAATTGGACCCAAAAAAACTTAATCGGAAACTTAAAACTCAAGTTTTGAGGCTCTTCCCTTTGTTTTTTTGCAATTTTGACTGTGTTATTTGATAATTGTTCAAAATCAATATCTTTTTCTTACAAACTTTCTGAAAAGTGGTCATATACTGCAATCAGACACTCGAGTTTCGAGATACGCCAGTTTGAAGTTTCTTTGTCATTTTCCGTCTTCTCGATGAAGATATCGTTTCTCTTGCCTTATCCCTTGCCCTAGCCTTCCCTATTTACGAGAGATGTCTCAGATAGATACATGTACAACCTACATGTGCTTTAGAAATGAGAGAAATGACTTACAAAAAATAGATTGAGATGCATTATAATATGAAGGCACGGATCGATGACATAGAAAAATTTGTATTTTTTTATCGCGCACAAATCATACAGTAAAACCGTGTACAATTGTTGGAGCATTCGTATACACCAGTCTAAAAGAAGGATGCTCTTCATTTTTTTAATTGAAATAATACAGTGTTTCTGTTTTGTTCTGTCATTTAGTCAGAGTTTTATATTATCCATTAAAAAAATTAATTGATTAATAATAATACTTCTCAATTTTTCAAACAAACAAAAAAAACCTGAACGACTGCCAGGATTCATGGCAGTCTGGACATTTTTAAAATTTTCAAAATAGCGTGGATATTTTATATTTTTCTATTTAATTGAGGATATTAATTAAAAAATCGGCATTCCAACCGGCAAAAGTAACAGCTGATCCAAAAATAAGAAAACTCTGAATATACGGCCGAGATTGTTTTTAGGCTTATTGAGCATCGGGCCCCTCCCAGCCGGCGAGGAGACCTTAAACTTAAAACTTAAACCCTACCCTGAGCCCGTCTTCTACTCGTTCTTCCTCCTTTTCTTTCACCTTTGAATCGGTTGATCGGTGAATTTGAAGAATTAAACAGTCACAAACAAAGTCGAAGGAAGAATCGGATAGTGGAGGGCCTCCGTCTCTGTGAGTGACCTAAATTCAAGTCCATTTTTTGTGGTGCATAAGCGGAAACAATGGAACAGGAACAAATCATGGGAAAAAAGGAAGAAACACAAGTTCAGAAAGTAAAAAACAAGAGGAAGAGGTTGCAAAGTGATTCCGGTGATAATTCTGACAAGCGCGGGGTCTGTTATTTGAGCCGGGTTCCACCCCATATGAATCCCTCTCATATTCGCCAGCTCCTTTCTTCATTTGGAGAGATACAGAGGTTATATCTTGTTCCTGAAGGTAATAAATTGATTCCTATTAGTGAATTTCATCTTCATATGTTTTTTTATACATCAAATTAGTGTGATTGATATTTTCGTATTAGTGTTAAAAACTGGAAAGTTGCAAGAAAAATAAATGATAAAATTGAGTAAACCGATGAAAAGTGAGCACATTACTAGGAAATGAAGAATAAAGTTATGAATTGTTAGCTGCATATGTGGTAATGTCTGGTGGGGCAATTGAGCAAGCCGTGAGGATTCATTTTTATTTTCTCAGAAACCAGGACTCTTGAGTAAATTTTATTTAAGAGGGAGGGACTGTTTATGCAATAAATTGATAATATGAAGGCATCTCTTCTCTGTCCTCCGCCCCCCATTCGTCTCTGTATTTTTTTAACTCTTCAAGTTTCATATTCAGAATTTTACTTTTGTGCACCGCATGTAAAAACATCCTTGTTAAATTGTCTGAGAAGTTCAAGTATCCAGTCTTCCACAGTTATGTATTTAATTTTGCAGTTTTTGATTGTAAAATTGACAGGGCTGTGCGTTGCAATTGAATCTTTATCTGGGAAGTTGTTTGAATTACATTTTGGTTTATTTTTACAGGTCAATCGACTGATACAAATCATAAGCAAGCTGCTGGCTTCCGAGGCAAACGGTTCTCTGAAGGGTAGTTTAACAACTCAAACAATTGCGCAAATTACTTTTCGCATACATTATAATACCTTCTGTAATTTCTGAAGTTCTTCGTTTTGTTTTGTAATTATATGTAGTTGGGTTGAATTCGTGAAGAGAAGTGTTGCAAAGAGGGTTGCTAAAGTGCTCAACAACGAACAGATAGGTATTGATTTGAATATATATCATTTGTTTGTGTAATATGTACTTGTTTTATTAATGCTAGTTATTTCTGCTCGGCATGCTATGAAAAACTAGGATGCATTTCTGCATTTCCTGGCAAATTTAACAAAAGCTACTAGAATTAGTCTTATGTAACCTAATTGAATTTAATAGATCTGATCTTATAATAAAACACAGATGCTATTTTAATCTTTGTTAGGTGGAAAAAAAAGGTCTCCTTTCTACTATGACATATGGAACATAAAGTACCTCAGCAAATTCAAATGGGATGACTTAATCAGCGAAATTGGTACGTATATCTTCCTCCATCCTAATTGTAACCTCAAATCATGGATTGCAGTCTCATATTTTTGGCTCTTGCCATCTTCTGTGTAGACTAGCTGTATCTTAATATCACTTGGACCTACAATTTTTGTGAACGAAGTTAATACTTATTTTACTCTGATTTTGGTTTGAGACTGTAAATTCCTGAATGAAAGCTCAATGTCAATCCAGACTGTATTTAGGCTTGTATTGTTTAAGGGAGTTTCAGATGCTCAACTGAGGTTTAGTAGGGTTAAAATTAGGCTCAATTGTAGGACCAGGATGACTGGTGTACTCTTGGTTTGGCACACTCTTTGTTTCATTGCTCAGCTGATTATTTTTAAAAAAAATTTTGTCTATACATTTGCATATTACAAAATGCAGCCAGTAAGAACAGACTAAGACAACAGAAGCTCAACATGGAGATATCAGCTGCGAAAAGAGAGCGGGATTTCTACCTTTCAAAAATGGAGCAATCTCTTGCACAAAAGCATATTCAAGAACGTCGAAGAAAGGTTAGTATCCTACAATTTCTTTTTATTCCTCTTTCTTTGGAAGAAAAATGAAATCCAGATATATTACATCATTGATGTTAACTCGCTAAGCTTTTTGTAGTCTACCTATAATTCTATATTGGGACTTGTGCAGGCCACTGAATTTGGATTTTTGTCATCATACTGTGTATCCCTGTACAATGTGCTAGTATTGTAGTTTGTAGTCTGGTGTAGTATAATTGTTGGACTCTTGTTTGTGAAATTATTCTATGTTTGTGACACATTGTCTGATTGCCAGTGACCTGGGTAATGTATAAAATTGGTTAAAAGCATGTCAGCTATCAAACAAAGACAGAAAGCCTGCTATCTAGTATCCTCTAGAAAAATGTTTAACTTGCTGTGTCCTATATGATATTTAAACCTTTGGAACCACCAAAGCAACCAGTAGTTTTTTAGTATTCTGTTACATAAATTCAATGATGCTATTATCATTCTGGACTGTTGTTGGGATTTTATTTTGCAAATGCCTAAAATTATTAGAGAAGTTCTACAAAGACCTGATTATCTGTAAAATCCCCCTACTTTGTTATTGACAAATTTGAACCTACTACCTCAGGGTACGTTTAACACTTATTTTTCCACATAAGTATGACCGGTTCTATTAATGTTTTTGTTAGCGGAATGTTTCCTTCTTTCCCAATAAATGGCAGGAAGCACCTCCCGTCTTAGTGTTTGTGAAATTTGAAAAGAGGGCATGCAAACATACTTCCCTCAACTTTTCATTTGTGACAAATACCCCTGAACTTCTCGATTTGTGATAGTCAGCCCTTTATCAAAGTTTACCTTTTACTATTTATACCCTTTGACTTTTGTTATTTTTGTTAAACTTGTGCTTTCACCTTCATGTTCTTTATTTCAAATAAGAATTACAAATATTTAATCAAAATAATCTCTTTTGTAATTAGGAATTTTTTTTTGGGTTCTTTTTAAAAGTTTAGGGATAATTTACTACATGGAAAATTTCTATAGAGGAAATAAGTATGTAATTTTTGTTCACTATTTTAATTAATAATATGTGAAGTATTATTTAATTTTCTCCATATTTGAGATAATAAAATTCTAAGAAGATTTAAGGGTCTTTTTAGGCATTTTTTTCATCAAATAGTTTATGGTTGTGGTCCAAACTTAGTTAATGGTTTATGGCTTATGGTTTCCATCAAATAGTTTATGATTTGTCACACTGACTCTGAAATTTGTGGGTTTTTTTTTTGTCAAAACCAGAATTTTAGGGCACTATTTGTCACCAGCTGAAAGTTCTGTGGTTGGGGTTGAATTACCTCTAAATAAATTTATGCACCCTGTGTTTTTTCAACTTTAACAATTTAAGCAATTGTGAGAAAATAAAACAGCTTACGTCTAACTTTTGCCAGGTCAGTTATTTCATTACGCGTAGTGGTCTTGATGTGTTATTCCAAAATATGAGTAGCCTTGTTTAAATTAGGGCCACTCTCATATTATTTCAACCCGGATTTCCTTTGATAGTTCAGCATATTTTGTGCTAAAAATGGCAATATTTAAAAATTGAGTTCAACTGTCTCAAAGGTTTGCTTCTTTTGCTTACAATTGTGATAAATTGATAATTGATCCTTTTTTTCATCCTTGGAATTGTTAATGAATTCTTGAGTGTTCCTGGCACAATAAAGTAAGATTGCAGTATTTGTGTCATTTAAATGGTCACATGTGTGAGAATGGTTCAAGTTCTTTTGCATTAATACATATATCTATGTTATGGCAGAAACAGAAGACTGAAGGAGAGGAAGGTAACAGCAAAGCAGTCCCACCAAAGGTTTCACGGATAGTTACTCAAAATGTGCCGCTACGAAATGGTGCTTCTGGAAATGAACCTAACCTTCCTGAAGGTTTTGTAGCAGAGGTATGTATGAACTTCCATAAGAAAGATGCATTTGAGAGGATTCTGTAAATACAATTTGTAGTCGTTCTTTTGTATGGTACCAGAGTGGTGGTACCAGTTGACATTGTAATGGTTTTCTTTAAATGGAAAATTGGTGGGAATCCCCACTTACAACAACAAAAGACTTTAGGCACAAGGAAGTTGGGAATAGCTTGAAACATGAGGTTTGTTTGTTGCAGTTTGCAATAAAAATCAATTCATTTGTTTAAGATAGTTGGAGATGGGGAGCAGGCAGAGAGTTGTTATTTGTAATAGGCTCTAAAAGTAACTGTCCATCTTGGAGTGTAACTTTGGTGTCTTTAACCACTGGGTGATGTGTTTTCTTTGAGCACTTTGGATTAATTATTTCTAATCTCGTGAAATTTGCTTATTGATTGCAGGTAGCTGGTCTTTTTTAATGATGCCTTATGATGCAGTGAAATACAGTTTAAATTAAAACAATCATGTGAGAACTTGTCCTTTATATTGTTTAATTTTTTTAGTATAGCAAACTCATATTTTTTTAATATCATGGTAATGGATCTAATAGTCTCAATACATTATTTTCGTTTGGTAACTTGCATGCACTAATTGGAAAGCCATTATTTTTACACTGCTGTTTTTGGTTTCTAACTGTGTTATCTCTCCTGCAATTACAGAATGATTGTTGCGATTTGTTTCAGCATATTTCAAACTTTCCTTGTATCCTGAAATTTTAAACCTTCAACATTAATATTTCTGGTTTACAAGATACTTGCTGAAAGTATCTTGTAATAAGTGTCATTCGGAAGTATTTTGTTAGTTTTATTGGGAATAAAATAAATAAATTTAAAGAACTAAAATCAATTATGTGCAAATTTTTGTAACGGAATTTCTACTTGTGTAAATATTTTTGTATATAATTCGTACACATGATATAGCACTATTGTTGGACACACGGATGGGCATAAGAAGACTCCCCAGTAATTAAATAGTAATTGATGCCTTCAATATTTAATTATTTATCCCTGTTGTTGTTCTTAGTTTGGTTTGGTAAGTTGGGGCTCGATATCGGAAACAAATTAAGTCTGAAAACATTCTAAAAGTGAACCCTTACCTAGAAATTAACGAAAGGAAATAAAAGTAAAAGGCCCGTGGGGACTTTTTGACATTCGTATAATGACGCGCATGAAGGTGCATGTACTTTAAAATTTTAAATCGTATACTTGAAGACAATAACATGAATTTGAAATAAAAGGATGTAATTTCCAGAAGCATGTCAGTGGCTGGTTGGTACTTGGTACCAGCTCTTATCCACTCAGGTCAGGTTACGCAAAGCGCCATGTTTATGAGTTATGACAGCCATGCTTTCAATTTAGATTAGATTAATTATTAGATGGTTCGAATGGAGCAGATTAAATATTGGATCTTATCCACTTGACGAAAACAACAGACACATCTAATTCTTATGTCAGTGGGAAGTGGCAACCATAATTAAACTTGCCTTTGAATTTGTAATTTTATTGTAGGCCTCAAGGCCCTCAACCGTACAACATGCTTTGACATTTCTTATAATAAGTTAATAACACCAACACAAAGTCACCAACCGCCAAACCAGCACGCATGCTCCAATGTTGTTCTTTTTTACTTGTCGGCTCCATATTCGTTCTTCACACACTTTGATCCAACATCATCTTTTCTGCCGGCCTTTCCATCCTTCTTCTTTTTTGGTAAAAAAAAAACAAAAATCTTTATCCGTCCTTGCGCTCTTCCAATTTCAGCAAATATTTCTTTTCCCTTCTGTCTACTATTTATTTGTTGAGTGAGACTATGGTGCTATGCATAGCACGGATGACTAGTATACTACGGCTCAATATGGTACTTTTTAAAATCCTAATGGTTGATCCGAACCGTTCAATGTGATAACCATACGAATATGTACTTGCAAACTAAATTTTATATTTTTTCGAATTTTTTTACTATTTTTTTAGATAGGTAGAATTTTGATGGTCCAGAATTTTCAAAATACACTGATTTTTCTACCTATCTAAAAAAATAATAAAAAGTACCATAGCCTCACTCTTATTTGTAAGTACATATTCATATGGATATCACATTGAACGGTTCGGATCGACCGTTAGAATTTTAAAAAGTACCATATTGAGCCGTAGTACACTAGCCATTGGTGCTATGCATAGTACCATAGCCTCACTCTTATTTGTTTGAGAAAATTTTAAAATCTCACCCTTTTATGTCTCAACTCTTTAGGACTCGGATTGGAGAAGGAAAAATGGGTTCAATTGACTCTTTTTTAAAAAAAAAATTATGTATAATTTTCTATATAATGTAGAATAAAATGTCATGATATTGTAAAATTAATTATCATTTTTCGCAAAAAATTTTTATATGATTGGCCATGTATGTATTTGACCTTCATAGTTCAAAAATTTGGCTCCATTCCTACTTTAGAACAAACATAACCGATTTTTTTATTAACCCTCAATTAAATAAAATTAACAAAAATGCCCTCAGTTTTTTATTTTATTTTGAAAACTGCCCCAACCGCCCCACAGTGGGGCGGTTCTAGTGTAATGCAAACGAGCCGGTCTGGACTCGACCGGGCCACGGTTCCGCACAGTCCACGGGTCTACACGGTCTGGGTCCAACAGGTACGACTTGAAATGGTTGACCCAAATTCGTTCTAGGACCATGGTCCGGTCCAGTTCCAGTCCGTACGGGTCCATTGTTTTTTTTTAAAAGAAAAAATCCAAAAAAATCAGCAGTTTTGACCACGGTCCGGTACAGTTTTGCTCCGGTTTAGCACGGTTTAGGCATGGTTTAGGCACGATTTAAAATGGTTTAGCACGATCTAGCACGGTTTACCATGGTCTAGCACAGTCTAGCATGGTTTAGCACGGTTTTGACCACGAGTTATCACGGTTTAGGCACGGTCAGATTCGAGTTTGGTCCAGTCCGGTTCACGGGTTTAGAATCGCCCGGGTTAGTCCGGGTCTAATGGAAAAAACACACCAAAAACCATGCTAAGACCCTCTTTATCCTCGGTCCAGGCTGGTCTGGGTTTTGACCACGGTCCGAGTCGGTACGGGTCGGTTCCACTGGTGGTCCGATTCGGTCCTGGACCGGCCGGTTTTTTCAAAACACTAGGCGGTTCTCTTCTGAAGTGGACCGCCTCACTGTGGAGCGGTTATCTTTTTTTTTTAAATGTTAAAATGAAAACAATAAACTAAATTGTTGATAAAACACTAAACTAAATGTCACCGAACTAAAATAAAAATACTAAACTAAATTTCAAAATTAATTCATTTACTTGAATACATTCTAACTAAAATAAAAAAAATACAACAAATAACACTAGATTTATACTTTATACACTTAAATGAACAATGCCTGAGAAAAAGTATCACATATTATATCACACTAGTTACATGAATAACATTCTAACTAAAAAAAATAAAAATATAACAAAAAAAATCCTGGATCTGAGACTTTATACATTTACATGAACAGTATTTAAGAAAAAGTATGGTAAAAGACAAACAAATCATAAATTGAAATGAAAAACTTAATTGGAAAATCCAACTCAAGTTTTGAGGCTCTTCCCTTAGTTTTTTGCAATTCTAAATTTTGAAAAATGGAATAGCTGTTACTGATGTATGCATCTTCTTGCAAGCTTTCCAAAAAGTCATTTGCTGAAATTGGACACTCGAGTGCCGTTTTATGGTCATTTGAAGTTTCGTCGTCATTTTCACCTTCTCAGTGAAGATATCGTCTCTCTTATCTTATCCCTTGTCCTAGCCTCGCCTGTTTATGAGAGATGCATTAGATAAATACATGTATAACCTACAAGTGCTTTAGGAATGAGAGAAATAACTTACAAAAAATAGATAGAGATACATTATAACAGAAAGACACGAATCAATGATGTGCGGAAATTTATATTTCTTTTATCAAACCGTGTATAATTGTTGGAGCATTCATATACATCCGTCTGAAAGAAGGATGTTCTTCATTTTTTTAATTGAACTAATACAATATTTATGTTTTGTTCTGTCATTTAGTCATAGTTTTATATTATCAATTTGATATTTCATTAAAAAAATAATTAATGAACAATTTCACTACTCAATTACTCCTCAATTTTAGTAAAAAAAAAAAACAGAGAACCGCCCCATTGTGGGGGCGGTCGTCTATGGAAGTGGACCGCCCACAGTGGGACTGTCAGTTATTTTTCGAAATTTTCCAAATCAGAAGATATATTTGCTAATTTTTTTTCAGGGTATTAATAAAAAAATCGGCAAGCATAATCAATTTGCAAAATATCTAATTGCTGCTTGGAATTCTGCACAAAAATGCTTATGAATTAGTATAAACATCCGAATTTACTAATCTTAATTAATATCAGACAATTGAAGTATAAATCCGATCTTGCAGCTATTAATATATATTTAGACTTCCATTGTCAAGTAATTGTGTAGGATTAGATTTAAACTGTCACACTCCAAACTAAGAATTTCGAATTAAGGCGTGATCAGTCCTCGCCTCGTGTTTATTAATCATTAAACACGCAAGGCTAAATAAATACAAATAGTAAAACAAATGCGGAAGCGTGGATAATATCACTATAGCATCAATCATACATCCATAGATAAACATATACATACAATGTCCATACAATTCACATCAAAATAAAATAGAACACAATCTAAGGAAGGGGGATACATGAACTATCGAGTCCGATGTACGAATAAAAAACATCGGAACTCGTAAACCTAACAAAAGCCCTAAAAACATAAAATCCAAAGGCATGGTCCTCAGGGACAGCTCCTGGCAACACCTGCTACAGATCGTCAGTCTCTGTACCTATAAACCCACGAAACAACGTGTGGGGTGAGCGACTAGTCGTCCAGTATGTGACCCATAATTATCCCTTTATAAATCCTCTATGGTCAAAGCACTTTTAATTGTAAACTACGTAAAATTTATAAAGGTACTTTTAAATGCACATGCTTTAATATATATATATAACCTATCATATTATCTATTAAAGAAAAATACATATAATAAATGCCATGATGCGGTTACTCTTATGCCAACATGCAAAAGATTTCCGAAATAAAACCTCAAGGAGAGTATTATTTTAATAATCAAGTCGGAGTCCAGTACATGAGTACTGTGTGTAGAAATTTATATATCAATAGTACGGATAGAAAATCACCTGTGCTGTACAATTCGAATTGAAAGGTCTAACACGATGTAATCCAACTACTGCGATCAGGGGTGCAATGATACCCGTTATCTTGTGGGGCACCATTACCCTGATTGGGTACTACGTCAGTTTGGCCAGGTGCCGTTGATTCTAGATCGGAAATAAAGCGGCTACACCGGTAAGCCATACTTTGAAATTCATTATCATTTTATTACTTGTTTCATTTGAATTGTAACTAATATGTTCATTAAGGATTATGCACTTGGCACAGGGTAGAGACTGGAGAGAGCACTTCACTGAGTATTATCATCAAGCGGATTATATATAATTTGCCAATACGTTTCATAACTAATGATTTATATAACTTAATAAATTAATACATCAAGCTGAGTATTATCATTAGTATGTATATATAATTTAATAAATCAATTTAAAAACATAGAGTACATTTTTTGTGGTTTAGGGTTGTAAACGGTTAGATACAGATTAAATAATTTAGTAGTGGGACTAACGCTCAACTTCGGTCCGGATTATATGTTTTGCTGCACTATCTCCGAAGCAAATTTTGTTGCTTTATTCAACTCAATGTTTAATTTCTCAATAGATTTTATGTAGTATTTTGCAAAGGTTTAAATAACGTTTATCGCGTCGTAGCGGAGCAGCTAAAAAAATGACGCTATTGTCATATTGCGCCGCACGCTATAGCGCTATAGAATGCTATAGCGGGCTATAGTACCAATAGCGCCATAGTTTTTATGGTCCAAAAACACTATAACGAGCTATTTGAAATTTTAAATCCAATGGAGTAAAAAGAGGCATCACTACAAGTTGTACAAACAATGGAATAGAAATGCAAAGAACTATTCTCACCTTTAATTTCGTTGTTTTTTCTTCTCTTCTCCATTTCTATCTTCATCAACACCTCCATTTATTTTCTAAATTATTTTTCTTATTTTTCTTAATGAACTGCGGAAGTTTAGTTTAATTATGATTATGATTAATTTAAATATCATAATTAAAATAATATATATAATAGACATATCGTATCTTGAATTTTTAAAAATCACCGTATCATTATATCTGTATCGTATCCGATACGATACCCGCACTCATATTCATACAATATAACTTTTACCACTATTCAATCCGTATCACTATTCAATCCGTATCCGATATGTTTTCACCCTAGACGCACTCACATGACACTTTCATTATTAATTTATTACTATAGTAAACAAAATTCAGTATTGGTGATATATATAATTAGAGGGGGAAATTGGTAAAACTTGAGGACGAGACAATAATGGGACATAATATACTTTTTCTACTGTTATCCAGTTGACCAGTGCTGCCACGTCACCAAAAGCAAAAACCTAGTGCTGCAAGATAACGATTCTCTCCTACTAGCAAGATTTTCCATAACCAAATCTAACACGCAATGACTAACTACATGCTAAATTTGGCGTCCTATATGTTGTTGTTATTATTATTATTAAAGTGAAACATGGCATGCTGAATTATTTAGCGGACAGAATATTTTTAGAATTTTTGCAAAAATAGTTGTATAATTTAAATTTTTATTGGGCCGGATATTATAAATAAAGGGCATCTAAATTTTATGTACATCATGTCTTATTGTATACCAAAATAATAGTCAATAAATTTGAAAAAATAGAACATTTATTTCCAACAATAATTTAAATTGAGTATCATTTTATAGAAAAAAAAATCGCTATCTTTGATCTTCACAATTAAATTTTTAGTGCAAACTATTTTTTATGTATGAACAAATTAAACTAAAGAAAAAAAAAACTCACTTGATTTTCTAATTCTAAATTTTAATCACCAAATATTATTTTAAGGGCATTTGCTTCGGTGGACATAGGGACCTATTTGTAAAATGAACATATTTTCATTTTCAAAATTCAAATAATCGATCCGACCGTTCAGCATTATCTCCATATTAAAATATACCTGGAGGTCAAATTTTACATTTTTTTTGAATTTTTTTACTATTTATTAAGTATTTTACAAAAACTAGTCAAATTCAGACCATTGAATTTGTAAAATACTTAATAAATATAAAAAAATTCAAAAAAATGTAAAATTTGACCTCCAAGTACATTTTAATATGGAGATAATGTTGAACGGTCGGATCGACTGTTTGAACTTTGAAAATAAAAATACGTTCATTTTACAAATAGGTCCTTATGTCCCTCCTATTTAAGACATAATATATGAAAATTTGAAATCATGTCAGAATATGTTGAGTGAAATTGTATTGTTTCTAGAATAAAGAAGTTGGTAAAATAAATCAACCCATCCAGAAAGTTTAAAAAAGTAAAGAGAGATCCCTATCTATATATCTTGGACGGAAAAGATTAGCATCAAAACAAGAGACCATTTTTGACCTCACTACTCTACTCTACAAGCTGTCAAATGCACATATATATATATATTAATATATATATAAAGATTTAAAGCACAGAAAGCCAGAGCCTCATGGATTCCACATCACTAGAAATCTCCTCCGATTTAGTCTTCTCCGTACCCTCTTGTCAAGATAAAGAGCACCAGGGGCAGGAAGAATGCGGGTTCGAGTCAGAAACCGATGCCTACTCTTCTTCATCTTCAGATGATGACAATGAGAGCATGGCAGATTCAGATTCCTTTTTTAATATCGAGGCCTTGAATCAGGAGGAAGACGACCAAGAAGCTGGTTATAGTTATACCACAGGAGATGTTGGAGTTATGAAGGACATAGACGAGGTTGACACGGCGACGTATCGAGGTGCGAAGATGAAGAAAGAGAAGGAAACTGCTGAAGACAAAAATGGTGTGAAGGATGAAATATCAGAGCGCGTTAGAAAGCGAGAAGAGGACAAAGCATTTTGGGAGGCCTGTCTTGCTTCAGGTTATTAATTAAGAGCGCGCATTTCAATTGTTTTCAATTCTTTTCTTTAATTCCGTTCATTGAATTTGGACGAGTTCTGTGCGAGTTCATAATTAATTTTAGATGAACAGGTTAATTTACATTTGCCTTGATCGTTGTATTAGTGATGTTAAATATATTACCCAGTTCATTAAACTGGTATTGATGTTCTAATTAATTAATTGGTTTTCTGGGCAGTTTTGAGCTAGTTAAGCAACGAACGAGTTGCTAATTAATTATTAGGTCTCACTTTTTTATTGGGACGAGTTTAGTAGAGGAGATGAATGGAGAGAAGGAGAAGATAAAACCGGATTTTCTATTAATAAAAAATAAATAAAAATTAAAAATCAGAAAAAAAATTTCAATATCTCATATCATAAACAAAAGGCCAAAAACTATGGCATCCGTGTGGGACGCTATGATTTATGACATTCGACCAGCAGCAAAAAGAGGTACATGCCATAGTCTATGAAGTTCACCTTGGATGCCATAAACGGTCCGGATCCCCTAAAGTAACTCAATTTTTGGGTTTTGGATGGGAACCGTCCAAATCAAATTCGTCGCTCGAGATCACTTCGAGATTCAAACCTGTCTCTCGAGATATGTGCACTCCTCTTTAGTTGGATGATTACGGATTCGAATCGGATGGTTCCAATCCAAAACCCAATTTTTGGATTACTTCACTGGATCTGAATTCATAGTTTATGGAGTCCGGCTACTTCATAAACTGGACTTCATATATAGTCTATGGTGTCCATTTTTCTTTTTCTTTTTGCTGCTGGTCAGACGTTATAAACTACAGCGTCCGTTCAGAATATTTAATTTTTTAATTTCCTTTTAATTAAAAATTTGAAGATAAAAGAGAGCATGATGCACATTAATCGTACTTCCGAATTTATTTCAGGAGATAAATAGAGAAAACATTAAAGAGATTTACTCTATTATTTCTTCATCAGTTTCTCCTCATTTTTTCTATTCATTTTCCTTTTTTTTTTAAATATTTGCTCTCTAAAAAAATCTCAAACGTTATTGCATTGAAATATGTTATTTATGAATGAAAGAAAAAACTCTAGCTAAGATTTAATTTTTTTTATACATGATATATCATAAATTAAAATATATCATATAGCTAAGATTTAAACATGAGAATTGTTGTAACCTTTTTTTATATTAATTTTTTTTTTCTCAGTTAACTTTATTAATAGATGAAAAAAAAATAGTTTTCATTATATAGATATTTTTTATTTAGAAAAAACAAATTCGATTCAAATTAAAATAGTTAAGTTGTTTGGATTTTTTTCGAAAACCAACTCCATTGTACCATTGGTATGGTGGAAGATGGTAGTGTGTACTTCCACGATTTTTTTTATTTACAAAAAGACAAACTGTTTCAAATGAAAACAACAGCATCCAGTGGTTTTTTAGGAAAACCCACTGCACCGTACCCAAGATAAATTCGCATCCTCTGAGATAACTCAAACTTTGCGTGACTTTATGGAAAATCGCGACCATTCAAATACGTTCTGCACAAATCTCGAAGCACAAATAATACTGGCCCCTGCTCTATTCTCAAATAGGCACTGGACACGTCGGTCACGCAAAAGTTGAGATATCTCAGAGAAAACGCACTCACCCAAGATGGGAGTTTGTTTGGAATGGTACGGTGGATAGCATTTTTACCCAGCCTCATGTTGCACCACAATTGACCACACCGAAAGCTAATGGAGTTTTTGTCCAAAGCCCTTTGGACAAAGGCATATCCAAAGCTATCCCAAACCATCTGATCTTTCTTAAAATTCACACGAACGGTTTGGATTCAAAGAGTCATTTAAATTTATTAAGTTTTAAATTATTTGCACGAATCTTAATGCATAACGGAGGGTTTAAGTTCAGCTTTGGATGAGGTTTTATTCAATGCTCTTTGGACAAAATCCAATACCTCAAAAGTCACACTACATGAATGGTGCTGTAGGAGAAAATTTCTAGCGAATTTGGACAATATAATTATTCGAAACATATAATTACTAAATTCAACAAAATTTCGTACCATACATATCACGGACCCTCCATACCCTGTGGTTCTCCGGTATTAATTTCAACAGCTCCGGATGATTAATTGTCCTTCTAAGAAAATTTAACTCCATATAAATCATAAATTAAATCCTACAAATATACTACATTTACTATACCATATTTTACTAAACTCTAAAAATTAAACCATATTTTACTAAATTTTTGGTCTACAATCACGCTTAATTACAAACTAATAATATACTACATTTACACTAATTAAAATAAATAGTCCACCTAGTGTTGTAAAAACGGTCTAAACAACTAAGTAATCGTTTGTTTAGTCGTATGCGGTAATCAAACCGTCATGAGCAGATCTGTCAGAGGGTTGTTTATGGATGAAACCAACTATTCGGCAGATTTGTCCGATTAATCGTATATTTTCTGTATAAGCGACCCGATTAATTGTCTGTTTCCCGTTTATACGACCAATTAGTCGGTCATTTTTTTTTTTTTTTTTTTGCATTATATATATACTATATTTTGTCTTGTTTGTTTGAACCTTTTTGAAATGGTAATTTCATGAAACTTCATTAATCAACAAGAAACAAAGTTACAATAAATTTATTTGATAATTTTAATTAGTTAAATTAATCTTTTTTAATAAATTATGATTATATGTTCATAATTTTGATAAAAATACAAAATTATCAGTAAAATTCCAATCAGTCAAAATGCATACCAATTAATTCCAATCAGTCCATGAGCGCATATTATTTATTTACAACACTAGATCCATCACACCTATGGTACGATGGAACTCCGGGTCGATTTTTGTGTGGCAAGGTACGGGAAACGGGTCAAATAGATTATCCACCGTGACATTAATACGGTGAAAAAACAATCTCACATTAATACTATTGGTACGATGAAATTGGTTTGGACTATCCACCGTACCATTGATATCCAAAAAAACCTTCCCTTCAGTTCTCTTTTCATTTGAATGGTTTTCTTCTAAATAAAAAATCCATTAATATATAAATATGACGATCAGAGATGTCATTCAATTTTCTAATTTAATAGACGTTATCTTTGATAAAAAAAATAATTTTCTACCATCAACACCGCTTGGACGCGTGCTACTCATCTATAATTTCTATAATTTGTTCTTTCCCTCCAATGCATTTCTTTTGTCTATCTTGATTTTTTTTTAAATCTTTGACAACAATATCCTTGAATTAAAAAGTTCAATAACAGTCAGGGGTGGAACTAGAAAATTTAGTTAGAGGATGCTCAAACTTAAAATACACAAATATTTAATATTTGTGGTTAGTAGGACTTGAACTCAAGACCTCTCTTAAAAACAAAATAAAGTCTTAACCACCAGACTACAAGTACACATCTACCATTTTATGAGGGGGGTAAACTATATAAAAACTTCAAAGAAATAAAAAAATAATTAAATTTCAACATACGTGATTAAAAATTTCAAAATCATGAAATGACTTAGCACCCCCTAGACATAGTGTAGATCCGCCCCTGATCACAGTATGCCGGCATTCTAAATAGATGCATTCATACTGAACTCGTGTATTCAGACAGTTAAAAATACTCAAAAAAAAATTGTAATTACAAACAACAGACTAAACGCAAGGTTTCTAACGCCTAATGAACTGTGAACGCATACGTCCACAATTTAATCTAAATGCATGCGATAGGATAACTAAATTACTAAATTGAATGTTTTCCATGTAAAGTAGGGTTCATTTTTTTTTTTTGAAACAAGCCCGTAGGCATAAGTAGGGTTCATTTAAAATTAACCAAGCATCCATATGCATGAAAATGCAATGTACTCCTAAAGACACATTATCAGTTAAAATATAATGCTCTGATAAGCAACGGAGTACCACACATAGTGATGCTTAACGTGGGTTTCTTGGAAAATTTCAGAGTGAACTACACAGTCAATTAGATTACCTATTTCTAACTGCCATTAATGGCCAAAACATATACAGGGACACTGTAGAAACAAATAAATAACAGCACCTTCACTACCATTTGAAGATCACATAGTTGAAGCCTTCGCAAAACTCGAAAATCTAGAAGATTCATCTTTTAGAAGTGTCAATGGATTTCCTTGTTCAACCTATACAGTAATACAGATGCAGAAAAATTATTCTGATAGATAATATAGCATGGTAAATTTCAGCGGATGAGCACTCACAAGAATCACCTCAGAAAAGTTATTTCAATCATGTAAAGGAATTATTTTTAAGTTGGATAAAATACATTTTTTTTTTACCAAAACTATGCCTTCATCAAGAGAAAAAGAAAATGTATTATAGGGACAGACTGAGGCTTTGATGACATAAAACAAGGAAAAAAAAATATATGATGAAATTATTTAAGGCCTAGCCTTTTGATTTAGTGTTATAATCAATAGCAATACTTACCAGTGTGCCATGGTCAAGCACCAAAATACAGTCCATATTCAAAACAGTAGAAATACGGTGTGCTATTGTCAAAACTGTCAGGTCCTTGCATTCCTCAGAAATGGTGTTTTGCAAGAGCAGGGCTGTCTGAGTATCAACATTTGCAGTGCATTCGTCTAGGCATAGTATCTGTAATTAATATTCATTACAATGACCCATTGTGAATTTCCACTGTATAATTAAGAAAAATAACCTACATTCCAAAAATAAAATTGACACAAAAGTATCTAACAAAAAAAAGCTTGTATCCCATATAAAAATAAACATTAACCAAATAACATTACATTTTTTATTTCTAGAAAATAATATTGTATTTCATAACTCAACTAAATCTAAATTTATTCATTAAACAGATCAACACAATACTGAATCTGACAAAGTTCTTGAACCCATAGTATGCCTAAGTCTCGGATTAACTGGCAGTAACCCATAGTAAACTTGTTTTAGACTAGCAATCAAATTAAACAGGAATCACTTCAAACTGAGTAACAGATTATAAAATTTATAAAAAAACTTTTAACCTTAGAAGATTTTATTATTGCCCGAGCAAGACAGAGAAGTTGTCTCTGGCCTACTGAGAAAGTAATGCCACTTCCTTTCACATAAATATCAAGTCCCCCTGCTGATTCCACTGCAGACTTCATGTGGCATTTCTCAAGAACTTCCCACATTTTTGTATTACTTGTCAAACCGAAAGGATCAAGGTTGTCTCTGTTATATCCACAAGGGATAAAAGTAAGTGATTGGTCATTAAAAGAGTTTTATTACTTGTACTACTTATACAACTCAAGCATGAAGTACCAATCCTCAACAATATAAAAGGTAGGCCTAGATTTGGAATTTTAAAAGAGTTTACTTTGGGAAATACTGCTGTATCTCAAAAATATGAAACCTGTGAAAGAGGGAAAAGGTGCTCCAAACCTTAATAATTTGTATCTTTACTGTTATAGCCAGTACCAAAAATTGTTGGTATGTTAATCCTTGCCCTAAATATTACAAACCTTGAAAATTATTCAAAACAATAGTTATGAAAATTACCTCAAAGAGCCTTCAAACAAGAATGGACTTTGCGGAACTACTGCAAAACGACTACGGAGATGCCTCACAGGAACTTCGGAAATATCGAGGCCGTCTACCAAAATTCGTCCACCAAAAACAGGGCTTAAGCGGAATAGCGCATTCAGCACACTTGATTTACCGGCTCCAGTTCTCCCCACAATTCCAACCTGATAAATGGATACAATAATTGTTTCCGGTTATTTTTAAGGAAAAAAAAATATTACTTGAGACATTATCATTACAAAGTATATTTTGTTTCTGGCAAATTGGAATGGTTGAATCTAAGTTCCTGAGTATTCCTAAGTTGGATCGTGATCTAAAAGTGTCCTTGGTAGTGGCAAAATGCAAATCGAACTTCCCATTGTTTTATGATCAAAACTGCCTAACTATTCCTGAAGTTGCAACCCAATGATATTTAGGATCATATCAAATAATTTAGAATGCATCTTCCTATATGCATTTCATCACTTGGATGATTTGTCCAATGTCTTGTAGAAAGTATTATAAAACAACAAAATTTAATGGATCCAGAAATTCATCCTTCGCAATTTAGTCCAAAGACAAACTTCCTATCCATATAGCAATCAGTCTTGTCATACTGAATAATTTTCATATTGATGGGAAAAGCATAAAAAATAGTACCTTCATGCCCCCCTTTATTCTGAATGACACATTGTTCAAAGCTGCCGGTAAGGTTGGCTTGTATCTAAGAGAGACACACTCAAATTCAATAATTCCTTCTTTTGGCCAACTTGGGTGTATAGTTACTGTTCCTTCAGTTCGCTCTCGAGGAACATCCATGTACTGCATCGGTAAAATAGTCTGTCTGTAAGTAAAAAAAAGAAAAAAAAATGAAACAATGAGCTTCCTTTACTAAGTAGGTCTTTTACCTCAGCAATTCTTTCCACAGCAATCATTTCCTTCTCGGTTTCAGTGAAACTTGTCAGAAAGCTGCTCAACAATGATACAACAGGTGCTGCATAAGACAGCGCCAAGCCAACCTATCTCAGAAGAATTCATAATAAAAGTTAATAGACTATATTTTTCCTTCTCATTATAACTACAGGTACATTTAGGGTTTGCATATTAACAGAAAAAAACTGTTAATTTTTTATTCGTTTTATGCTTCACCAGAGTAAGCGACACTGATTCTTTTAATATAGCACTTGAACACCAAGTAAAAAAAATAAGAAGAAAACATTTCGAACTAAAATCAGTATACTATTTGCCTCTGTTTTTTTCCACTTTTCTCCTCTTTTGATGATATTGAGAAGACTCAAAAGTCACATATCTATTGCCGAAATCATGAGGTCAATTTTTTTACCACTAGAAACAGTGGGTCACTTTCTCCGATTTAAAATGGTCCTCATATTGATACTGTACAAGTACATGACTATGGGCTTTAAAAACCTCACCAGTCCAGGTGTGCCAAAGCTAAATGGAAGACTTCCATTGGAGCCAAAAACCGCCATGATGGAGATGAATAAGATAATGAATGCTGCCAACAGCTAAAAAATCCTTCATTCAATATATGACATTTTACATTTGGCAAGAAATACATAAAATGTGTTTTCTTTTACATCAATTGTTTCTAAATTTTTATAAGAGTAAAGAATGTATAAACAATACGATCCTCGTAATATCAGAGTCAGGACTGTACTTGGAGGCGTAAAGAAAGCCACAAACTCGCTGTTAGCTCTGAATATGATGTTTGTTGGTATAATGAAACACTCCCTATGAACCGATTCATAAATAGTTCCTGTAAAATTTGCTATAAGATAAGTAATCATATGAAAGTAAAATAAAAATGAAAGTTGTAAATGGAATGACCTCTTTCATAAATGCCCTTAAAGTGGCCGAACCATCCAATGTTTCCGTGAAAGATGAGTAAATAGGCGAACGAGCGACACTGTCGAGTCTCCTTAATTCACGTGAGGTGGATCTATAATAGAACTGCGCAGCAATAATACTGTTCATCATTACAAGATAGAATTGTAAATTTTAAACAGTGCTGTGATGAGACGGAAATGCAAGTACCTGGAGCCTGTTGCAGATGTACAAAAATGGGATCAACACGATGAGGAAAGAAACCTGGAAGGAGTACGGTTGCAGCATTTCCATTCAAATTAGTTCAGTAAATCAGGTTGGAATTGACAACTTAATTGCACCTTTTGTAGAAAGTAAGTCGTGCAATTTAGGTTTACCTGAGCGTAGGACAGAACAACTGCAGTGCCAACTAGGCTAAAGAAGTTTGCCAAGAGAATGTTGAGAATAAAAGGAAGAGAATCGTCAACCATGTATAAATCCGATGATAATCTGTAATTGCAAAAGTAATATGGAATGATAGAATATTATTCAGCTTTTGGTCAGTTTTAATTGGGGATGAAACAGGTGCGTAGAGGTTCCTGTAGCTATTAGACCGCTTTTGCCAATCTATTTAAATATTTTCTTTGATTTTGTGTTTTACTTGCTTACTTGGTATTCAATTGCATCCATAAGTTGAGTCCGAATTGGATTAAGTGAAATGATTAAAGCTCAATTGCATACAGGTTTCTGCCAAGTCTGGAGTATAGTTGACCTTTCATACTGCTCCCATACTATCCGAAATTGAAATGGTTGGTTTAATTACCTGTTAAGCACACGACCACTGGGATTGTTTTCAAAAAAGGAAACTGGTGCATTGATCAGATTCTGAAGAAGGCCAGCATGCACCTCAATTGCCGCACGGAGGCCTCCATAAGCAAAGGAAAAGGCCCTCACCAAGGTAAAAACAGAGTTTACTAGACCAAATAGGGAAAGGACAACCTACAGAAAGATTAAGTAAGATGAATTCAAAGTTCTTGTAGTATATACTAGGGACACGGGGTCATAGTGAGTTATGCATCTTTTCCTAAAAAATAAGGGTAGTATCTTTCTTGTACCCGAAAAAAGCAAAAAATATCCTGACCGCCCTCAAAACATGGGAAATACCCTCTACATATCCTAACTCCTCTTTAAAACTGACCAAATCAGCCCCCCCTACTAATTTTGAATTTGAAAAAATTGGAGCAGAGAATTATATGAGATTAACGATGCAGTAACAGGTCATATATGATATTTCCAATTTGCCAGTTTTTTCCTTGTTCAAAGAAAATGAAAGAACAGAAGATTTCCGTCAACATCTACCAGTGTAATTTTTAAAATCTCAATCAAATGGAAATAAGACAAAAAATTACCAAATAAAGTCCTGTCTTTGCAGTCCCTGATGTGGTGTCGACCCAGTAAGATAGCCATAAATCATTTCCATTTCGAGAAGCTTGCATCAGAATAGCAGATACACAAATGATAATGACAATAGGGAAACCAGCAAACAATGCGTAGATTCTACAAAAAAATCCAGCCCAAGTTATAGAAAAGGATTAATATAATTGGATGATGTTACTATATCAGTAACTTTGGTCTGAGACCAATATGAATTAGCTAGCAAGGTACTGGTAGCACTCTGACCAAGGTACTGAACTGCCAGAGAAGGGCTGAACCAAAATAATTTCAAATCACAGAAATACACAAGACATATCTCCTGTACAAATTCAATCTATGTTGATCCATGATAACTAGATCTGAACCGCAATATATATTTTATTTATTTATTCGTAATAAAATATGGTTCGTTTTTGCTCAGGAGGATCCACGATGACTCAAGTGTTAGAACGGCTGCTCAACAATTAACATACGAGCTGATAAGGAGAAAACCGACCTTATCAATTTATCATAACCTAGAGTTATGTACTATAACCGATACAAAATTTGAATAAATTGGAACTGTCAAATGAGCTCACTTGTAAACACTAAACTCCACCTGGCCCTCTTTCCTCGACTCTTCTTCTACATTTTCTTGCAATTCTTGAGAAGTACCACCATAGTCACACTCAGGTAGATTAGAAGATTCTAATTCATCACTCTCTTTTTCCACCAAATTGGATGAGAAATTGTCTGATACATTCGATTTACATATTGATGAATGTTGAGAAGACAGAAAATCAGTTGAAGTTCCAGCCCACTTGACAGTTCCCTTCTCCATTAATACTATCATATCAGCAGCAGATATAGCCTTTGTAAAAGGGGAAGCAAGAAATTTGTGTGAGACCAGTGAAATGGACTTAACAAAGCCTGTTTGTTTTGTTGAACACAATATTTTTTTTTTTAATTTCCATTTAACTAAAAAGAAGATACTGAAATTATACCTGAAAATTATGAGTACATAACACCCTTGTTTTCTGATTCATTAGTGACCCCAAAAGAGTGTTGTTAAGGATCCATAATGCAACTTGAGAATCCACAGCACTTATTATGTCATCAAGCAGGTAAATATCAGAGTTGTGATAAACAGCCCTGCAATATTATATTTTGTTATAAGTCAAATAGCGAATCAATGTAATGATTGAAAACGAAAATGTTTAAGAAGACCAATCTTCCCATATGTTCATCTGACTTTTGGCCACTTGTTAATTAAAATATATCATTATCCCACCAAGGCAAAGGTCAATTATCAATTCTTTTTGTCCATTTATAATCCATATGACAAAACTGCATGTGCTCAAATCTGTCCAAAACTGAAAAATGAGGATTTTTTGTTTCAGCCCAAGCATTCAAATTCTTACTTCACATCTTTACCTTGCAAGTGCAAGCCGTGCTTTCTGTCCACCAGACAGGTTAACTCCTTTTTCTTGTATGAGAGACAAATCACCTCCAATCATATTTGACAAGTCAACATCAAGTGCACATGCCTGTAACACTTCTCTATACCTACACCATGCAACAACGACAATCATTTCATCGATCAAGAAAGAAAGACAGAAAGAATGTTCACGATTATTCCTAGGCATTTATTATGCGCACCTTTCAGCATCAAGTGCTTCACCAAGTAAAATATTGTCACGCAAGGTACCAGATAATATCCAAGGGACCTATATAATGCCCAATCACAGTATTATACTCCAACAACAGAACAACAACAAAGTAAATAAATAAATAAATAATAAATAATAATAATAATAATAATAATAAGAGATGGGCTATTGTGCTTTGCAAAGTAAAGCGAACGTTTTACTTCGGGCTCGTTTTTGGATTTTCAAAGTCCAAACAGTCGATCCAAACCGTTCAAGTTGATCTACATATTGAAATGTGCTTGCAGACCAAATTTTACATTTTTTGGAAACTTTTTACTATTTATTAAGCCACTTTGAAAATTGCTGATCACATGGTCCAGAATTTTGTTGCACTGTTTTTACTGTTCACCCGGATCAGCAATTTTCAAAGTGGCTTAATAAATAGTAAAAAAATTCCAAAAAATGTAAAATTTGGTCTGCAAGCACATTTCAATATGTAGATCAACTTGAACGGTTTGGATCGACTGTTTGGACTTTGAAAATCCGAAAACGAGCCTGAAATAAAACGTTCGCTTTACTTTGCAAAGCACAATAGCCCATCTCTAATAATAATAATATTAATAATAATTGTAAAGCGAATAAATAAAAACAAAAAACCTGAGGCACATATGAAATTGATCCACACGAACTTATATTCCCTTGAGTAACCCGCATTTCTCCTAGAATAGAATTTATCAATGACGATTTACCAGAACCGACCTGAAATAATTCACGGAATCAAACTTCTATGTTAGAAAAAAAGTAATTTATCTTTAATAAACTTGCTTATTCATTCCCGTTCACAATTTCTACATTACTTGTAAACATAGGCAAAAAAGGATTCACCTCCCCAATAACAGCCACAAAAATGCCCTTCTCAAATCGCAGAGATATACCATTAAGAACTAAACATTGACTAGATGCTGAGGTGCTACTCCAGGTACAGGATACATCATAAAGGCCAATATCCGAGGTCCTATTGTTAGTGTCACTAAGTTCCCTTCCAATAAGGTTAGATTGTGGAGCTTTTGAGTGAAGATCTCCATTATTCTCAGGACAGGCCAAGTATTTGCTCAATCTTCGACTAGATATGATAGCCTGAAACAAATCATACCATCATCAGATTGGTACAGCATATTCAAGGTTTCTGTCATGATAACCACACTAGTATATACATAGGCAAAAGATCATACATCTATCATGCCATTGATCACGCATGGAAAGGAGTTCAGTGGCGATATCAATGTATTAAATAGTGCAACGCAAGTAAAAACCTGGAAAAATTACCAGAAAGCTACATCAGTTAAACCTTGATAAGAATTATATCAGCTGGTATAGTGAATAATAATATATTTTGTTTGGGGTTGACCAGAACTAGATGATTGAACTTTGAAGCTACTATATTAAAATCAAGGTTGAAAATCTATTGAATCAGTAACATACAAAAATATGGGTAACTCAAATTCCAGCTTTTACCGTAGCAGCATCCAGTGAATGGCCCGTTGCTGCGAACAAAGAAAATGTGAAGAGTGAGAAGAGTGTTGGCGTAGTGGCCCAGAAGTACACACACCATGCGTCCAAGTACTTTCGAGTCTGTCCAATTATGATTCTTCGTTAGTTCAAAGTTAAATATTTTATTTTCCAGTTTATCAATAACGAAATACAGAAGAAGGTGCGTCTTTCATACTTACAGAGAGATGCTTCACTTCCATTTTTCTCCTCTCAACTATTCGCTTCGTAAAGAGCTCTTCCCAGCTGTACATCTTCACTGTTCTAATGTGAGCTAAAAGCTCTCCAGCACTTCTAATTCTACAATTATCAAAATAATAACATAATGTATAAACAGAATTAAAATGACTTGATATGAAATAAAATATTGTTAAAGAACTACAAAATGAGCAATTATGGTAGAAGATTCTGTGATATGAAAAGGCACTTCACCAAGGAAATAAGCCTTGTAGTAAAACAGCAATAACCAATAATTAATCATTTGCATTGAATCTGATAAATGGAGAGCTCTAGCTCACCTCTCATCTTTTTGTTTCATCATGCATTCAGTGGCACGCGCAATTAGTGTGGAGATCCATTTATTTACTGCAGATAATAATCCAGTGATTAAATATATCCACAAAGAAAATCTGCAATATATAGAACTTAAATAAATTCGGTAAGAAAATTCAACAAATGTAATTAACCTAACCAGGTATCAGCAAAATTGTTATTGCAATCCCAGAAACAAATGCGTAACTGACTTGAGTGTAGAGAAGATACAGTGCCACTCCTATCTGCAATGGCAAGCTAAAAGTAAAGTTTGCAAGTCAATATAGAAAATAGATTGCATTTGGGGCACCATGTGAATATTAAAACAGATATGCTTTCAAGAACAGATCTTAGTTTATCCTTGTTGATTTTATCCGTTGGATAAATTTTAATCATAAATTATTAAAGCATAATTTCTTTTTGAAAAAGAGTAGTAAAATTGAGGCACTATGACCCATGGACATCATGCTAAGGGCAAGATGGCACAAATCAAATGCTAGCTCTGAGGTAGATTTTGTCAATTTAAATTATATCATACAACTTAAGATCACTTGAACTCGACTTTTCATGACAAACTAACAAAAAGCACAGCAATATATCACAAGGATTAGGTAATTCTTAAACTTCTACATGATTAGCAGATAAAAAGATGGTGTCCAAGTTAATAGGAAGCCCATACCTCCAAAGATCATGGAGGCTGTTACACAAGTTTATAGTTCGATCAACATCAACAGACATAAATGTTTGAATTTCCCCTTCAGAGAACTTGGATTGCTCAGCTAAATTGATTGATAGGCACTACATTTGCCAAAAAAAAAATTCACTTTTCAATTATGAAAATTGTTATTATTGGACAACAAGATGAAGTCATGGATGGATAATTCACCGCACACTAGATACCTAGTGTTATCATCCTAGGGCTTTATATCACAGAAAGTACTAATAATGGTCCATATTATATATCTTAGGTATAAACTATAGTTGCAATTTGGGTGTTCCTTGGAAATAATGTGTAAAAACAAAACTAAAAGGAGGCAGTACCTTGCGATAAATTATTGTCATAACACTAGCCCTAAGCATCAGCTTTAGTTTTGCCAATCTAAACGAGTACTGAGTGTCAAGAAACGACCTAATAGAAAGCAGAGAAAGATATTACCTACTTTGATTGAAGGAAAGTGTTCAATGAAAAATTAGAAGCAAAAAACAAATTTCTGAGAATATTTACTTGAAAACAGAAGTACCACCCAACATAATAGCAAGAACATATCCATCCACGTTACCAGAACCTGTGGTGAAGATGAACTTTAATTCATTAAAAAACATAATTAGCCTTTTTCTAGTTATACACCAATCTCTCAAACATGCATACAATTGAATGAAATAAGGACAGCTAAGTGTTAAGAGTCAAATAAGTCATCCAAAGTTATACATCGCTTCAAAAAGAAAACAATGAAAAACCCTAAAACCAGCAATTCAAAATTCCATCCAGCAAAATCTTTCGAAGCATTTTTGTGTCCTTGTAATCAAATTCTATGCAATATGTTGGGAGTTAAGTTTAAAAAGGATAATTATATAAAAGAGAAATTATGAAATAGATTAGGAACATGTAAGATGTGTACGTCTTTAGGGGTCAATTAATGAAATTATAGCCAAACCCTTCCCTACCGTCGCCGCATCATTTGCCTAAGGATAAAAAAAAACGCGCGTAGCTACAAAGCCGTCGCCAAAACCCTAACATCTAAACTAAAGTGTGTGTGTGTGCGTGGGGAGGGGGACTCTTTCCCACAACCGCCGTGGTGCGGTGAGTGTGGGAAGGAGAGTCACAACTGTGATGGACGGAGTGGCCTAGGCCTTGTCAGAGGAGGAAGAGAGGCACAACTGCAGTGGGTCGTGGAGAGGAAGAACACGCTGGTGGGGCAGTGAGGAGATCGAGGTGGGATATTGCGACTTGTGCTGCCGTGTGATAAATTTAGGTTGAGAGGATAGATAAGCTCTTTAGAAAGTTAGATGAGGACGATGCGAAGGTGTTGTTGAATCTAGTTATAGGCAGAGGCTTCGGTCGCAGGAACAGAGCAGCAGCCATCGAGATGCGATCGGCCTTGGCGGCATCAAACTCGAGCCATAGTGAGATTCACAAATGCTGCAACTATGGTGAAACTATGGTGAGGTGGGCCATTTGAGCAGGGTCTAGTGGATGAGGATGGCCTGACGGTCGTGGACGTGGCCATGGTGGTCGACGAGGAGGCAGAGGTGCCTCATCTAGAGGGTACAAGGCCAATTTGACAGTGACTGAAGAAGAGGATGAGACTCACTCGACCTACTCAGCGGAGGAACAGAGGTCCTGGAGTTATGGAGGAGGATGAAACTAGTTAGTGATGATAGGCAAGAATGTCACTTATGAAGGAGCCTTCACACCTTCTTCATCCAGGGTAACATTACCATTTATGCCCACTCAGACATAGGTACTCATGCACATGTACTTGCATCCATATCTACCACAACAGCATCAGAATGGATAGTAGACTCTGGTGCATCTCGACATGTCAGGGGAGGTCACCATGACTTTCTCACCTACATTCATTTAGCAGCTCTAGAAAGCATTCAGACTGTCAATGATACTGTACAGCATGTTGTAGGCAAGGGTCCTCTTAACTGTACCAAGTCCATGACACTTTCTAATATGTTACATGCTCCTTCCTTTTCTAAAAACCTGTTATCCATTAGTACCATTATTCTTCAACTAAAATGTATTAAATCATTTGATATTTCTAAGATGATCTTTCAAGAGAAGAGAACAGACCGGAAACTTGGGACAAAGAGGAGATAGACACAACGCTGACATCTATGGTGGATATAGTAGAGGCATAAAGGAAAGAGGACTAGGTAGGAGTGTAAAGGATGAGCTACTATTACATAATCAAAGCATGGGGCATTCTTTTTTAGTTTATTGAGTCTTTTGTATGTCTATGTATGAGGAAGATGACAAACATAAACTTGTGTGTGATACATGTGAATTTGGCAAGCATACCAGTTCTTATGTGAATTCTGGTGGTAGTAAGGCCCTTGTGCTTTTGATTGATACATTCGAATGTATGGTGCCTTGCTCCACAACTTCTATTAATGGCTATAGATTCTTTGTGACTTCCATTGATTGTTATACTCGTGTTACTTTGTTGTCCTTGATAAAAAATAAAAGTGATGTGCTTACTAGTTCTAAGGATTTCCATAAGACAGTTCAGACTCAGTATGATGTAGTGGTGAAGGTACTGAGGTCACATAATGGGACAAAATATCAAGGTTCTAAATAGCATTTATAGCGTCATAGCGGGAAGGCTACAAAAAAAACTATAGCAAATAGCGTCGCTATAGCAAGAAGCTATGCCACATAGCGTTTTTTTTTTACATTCCGTATATTCAATATTTGTACTAAATATCAACATTATCTAAAGTCTCATAGAACAATAAATAACACCAAAGTAATTAAGAAATTATAATATTCATATTGAACCCGTACAAAGTCCAAATTGCGGTTCAAATATCCATAGTAATATCATAAACTATCGATTTTTCCTATTAAAAATATCTTAAGCATCATGATTCATGACATAATCTATTTTTTTTCTATTCAAATTTCAATTTCGGTTTGGACTTTTTTTCTATTCAAATTTCAATTTCTATTCCCAATTTCAAATTGATTTATCTGTAGCAAGTAGCAACAAATTCAATTTCGGTTTGAGCTTTTTTGGGTCTTTATTTAAAGCCCATATAATTTGCTTAAAAAAACCCATATTGTATAGCGGACCGCTATAGCGCTATAGTGGACCGCTATCACCGCTATAGCGGCCGTAGCGCAAATAGCGCATTTTGATGTCATAGCTTAGCGTTTGGGGTCCAAAAACGCTATAGAGCCGCTATAGCGCGCTATTTAGAACACTGGAAAATATACAAACAAGGTCCTAGAGGAGTATTTGTCAGCTCATAGGATACATCATCAGACCACATGCCCTTACACACCAGCGCAGAATGGTATGGCGGAGAGAAAGAATAGACATTTACTGAAGGTAACTCGATGCATGATGATCTCCATGAATGTTCTGAAACATTGTGGGGACAAGCAGTCTTGATAGAGACACAAGTTGAGAAAGAATAGACATCCACAGACACCGACATGCTGGAATGTAGGCTTGTAGTCACTCCTATTGATCAAAGGCACAAGTATGGATCCTGGAGAGCCAGTTGATCACGAGAGATATCAGATGTTAGTAGACCGGCTGATTTACCTGAGTCACACTCGTTTTGATATCTCGTTTGCAGTGAGCGTGGTGAGTCGCTACATGCATGACCCAAGAAAAGACTACATCGATGCAGTTTATCAGATCCTGAGATACTTGAAGGGTACTCCAAGAAAAGGGTTGTTGTTCAGGAACGATAGCCACCTAGGCATTGAGGCTTACAATGATTCTAATTGGGAGAGCTGGATCGATGACAAGAGGTCCACCTCAGGATATTATGTCTTTGTGGGATGTAACTTGGTCTCCTTATAGAGCTAGAAGCGACCGGTGGTAGCACAGTCTACAGTTGAAGATGAATATAGGGCAATGGTCTTGGGAGTCTTCGAATTGTTGCGGTTGAAGGCTCACATGAAACTTGTGTAATAATAGATTGGCAATCGCCAACAACCCCACGCAACATGATAGAACCAAACACATTGAGATTGATAGATTTTTTATCAAGGAGAAGCTAGATAGTAAACTACTGAAACTAAGTTATGTTCCGACTTAGGATCAAGTGGCAGATTGCCTCACGAAGGGTCTTTAACTCTTTAGGTCTTTCTAGATTATGTGACAAGATGGATTTAGTGGATATCTTTCACTATCTTAAGGGGAGTGTTGAGAGTTAAGTTTAAAAGGGCAATTATGTAAAAGGACAACTATGAAATAGATTAGGGACCTATATGTAAGATGTGTACTCCATACAAGCCTTCAGATAAATTAATGAACATTTTGTCTTCCAAAATTCAACTCAATATGACACCCAAAAATAAAACATTGATTAAAATATCATAAAATGAGATAATGATTTCTACCAAACTTATCTGACAACCAAATAAAGGTCAGTATGTACAAACTTACCTTGCTGAAGACATTTAATAAACTTGTTCAAGATCATTGGCCCAACAAAACCAACAGAATCATTCACCACCTACGCATACCAGAGTTATAATTATCACACAGGCACAAATGAAATTCAAGGAAGAATGTTAAAAATTGATACTATTCTACATAAAATTACATGAAGCTTCCCAAGTGTGTAGCAAGGAAAAAAGAGAGACAGATACCTTTAAAAGACCAAGGCGCAAATAAGGCCATCCAAATGAGTAATACATAACTCGAAACAAGGAGGAATCAGAGGACTGAGCATTGTATTCAACTCTCCAATAATTTTGAAGTTTATCATAACACGATGCGGGCTTGAGCTCAATTGGTAATTGAATCAGATTTTGGAAATCAAGTTGTTTAGTCACCCCAATATTCACTATTGGGTTTACAAAAGTGAATGTCAGAAGGCTCAAAACATTCCAGAAATTTACATTCTGCAGAAAATTCAACCAAAGAGAAGCATAAGATTTTGATGACAAAAACAGCAAAATTAATAATGTAAAGCCTGGAAAATGGTTTTTGATAATACCTCGTCAGTCTCGGTGTTACTCTGGATAAGAGGATCTTCAATAGAACTAGAATGACAAGAGTTTCAGAGTACAATAAATCAAATGTTGTTACATATGCTGAAATTACCAAAATTTTCCAGAGTGGTTCAATTTTCCATGAACCAGTCGAAACATTGTCACTAGTTGCTGCAGTCAAGTTTGAATAAAAAATCTACTCTTCTCATATATGAGAAAAAACTTGTTGACAGACCAGCTTATGCCTTAGTTTCTGTCCAAATTTAAACCTGCTTCAAGTTATTGACCAGGATGGACCAAAACTATTCTCCAAAGTTTAGTACTGTCTCGGTTGTTGCCAATATGATACTTTAAAGGAATAATCTTTCATACTAGTGGCTGAACCAGCTGAGAGATAGTCTAGTAGGGGAAGCATACCTTACGGCATTAATTCTAGTCCTTGCCCTGACCGCAAACATAAAAAAGGCAAACATTATTCCAGCTGTCAGAGAAGAAACCTCCATAGCACATGTCATGACCTGTCCAAAAACATCTATGTTAATATGTATATTTCAAGGCAGACTATGGAATCGAGCTCAGTCTTTCTGATACATTTCATATAAATAAAGACATTTCCATAATAAATGTAGAGGTAATTCTGCCTGCAATGTCAAGGCACTCTTTTTACAAGATGAATCCTATGTCCTAACAAATCCGCTCATAAGGGAAGTCATAAACCAAAACTTACTAATAATTAGTTGAGAGATTAAGTATTTCAAATCTGAATAGCTGGAAATAAATAATAAGCACATCTGATGTGTTAACTCTTAGGACGTTTGGTTCTAAAGACAAATTGAGCAAGTAAAGAGAATTTTTATTGGGATGCATAAACTCTGTGGTAATGATTGATTCCATAGAGAATTATATTAACATCGACTCGTCTTCCTCCCTTTCCCTCCCATACCCTGCCCCAATAGCCTTGCCCTTTCTCTGTCTTCTCTTCCCCCCCCCCCCCCCCCCCCCCTCAAAAGACTTAAAATATCCTCTCTCTCTCTCTCTCTTTAACAAAAAAATGCAAATTAGTCTTTGCACATATTTTATTTACAAAATAGTATACTAAAGTTTTGACTTTCCTTTTTATTTTCTAATATTAAGTAAAAGAAACGGAAAGAAAAAACATAAAAAAAAAATAACATTGTACCTCTAGAGATGAAAACTTGTACTGAAAATGAGGAGTCTCCAACAGAATCTTTAAGATCCACCAAAAGCTCAAGATGGAATTGGAAAATATGTTGAGCCAACTCTTGTGGAAAGAGACAAGCATGGCAACAAGCTGTAAGAAGGAATTTACAGATGTTTGTAAGTTCATCTTATGAAATTAACAAGAAGCATGGTATCTAAGATTACAAGAAACTTGTGGAACTAAATTTATCCTCTTTATTTCCACCAGATACCTTTTACCCGGTATCTTCCATATTACCTCCAGAATTTAATGATATAGCCTTCATTATTCTTACAGTTGTACCTAGTACCAATCTTTTTTTGCGAAAGGAAATTAATAGTTCCAGGACAAACTCTTTCTGTAGAATTTGATGGGAACAAAAACGATTAACACTGCCTACACAAACTATTACTCTGTGAAATAACTAATTCAACACTTCCAAGGACACTAGTGTTATTCTAAAAGAGGAAAAATAACCAAATTGTCACAATTCTGAGTCTCTATTGCAATTACACTAGAGAAGACTACGAAGGATAGGGCACAAATAATATTCCCTCTTGGTAATTTGTACTAATGCGTATATCTCATTTTGCTTATTCCCAACAAACACAGCAAAGAAGTACAGGATTCAACCTGAAAAACTTACCCATACAAAAAGCTGTGAGCACATGAAAAGAAATTCGTGATCTCTGACAATAAGCCCCATTGCTCTCTTCCTTGCAAGCATAATGGTCTCAGTGAAGGAGAGACAAGCACCAAAAGCTGGCAATAAGTATAAAAACACAACTTCCACCAGACCCTTTCGAGCACCCTACAGAAAAACAAAAAGGAAATCAAAGACACTAATTAGGAAAAAAAAAAAAAAGCCAATTTACTACCACATGAAATTTTGATGACTGGATAAAAGGAAATTTTGTTTGAAGCAGACAACAAAAACAAGTATATTTAGCATAACAATAATTGAGCACACGTTGCCAAGAATAATTGGATATATAATTTGAGTATACAGCATTTGTACTGTTATTTTTTTTCCCTGAAAATACATTCCAACAGTGAACAGAAGCTGATACTATGCAGTATCATGCAGTCAGGTCCAATGCAGGTTGAATGGTACATAATGTCTGGTTCACATCATGCTATGTGACAATTGTTTTTGGGTTTGACAAGAGTCGCAATGCCTTCAATTTCTATTAAGAGAAACCAAAATTACAAAAAGAATACAAAGAAAAGAGCTATCCACTGGCACCATAGTGGTACCAGTCCCAACTACCCAAGTAACCAAATAAATCTATCATAAAAATAAAAGGTACCACCTGGGTAACATTTTACCCTAACCAATCAAATGACACTAGTTCAACCTATAACAAATATGACCCTGTAACAATAAAACCTCAACAAAGCACCTACACTGAGTCATAGAACATGATTAATGAAATAAAAGAGGATATATCAGCCCGTAGAATGTCAAGTACTAAGATGTTCCAGAAGATCCTCTTCCTATGTCTCAGGTGTCACCACGGCGGCCAGGGATTCTTTGTTCACCGGTGGACCCTAATGATAATTCAATCTTTCATACATGATAACTATCTAATATGTACTAAACTTGGTATAAGATGACGAGACATCTCTCTTATGTTTCAGCTTTTTGTGCTAGGTGACAGCTGCCGGCACATGCTAAGCTAAAGGGTGTCCTCTAACAAATCTAGCAAGAGGTTGGTTGATATGTCAACAGCATAAGTTGCAACTATGTTTGCTTGCTTCCAATCAGCAGCGTAATATGATCTTTCTTTCTTCAGAAAAGCCACGACGCACTACATATTTTCATACCCACTGTAGAACTAGTTCAATCAATACCCACGTATTTAAAAAAAAAAAAAACAGCCAATCTTTTACTCCACCAAGACTTTAACCTGTGTCCTCAATTTGTAAATATGTTCTGATCAGTGATACCAATTAGGCAAGTTATTGGATAAACTATGTAATATTTTCTTTTTTGAAGGTTAACTATGTAATATTTTCATGCTAATTTAATTCAGATTTAATGAGAAAACACAAACAGGTCACGTCCGAGAGTGACCCATCCATTATAGCACCCAGTAGATTTTATAATTTCAAAAACTACTTCAGTTTTGTCTTATTAGTACAAAAAAAATCTATATTTGAAGGAAAGCTGCAGGATGTTTCTGAGAAATTTGTCAAAAGATTCACTACTGCACATATATTGAAAATACCCCTACATTATCAGTAAATGCAAAATCTCATTTGTAATTTTTTTTTTTAAAAAAACTTTTTAAAATTTAAATTATGCTTTGTATCATGAGCCAGCAGCATTAGAATAAAATTATTAAGAACAATGAAATAACTAACCATGATTATAATAATATGTCATCTTTTTTAAGTAACATAGCAACTCATATGAAAACTAGATTTAGACGTCCATTGTCTATACTTACTGTTAATATCACACAAATCTCTATACAAAAAAATTAATCTTTTAATAAATTTAATATTTTAATTATTTTCATGACTAATCATGTAAATGGAATATAGAAATACAAATGGTGCTAAATGTTAAGCTAAGGGACTTTTATGAAAATACTGAGAACATGCAGTCTTTTTTTGCATAGTTCTCTAAGTAATTTTTCATCAGGAACACGTGACCAAGCTGCTCCTTCGGCACGCTCTAGGAGACCACTAAAAATACAACAAAAACGACAGGGTATCTTTCTAAACACTACCGAGACAAAAGCAAGGATTTCGCGTCTTATAATCTCTTAATTAAAAAAATTGTAACGGAATTGAAGCATTAAACAAGATAATAGCGGTGTTATAATAAACTTCGAAAATTAATTAAGCATAGTGAATAAATACCTGATGTCTTCTAAAATTATGCTTGGTGATGAAAATCACAAGAATTACAGCAATCGTTATCATATTTGCTCCCACACCCAACACTGTGCTTCATAAGTTTAAGGATAGCAATGTCAAAAGGCTTCAAGTTCTTTAGAAATATAAACAACTTTTCTGGTGCAAAAAGAGAACCAAAAGAAGAAAAAAAAAAAGTTGCTGCCATCTACTGCGGTTCTTGTTCCCCCAAACTTTTTTACTTTTACATTGGAGAATTTTATGATCCGTACCAAAACCAAAATAAACGAGATAAATCCACTTATTCCGAAAAGGATATAGGTCAGAGAACCAAGGCGAAAACCGCTTCCCATCCCAAACCTGCCAAGGTGACGCGTATAATTAAGCGAGAAAAAAGATTGAAGAATTTAAAGTAAGAATTGTTACTAATTTCACGATTTTCGAACACATTACTTGGGAAATGAAGATTACATCCATGGAGGCAGACGACTTGTAGAGGAAAAGAGCGCGACCGAGCGAGAAAGACTGAGAGAGTCGTTGTTTCCCGAAGCGAAAAAGCAAAGTTCTCTACTTTAAATCTTTAATCAGCGTGCAAAGGCCTTTTCGGCTTTTCCAATTTGAAATCCCCTCTGGAATGTTTTGCCTAAAATACTTGTACAATGAC
This sequence comes from Carex kokanica, assembly GCA_025461125.1. Lineage (NCBI taxonomy): Eukaryota > Viridiplantae > Streptophyta > Magnoliopsida > Poales > Cyperaceae > Carex > Carex kokanica. The sequence continues at coordinate 855,260 of JAJGRX010001122.1, read as the reverse complement.
ATCTGTCAGAATGGAATAAAAATCATATTCAAATTCATTAGTTAATAAGATACTAAAGATTTCTAATTTTTCTTTAGGGTAAGACCCGTAGGCAAATTCATTAATAAAAAGAGTGCTACATACTTGAGTCTCTATTACATTCATTGCTTGTAGAAATTAAAACTACTAGATCAATTAAAACGAAGGAAAAAAAAGTAGACAGTTTTTTGGGGATTCATATCCTTTGCATTAACTCAAAAGAGAATCTTTTGAGTTAATAAATCTCGACTGTCTAATCTGTTTCAAAATTCGTACAAACTAGATCTACACTAATATTAAAGGGCTCTATGTTATAGACACAAGCCGGATTAGCTCCGTTTAAAATCAGACGGTTGAAATTACTTCTATCAGGTAGCTGCTTACACCTACTTTCCTATTATCTATTGCTGCTACTTCCTATGTTTTCTATTCTAAGCATTTTTCGAAGAGTGTGAACCGTGAAACCTAGTCAACTATGCATTAACTCAAAGATTCCCTTTTGAGTTAATGCAGAGCATACGGATCCGTTTTTTGGGCCTCCGGCCGCGCGAAACAGTACTATGCATAAATCTCAACAATACCTTGTGCTGCTTTCAAGGAATTTATTATTTATCGCTATCAGCGGAGTTAGAGCGCCAAAACAGATCGGCTTGGCAGTTAGCCCATTAATTTTTTTTTCAAATAATATAGGTGAAAAATTGAAGTATATGTTTGAGTTTACTGGATTCAGAGGAGGACAAAACATTTCTAGAGAGGAGCAAAAACGAATTGAACTTATTTTTTCCACTAAAATCTAAAATCCAGAGAGAGTTGCTCTCTTGGACTTTATTGGGTCCACCCCTGACACTATGAGAAATTTTTTTATAAACCGTAATTAAAAGTTTGTTTTTTACGAAACCAACATGATTATTTTTTTTTTTACAAAAATTATAAGAACCGAAATGTCATTTCGGTCCAAAGTTTTTTTTTTATTCTGGACCAAAAATATCATAGAGCCGTCGCAGAAAATCTAAAAAGGAGACCGGACCGAAATGACATTTCGGTCTAGAATAAAAAAATAATTTCGGACTGAAATGACATTTCGGTTCTTATGATTTTTGTAAAAAAAAAAGAAGTAATCATGTTGGTTTCGTAAAAATATTTTTTTTAATCATGGTTTATAAAAAAAAATTCACACTATGATATATGTTGAATTATATTTATCATCTTATAAATTCACGTTTTCGAATTACAAAATGAATAATTTATCTCAGTTGCCTTATGTAGGTACTTTTTTTTAAGGTACGATATATAGATGATAAGTGATTACTCTGAAATTTTTATTAATATACAAAACATAACAAATTTCAGTCTACATTTATTTTCAACAAAATTTCAAATCTACAACAGAATTATTTTTCGGAAATTCAATGAATTTCCGCAAAATTATTATGCGGTAATGGAAAATATATTTCTGCAAAATTATCCTGCGGAAATTCCATTTCCACACAATTATTCTGCAAAATTTTTCCCTACCAACCAATGTGACTTGCCTCAATACGATGGTCCGAGAATAATCCCGGAGCGGAGACTGATTAAAAAAGAAAGGAGACGACACAACCGCATACCGATGGAAATAGACTGAATGCAAGGTCGGAGACTCGGACATCAGGCTCATCGTGAGACCATTGATAGGAATGCAGCAAGTGTAATCAATGATTTAATTATTTACATATACTAATTGTATTTATTTCTAGAACAATTTCTCATTTATTTATACATGCTTTAATTGTAATGTATAGGAAGCAGCAAGACAAACAAAAACAATAACATCTTCCTCAAGAGGAGCAGCAAGATAATCTTCTTCAAACAGACGCTAACGTTGATGTTTTTTAATCTTTATGTTGTTGTAATTTGACAATTAAATTTTATGCTTAGGAATTTGTCATGACAATTAATCTTCATATTGTTCTAATTTTAATTTGTGGTGACAATTAATTTTTTTATGTTGTTGTTCCAATTTTAATTTATGACATATACTATTAGTGGTTTAGTTAATGTATTATTTGCTGGAAAAATTTGATCATGATTTGAAATTCAATCTTTAATATTGTCTTACTTCCCATTTTACAAACATATTCAACTATTGAAACAATTAACAAATAAAACTTCAAATAACTAATCAAACAATTAAAATATCTTAAAAAAAATCCACAGAAAAATCTCATTTCTGCAGAATAATTTTACTGAAATAGAATTTTCGCAGAATAATTTTGAAAAAATTCAACGAATTTATGCAAAATAATTTTGCGGATTGTATAGATTTGGAATTATGTTGAAAACGGATGTAGATTGTGAAATTTGTTATTTTTTGTATATTAATAAAAATTTCGGGTGATTACTTATCAAGTACCAACAAATATATTGAAAATAAAATTATGACTATACTTCTAATTTTATCACTTGAAGTTAGTTTTAAATATATTTGATGATTCAAATATAGTTTACAACTTGTTGTCTTTTTTTAATATATTTTTTTATTTTTCGATTGTATATAAATATAACTAAAGTATTACATTTAAGTTAAACCAAACAAACAATTTCTTTAAGTATATTAACATCTGCGTTTTGCAATCCATTTTAATTATTGTAAAAGTAAACTTTTAAAAGGATCGAAAAAAAAAGTAGATTTGAAGCAAATATTAATTATTTACCACATATCAAATTATCAAGAGAATTGCTAAGACACATCTTGGCCGCAATAAAATTGTGTATCCTCAAATTACAGACTTTGTTAAATTATTTTTGAACAAATTTTAATTATTTATATCACATCAAATTATTTAGATCAATTATGGCCGTATGCACGTCCAAATTTATCTTATTCGGACACATCAAACTTAATTAAAATCATTTAATTTGAAATAATATTTTAAATATGTCTAAAACAGTCCACTAAATTTCATCCTCTCTCTACACTAATGAAGATATATATAATTCACAATTACAATCCTTAAGATAAATAAAAAATATTGTCAGGTGGGAGCGATCGCCTAATGCTCGTTCAAGCATCCGCAAAAAATTGATGTGTATTGTAGATTTAGTGCGGAAAAAGTAAATCATGTACAAATTTAAATTCATACTTGATTCATCTTTTCCGACGCATTAAAAATTTGTAGTAGTATTCATATTTTTTTTCATCAATAAAAAGCAAGGTTCTAAATAGCGTTTATAGCGTCGTAGCGGGAAGGCTAAAAAAAAAGCTATAGCGAATAACGTCACTATAGCGGAAGCTATTCCAAATAGCGTTTTTCTTTTTTACATTTCGTATATTCAATATTTGTACTAAATATCAACATTATCTAAAGTCTCATAGAACAATAAATAACACCAAAGTAATTAAGATATTATAATATTCATATTGAACCTGTACAAAGTCCAAATTGCGGTTCAAAATATCCATAGTAATATCATAAACTATCGATTTTTCCTATTAAAAATATCTTAAGCATCATGATTCATGACATAATCTATTTTTTTTCTATTCAAATTTTAATTTTGGTTTGGACTTCTTTTCTATTCAAATTTCTATTTCTATTCCCAATTTCAAATTGATTTATCTGTAACAAGTAGCAACAAATTCAATTTTGGTTTGAGATTTTTTTTATCTTTATTTAAAACCCATATAAATTGCTTAAAAAAAAAACTCATAATGTATAGCGCAAATAGCGGACCGGTATAGCGGCTGTAGTGCAAATAACGCATTTTGATGTCATAGCGTAGCGTTTGGAGTCCAAAAACGCTATAGCGCGCTATTTAGAACACGGATAAAAAGTTAAAAACTGTCAACTATGAGCGATACAATCTAAAAAGATTAACCCCATATAAATTTAAGTTTATATATTATTTATTCTTTTCGATACATCACAATTATGCACTGAATTATTAAATTTTGTAATAACATTCCAACCGTTCAAACTTTTCAATGCGCGAATCTCAACGAAGTAAATATTTTGTACGTATATCTCAACAACGATCAACGGTTTGGATCGGAATAACAGGTTTTTGTTATTCCTTGGGAATAACAGCAGAATTATTTCCACAACATACCGGGGCAGTTGCAATTAACGAACGTGCGCAGAATTATTTATTCCTAGTAAAATGACGAGGTAGTTCCTTCTTTATTATGTTATTTTGTTTGTTTGATTTTCTTTAATTTATTTCAAAAATAAAATGGCCATTATACTTTCTTACGATCACAGTCATCATCATACATAAACAAATATACTTTATTCAAAAGATTTTTCAATAATTAAACATAATTAGTTTTTGGTCTAATAACAAACAGACAAAGACACATGTCATTTAATGTGAAAAGTCTTTAAGTTTGAAACTCAGATGAGAAAAATTCTTTGTTGTAATAACAATTATGAAATTTGTCTATGACACGGAGTAGAGGAGCACTCAGGCAAGATGAACATGGCTAACTGGGACATAGTCTGCAAACCGAAGGAGTATGGTGGTATTGGAGTCGTGGATTTAGTGGCTTTTAACAAGACCTTACTCATGAAGTGGTGTTGGTACTAGCAAAAGCCGGAACAAAAAATGTGAAAACCAATTTTCTAAGGAACAAGGCTCAACAACAATCTCGTTCCAATTTCTCCGCTATTCACCAGTGCATTGCAGACAGGCTAACAATTTTGGGAAGCTGCGATTACACACATCTATGGCCAAGAAGATCACATATCATTATGAAACCACAACTGGGGGCACGAAATCCTTAAACACCACCTGCCTTCACTTTTCACACATGCCATCCATACAAACACAACCTTGAAGGAGGCCAGGCAGGGAACAATCACGCTTCTTTTTCAATCAGTCCTCACGATAGAGGCACACGACGAGCTTCTTTCACTAAGAGTTTACTTGGCAGGGGTGGAGACAATTACAAATCAAGGCCAAGATGACATTCAATGGAATCGGACGGAAACAAGGGTTTTCACGGTTAGAAGTGCATACTGGGCCATTAAAAATGGTCAATACATATCGACGAATGCTCACCACTTATGGAAGCTGAGGGTACCACCCAGAGTAAAAGTCTTTGGTTGACTACTGGTTAACATCAAGTTATTCACTATCGACAACTTGAAGAAAAAAAGGAATGACCGATCACAAACATGTGTCTCATGTGTCGTCGCGAGAATCAGCCAGGCATGTGGTGGCCGAATGCTCGTTTGCAAAGGAGATGTACCAATGCATGGATATCGATCCGCAAACGAGGTTGCAACCAATTGAGGTACTCATGCAAGCAGCAATCAACAAACAGGCAAAAGGAACTCTGCTGATTGCAATGTTTGTCATATAGAAGAAGAGATGTGCACGGACCTTCGGAGATTCTGCGAAAACACCAACGGACCTGTTAGAGGAAGTGGCCCAACTCAGATAGAGCCATGCTCGACAGCCGGGAGAAGATTGACTATCTAATAAATAAATAAATTTTTATTAGGTTACTTTAACTTTCTTCTATATTTTTAGGGTTTTCCTTTTTTCCTATGCTCTTTTACTTTGACGCTTTATTTCAGTTTTTTTAGCTCAATTGTTCTTGAGCAACTTGTTTTTTATTTCACATGCAGCTACAACTCTTTTGTAACCGCAATTATCAATCAGATATGGACGAGACCCTTATTTTTCCTTAAAAAAAATTATGAAATCTGGAGGCTTAATTATTTTCATCTTTCTTTCAAAAAAAGTTGATGTCAACGGAAAGCTTCGATCATGTTACGTTTTGTAATTTCTCAGAGGCATTAATAAAAAATAAAAAAAGTGTATATATATACTTATATTTACTATACTTTTAAAAGAAATCGCAATAACATTTTTGTAATAAAAATTATGTAAGCGTCATCGTCAGTTTTTTTATATTCCATAAAAGAAATTGTTGTCAAAAGAATTTAGAACAATCATTTCACTTGTGTCGATCATGCCATTCAGATTGTGAATTGATTGTGTGTACTGACTAATTTTTTTAATTATTATTTGAAGCCCGTAGGCATTACCATTAAAACGAAAACAATTTACAATAACCTTACATAATTTTTTTTTTAATTTCAAAAGCCCGTAGGCAATAACCTTACATAACTGATTCCTCTACTTCCTAGACAAGAGCACTATAATTAAAACAAACCAGCCTTGTGTTACAGAAGGGATAAGTGCTCTCTATTTGAATAACTATCACATCACTTAGCTATCTCCTATCATGTCTGTGAAGAGAAACAAACTAGGGTCTAACTCTTTTGCTATTTGCGAATGCCACTGTGTCCCTTGAGTCTGACCAGTTGCATTAGATGTCTTTTGCTTTCTAGCCCAATTTGCCATCACATGTGCCCCATGTACCGCTTGTCTTCTCATGTACCTAATTATCACCCTTTCATTCATACTTTTAAGAAAATTGATGCATCTAGCTACCGGTTCTGCCGCATACCAAGAGTGTATATCAGTTAAGACTTTGTTGTTAACTAAATTAACCAACACCTTCGAATTGCAAATCCAAGCTGGCTCTGACATGTCAATTTCATTTCCTCAATCACCGATGCAGAGGGATTTCAAAATATGCAAGCTTTCATAAAATGAAAGCTTTCATTTGACTTTCATCTCGCTGAAATCGCTGACAGTGGTGGAGAATTTCCAATCAAATTCGCTTCTTCCTCTCCCCCCTCTCCTCTCATAGGCGCACGACGAAGCTGAAATCTATTGTATCAAGGCGGAAGTTTCTTGAGGCCGTCTTTTTGAATTTCAACAATATCTACGAAATCATTTAAAATTTGTAATAAATCAACAAATCAACAACTTCAAGCGGACTTGGTTGAGCACATATGAAACCGTTTCAGAAGGGAGAGAGTACTGTGATGAAAACCAAAAGCTGGCTTGGACTCAAACTCCGACTCGAACTCGAACTTGGATTCGGTACGGGTTAATTGTTCTTCAATCTTCTTGAATGGCTAGACACAAGTCCCAAGAAATAATTTCACGCGTCCCACTAATTCATCATTTTCTATGACGATTAATTGCAATATTAAATTATGTTGCGTTTTCTATAAAACTTTATTATGTTACTATTTTCTATGTTTGATTATTTAGATTTCCTAAGTTGTTTTTAATTATGTTAGAGTTTTCAAGAGTTGTTGTTAGTTTCTAAGTTGGACTTTTAGTTTTTCTATATTATTTATTATGTGATGGATGTATTATAAGAAGAGATGACATGTCATCTTTTTCTTTAAGCTTTTGATAATATATGAAATGTTTCTTATCTTCTCTCTTGTGATTTCTCTCTTCTTGTTATAATTCTCATATTAAATTGTTCAATATCTCACTAAACTAAACAAAGCTTGTACATACCAAGTAGAGTTTGGAATGTACTATCGTCATATTGCTTGATTTGTCGTACTTGCATAGAGTAGATTTATTCTTATTAGTTTTGAATTCCTGAGAAATGTATCTTTTTTTTATTATAAGTTTCTGTTTGGGTTGCTGGGTTACAAGTTACCATCTGTATTTATGGTCTTAATTTGTATTTATTCTGAGCCTTTTTTACTATCCTTTTTGTTATTTGAATTTTATAATAGTACACTTTTGTGTTGCGCTCTATGTCTAGGTCTTTATATAGGTCATTGATTTTGTTGACCTCGGCCATTTGTCAAGAAATTAGAGTATGTTCCTAAGACATTGTATTGAAGAAGTGAGTTTGATTTTTCCTTGTTTTTTTTTTTACGTTTCTACTGCTTGTATGATGTTATGTTTGGTTTACATTCTATATCACAAATTACTAATTTCGAATATGAATCTGATGTGTTTTAAATCACAGAAACATAAACATGTTAAGATTCATTTATGAGTACATTTGTTTTAATATGACTATTTTGTCCTTTTTGCTTCTGTGACATTGTAAGATTCATGTAGCTTATTTCTGTTTTATGTTGTTTTGAGAGAAATATAGTGAAATGCTGCTGATTAAGGTTAACAATGGTATTAGACAGCAGTACCGAACTTAGATTATAATAGTATTCAATTGTTGTCTGAGTTGACAACACTCAGATATGAAAAATAAATGTCATGCTTTAGTATTATTTCATTTTATTAATTGTTCTGAGTTATTTGTTATTAACTTAGATTGTTTTGTTATATTATTCATGTAGATTATAATATTATTCAATTGTGTCTTTCATTGAGTTAATTTCTTGACAGAATTTTCATATATTAAAACTGCTCTCTCATTTATATATGGTTCTGATAATGGTAAATATTATTCTCTACTTTGCCAAGGTAAATGAACTATAATGTTTTCACACTTCTAAGAAATTAAAAGATTGTAGTTGCCAAAGAAGGCCACCTCAAACTGAAGGAAAAGCAGGGTAAGGGCCTGGAGAGTGAATCTCTTATACATGTCCCAGTCAAGCTCTTAATGGGTCTGCATTTCAAACCCATTACCCCGTCAAAAAGAAAGCAAAGGGATCCTTGTCAGAGTGCACGGCGCATAGAGGAGGCCAACAAATGCCCAGCTCTACCACCTCCGGCGAATGTGGGTTTGTCGCCAGAGGGTTACTTCGAGGTGCAAGTCGACAATATCCACTGTACCACAATGGCGAACATATGCGGAGTCACCACTGAGGATGTCATACAAGAATTGCAGGAAGATAACAATGGCCGCATGAATGGTCTGGGACAGGCCGGGGAGACTAGTGATGTCTCTGAACCTGAATGGGACGATCATGCCCTATTTGATCCGGACATAGAGGATGAATTGGAGGCCGATGAGGATTGAACTACCAGCGGTTTGTACTTAGTCTGTGTTTTCATGTTTTAATGAATTACAAAAAAATTAAAGATCTTATCTTGGAACTGTAGAGGTCTTGGTTTATTAGACAAATGTAATGTTGTGCGCGAGGTCATTAGATCTTCGCGGTGTGAGGTGTGTATGTTACAAGAGACTAAACTTAATGAAATTCCTTTAAATTATATCTTGCATTTTCTTCCTTCACATTTCAACCCGAAATGTGTGTTTAATTTGGCTGATCGTTCTAAAGGGGGAATTTTAATTACGTGGAAAATGAATTTTGAGTTGTTGAATTCCTGGTCAACACCTCACTCTTCTTCTGTATTACTCTTAGACTCAAATACGGGAGCCAAATCCATATTTACTGTAGTTTATGGACCAAGTGGTTCTGACTCTGAGAAATTACTTTTTATTGAAGAATTGAAGGGTTTACTTGAATTTAGTGACCATCTTTGGATCTTGGTGGGGTATTTCAATTTAGTAAGGTAGCTCATTGATCGTTCTGGAGATTTGAGACGTACTCCACTAATGGACCTTTTTAACGATTTTATCCAAATTGCGGGGCTAATGGATTTATCAATAAAAAATAGAGTTTACACTTGGTCTAACAAACGACCTCAGCCATCCTTTTCTAGACTTGACATAATCCTTACCTCTTCGGAATGGCAATTAAATTATCCGATTATGATCCTTGAGGCTTTGGAAATGGTTGTCTCAAACCATGTTTTGTTGCTACTCACATGCAAGAACAATGCCCCCGTTCCATCCAGATCCAAGCTTGAAACTTTCTGGTTCAAATATGATATGCCGAGAGAAATGGTTACTTAATTATGGGAAGGTCTGAGTGGCCGGCCACAACAAAATCTCCAAAGTTTTCACTATAAAACAAAAGTCCTACATAAAGCCTTATCCTCTTGGCACAAGGTAGGCTTCAATGATCTAGAAAAGAAACTAACTTATTGCAAAAATGTGGTTCTTTTCTTTGATAGGATTGAAGAAAGGCGACCGCTTGCCCGACATGAATTCCATTTAAGAGGCAAAGTCAAAGATCACGTTGTAATTGGATCAAGCAAAGTGACAAGAACATGAGATTCTTCCATGCCTATGCATCGTCCCGTTTGAGCAAAAATAGAGTACATTCAATAGTGGTGGATGATCAATCAGTCACAGACCCTTCATTGATCAAGGCAGCCTTCCTGGAACAGTTAAAAGGGGTTCTGGGTGCTTCGAATTGGGTCAGAAACTTTCATCTTGTACTGGTTTTGTTTCATATTCTACTGGTTGACTTTCGTTTTGTACTGGTTTTCTTTCATATTTTTAAGTTGTCTTTCATCTTGTACTGTTTGTATTTCATCTTGTACTGTTTGTCCTTCATGTAGTACTGGTTGTCTTTCATCTTCTACTAGTTGTATTTCATTTTCTTCTAGTTGTCTTTCATCTTGCATTGGTTATCTTTCATCTTCTTGAAGTTGTCTTTCATTTTCTATTAGTTGTCTTTCATCTTTTTTCTAGTTGTCTTTAATATGTTACTGGTTGTCTTTCATGTTCTACTGGTTGTCTTTATCTTCTTTAAGTTGTCTTTCACCTTGTATTGGTTTTCTTTCATCTTCTTCTTGTTGTCTTTCATCTGATACATGGTGTTTCATCTTCTTTAAGTTGTCTTTCATCTTGTACTAGTTGTCTTTCATCTACTACTAGTTGTATTTCATTTTCTTCTAGTTGTCTTTCATCTTGTACTCTTTCATCTTCTCAAAGTTGTCTTTCATTTTCTATTAGTTGTCTTTCATCTTCTTCTAGTTGTCTTTCATATTTTACTGGTTGTCTTTCATGTTCCACTGGTTGTCTTTCATCTTCTTCAAGTTGTCTTTTATCTTGTATTGGTAGTATTTCTTGTTCTACTGGATGTCTTTTCATTTTCTTCTGGTTATTTTTCATCTATTCATGTTCTATTTGTTGTGCTTCATTTCTACTAGTTGTCTTACGTTTTCTACTAATTGTCTTTTGTCTTGTACTGGTTGTCTTTCATCTTCTTAACGTGGATGGAGTTGGTTGTGTTTCATGTTCCACTGGTTCTCTTTCATCTTCTTAAAGTTGTCTTTCATCCTGTACTGGTTGTGAATCTTCTACTGGTTGTCATTCACGTTCTACTGGTTGTCTTTCATCTTTTTCAAGTTGTCTTTCATATTGTACTGGTTGTGTTTAATGTTCTACTGGTTGTGTTTCATTTTCTACTAGTTGTATTTCATTTTCTACTAGTTGTGCTTCATTTTCTTCTAGTTGTCTTTCATCTTGTAATTGAATGTCTCTTATGTTCTACTGGTTGTCTTTCAATTTCTTCAAGTTGTGTTTCTTGTTCTACTGGTTGTCTTTCATCTTGTACTAGTTGCATTTTATGTTGTTATACTTGTCTTTAATCTTCTACTCGTTGTTTTTTTCTTCTTCTAGTTGCCTATAATCTTCTACAATTTGTTTTTCAAATTCTTTTAGTTGTCTTTCATTTTTTACTAGTTGACTTGTTCTATTGGTTGTCATTCATCTACTTCTGGTTGTATTTAATCTTTTTCTAGTTGTAGTTCATCTTGTACAGGTTGTCTTTCATGTTCTACTAGTTTTTTTTTCTTTTTCAAGTTGTCTTTCATTTTCTACTAGTTGTCTTTTATTTTCTATTGGTTGTACTGGTTGTCTTTCATCTTGTACTGATTGTCTTTTATCTTCTTCAAATTGTATTTCATCCCAAATTTGTTGTCTTTCATCTTGTCTGGTTTTCTTTCATCTTCTTTAAGTTGTCTTTCATTTTCTTCTGGTTGTCTTTCATCTGATACGTGGTATTTCATCTTCTTTAAGTTGTCTTTTATCTTGTACTAGTCTTTCATGTTCTACTTATTGTTTTTCATCAACTACTAGTTGTATTTCATCTTCTTATAGTTTTCTTTCATCTTGTACTAGTTCTCTTTCATATTCTTAAAGTTGTCTTTCATTTTCTATTAGTTATCTTTCATCTTCTTCGAATGTCTTTCATATTTAACTGGTTGTCTTTCATGTTCTACTAGTTGTCTTTCATCTTGTACTGGTTGTGTTTCTTGTTCTACTGGATGTTTTTTCATCTTCTTCTAGTTGTTTTTAATCTTGTACTAGTTGTGCTTCATTTAAACTAGTTGTCTTTTGTTTTCTACTAATTGTCTTTCATCTTCTTCTAGTTGTCTTTCGTCTTGTACTACTTGTCTTAAATCTTCTTCAAGTGGTACTAGTTGTATTGGTTGTGTTTCATGTTCCACTGGTTCTCTTTCATCTTCTTAAAGTTGTCTTTCCTCTTGTACTGGTTGTGTTTTATGTTCTACTGGTTATCTTTCATGTTCTACTGATTTTCTTTTATCGTCTACTAGTTGTTTTTCATCTTCTTCTAGTTGTTTTACATCTTCTACTAGTTGTTTTTCATCTTCTTCTTGTTGTATACATATGGTACTAGTTGTATTTCCTGTTCTACTGGTTATCTTTCATCTACTACTGGTTGTAATTCATTTTCTTCTAATTGTATTTCATCTTTTACTGGTTGTCTTTCATCTTGTATATGTTGTCTTTCGTGTTTTACTGGTTGTCTTTCATGAACTACCTGTCTTTCATCTGTATTTCATCATCTTCTTCATCTTGTACTGGTTGTGTTTCATATTATTGGTTGTCTTTCATCTTTTTCAAGTTGTCTTTCATCTTAAACTAGTTGTGCTTCATGTTCTACTAGTTGTTTTTCATCTTCTTCTAGTTGTTTTTCAACTTCTACTAGTGGTTTTTCATCTTCTTCTAGATGTATCATCTTGTACTAGTTGTTTTTTATGTTCTACTGGTTGTATTCCATCTTTTTCTAGTTGTATTTCATCTTGTACTGGTTGTCTTTCATCTTGTACATGTTATCTTTCATGTTCTACCGGTTGTCTTTCATCTTCTTCAAGTTGTTTTTCATTTTCCACTTGTTGTCTTTCATATTTGTCTAATTGTCTTTCATTTTGTACAGGTTGTCTTTCGTGTTCTACTGGTCGTTTTTATCTTTTTCAAGTTGTCTTTCATCTAGTACTAGTTGTGTTTTATGTTCTATTGGTTGTTTTCATCATCTTCTAGTTGTGCTTCATTTTCTACTTGTTGTGTTTCATCTTCTTCTAGTTGTTTTTTTTTTTATTTTCTACTAGTTGTCTTACATTTTCTATTAGTTGTGTTTCATCTTGTACTAATTGTGTTTCATGTTCTATTTGTTGTCTTTAATCTTTTTCAAGTTGTCTTCTATCTTGTACTGGTTGTCTTTCATCATCATCTAGTTTTGTTTCATTTTCTACCAGTAGTGTTTCATTTTCTACTAGTTGTCTTTCATTTATACCGGTTGTCTTTCGTGTTCTACTGTTGTCTTTCACCTTTTTCAAATTGTCCTTCATCTTCTTCTAGTTGTTTTTCATTTTCTACTAGTTGTCTTTCATGTTCTACTGGTTGTCTTTCATGTTCAACTTTTTGTCTTCCATCTACTACTGGTTGTGTTTCATTTTCTTCTAATTGTATTTCATCTTGTACTGGTCGTCTTTCATCTTGTACATGTTGTCTTTCATGTTTTACTTGTTAAATTTCATTTTCTACTAGTTGGCATTCATTTTCTTCTAGTTGTCTTTAACCTTGTATTAGTTGTCTTGCATGATCTAGTTGTCTTTCATTTCAAACTGGTTATGTTTCATAATCTACTGGTTTCATTTTCTTGTAGTTGTCTTTCATGTTCTACTAGTGGTTTTTCATCTTCTTGTAGTTGTCTTTCATCTTGTACTAGTTGGCTTTAATGTTCTACTTGTTGTGTTTCATCTACTACTAGTTGTGTTTCATCTACTACTAGTTGTCTTTCATCTTGTACTGGTTGTCTTTCATATTTCTTCAAGTTGTCTTTCATCTTGTGCTGGTTGTGTTTCATGTTCTACCGGTTGTCTTTCATCTTCTTCAAGTTGTCTTTCATCTTGTACTGGTTGCTTTCATCTTCTTCAAATTGTCTTTCATCTCAAACTTGTTGTGTTTCATGTTCTACTAATTGTCTTTCATCTTCTACTAGTGGTTTTCAGCTTCTTTTAGTTGTTTTTCATCTTTTTGTAGTCTTTCATGTGAAACTAGTTGTCTTTCATGTTCAACTTTTTGTCTTTCATTTACTTGGTTGTATTTTATCTTGTACTGGTTGTCTTTCATCTTGTACTGGTTGTCTTTCATCTTGTACTGGTTGTCTTTCATGTTCTAATTGTTAAATTTCATGTTCTACTAGTTGTCATTCATTTTTTTCTAGTTGTCTTTAATCTTGTACTAGTTGTCTAGCATGATCTAGTTGTCTTTCATTTCAAACTGGTTGTGTTTCATAATCTACTGGTTTCATCTTCTTGTAGTTGTCTTTCATTTTCTACTAGTGGTTTTTCATCTACTTGTGGTTTTTCATCTTCTTGTAGTTGTCTTTCATTTTCTACTAGTGGTTTTTCATCTTGTATATATCTTTCATATTCTACTGGTTATATTTCATATTGTTCTAGTTGTCTTTCATCTTGTACTGCTGTCTTTCATATTCTGCTGGTTGTCTTTCAATCTTGTGCTGGTTGTGTTTCATGTTCTACCGGTTGTCTTTCATCTTCTTCAAGTTGTCTTTCATCTTGTATTGGTTGTTTCATATTCTACTGGTTATCTTTTATCTTTTTCAATTTGTCTTTCATCTCAAACTGGTTGTGTTTCATGTTCTACTAGTTGTCTTTTATCTTCTTCTAGTTGTCTTTCATCTTCTACTAGTGGTTTTTATCTTCTTCTAGTTCTCTTTCATCTTATACTAGTTGTCTTTCATGTTGTCTTGTTGTCTTTCAAGTTGTACTGGTTGTCTTTCATGTTCTACTGGTTGTCTTTCATTTACAACTGGTTGAATTTCATCTTTTTCTAGTTGTCTTTTATCTTGTATTGGTTGTCTATCATCTTATGCTAGTTGTTTTTCATCTTCTTCCAATTGTCTTAGATCTTCTACTAGTATTTTTTCATCTTTTTCTAGTTGTCTTTCATTTTGTACTAATTGTATTTCACGTTCAACCTGTTTTCTTTCATCGTCTTCTAGTTATATTTCATCTACTACTGGTTGTATTTCATCGCCTTCTAGTTATATTTCATCTTGTACTTGTTGTCTTTCATCTTGTACATGATGTCTTTCATGTTCTACTGCGTATTTTTCATCTTCTTCAAATTGTCTTTCATTTTCTACTAAATTGTATTTCATTTTCTGCTAATTGTCTTTCGTGTTCTACTAGTTGTCTTTCATCTTCTTCAAGTTGTTTTTCATATCAACCTGGTTGTGTTTCATGCTCTACTGGTCGTCTTTCATCTTTTTCTCGTTGTCTTTCATCTTGAAGTGGTTGTGTTTAATGTTCTACTGGTTGTGTTTCATTTTCTACTAGTTTTGTTTAATTTTCTACTAGTTGTCTTTTATCTTGTACTAGTGGTCTTTCGTGATCTACTGGTTGTCTATCATGACCTACAGGTTGTCTTTCATCTACTACTAGTTGTATTTCATCATCTTCTTCATCTTGTACTGGTTGTCTTTCATATTCTACTGTTTGTCTTTAATCTTCTTCATGTTGTCTTTCATCTTAAACTAGTTGTGTTTCATGTTCTACTGGTTGTCTTTCATGTTCTACTTGTGGTTTTTCATCTTCTTCTAGATGTATTACATCTTGTAATAGATGTTTTTCATGTTCTACCGGTTGTATTTCATGTGGTTGTATTCCATCTTCTTCTAGTTGTATTTCATCTTGTACTGGTTGTCTTTCATCTTGTACATGTTATCATTCATGTTCTACTGGTTGTCTTCCATCTTCTTGAAGTTGTTTTTCATTTTCCACTTGTTGTCTTTCATTAGTTACTAGTTGTCTTTCATATTTTTCAAATTGTGTTTCATTTTGTAGAGGTTGTCTTTCGTGTTCTACTGGTTGTCTTTCATCTTCTTCAAGTTGTCTTTCATCTTGTACTGGTTGTGTTTTATGTTCTAATGGTTGTCTTTCATCATTTTCTAGTTGTGTTTCATTTTCTAATTGTTGTGTTTCATCTTCTTCTAGTTGTTTTTCATTTTCTACTAGTTGTCTTTCATTTTCTATTTCTACTAGTTGCCTTTTATCTTCTATTTCTACTAGTTGACTTTTATCTTCTTCTAGTTGTCAATCATCTTGTACTAATTGTGTTTCATGTTCTACTTGTTGTCTTTCATTTTTTTCAAGTTGTTTTCTATCTTGTACTGATTGTCTTTCATTATCATCTAGTTTCGTTTTATTTTCTACTAGTATTGTTTCATTTAGTTATCTTTCATTTTCTACTAGTTGTCTTTCATTTATACTAGTTGTCTTTCGTGTCCTACTTCAAGTTGTCTTTCATCTTCTACTTGGTGTGTTTCATCCTCTTGTAGTCTTTCATCATCTTTCAGTCGTCTTTCATCTTAAACTAGTTGTCTTTCATCTTAAACTAGTTATCTTTCATGTTCTACTGGTCATTTTTCATCTTTTTCTCGTTGTCTTTCATCTTGAAGTGGTTGTGTTTCATATTCTACTAGTTGTGTTTCATTTTCTACTAGTTGTCTTTCATCGTGTACTGGCGATTTTTTTTTATCTACTGGTTGTCTTTCATGACCCTACAGGTTGTCTTTCATGACCTACAGGTTGTCTTTCCTCTCCTACTTGTTGTATTTCATCATCTTCTTCATTTTGTACTGGTTGTGTTTCATATTCTACTTGTTGTCTTTCAACTTCTTCAAGTTATCTTTCATCTTAAACTAGTTGTGCTTGGTGTTCAGTTCTCTTTCTTCTTCTTCTAGTTGTCTTTCATCTTCTACAAGTGGTTTTTCATCTTCTTCTAGATGTCATCTTGTAGTAGTTGTTTTTCATGTTCTACTGGTTGTATTTCATCTACTACTGGTTGTATTTCATCTTCTTCTAGTTGTATTTCATCTTGTACTGGTTGTCTTTCATATTGTACATGTTATCTTTCATGTCCTACTGGTTGTCATTCATCTTCTTCAAGTTGTTTTTCATTTTCCACTTGTTGTCTTTCATTAGCTAGTTGTCTTTCACATTTTTTCTAATTGTGTTTCATTTTGTAGAGGTTGTCTTTCGTGTTCTACTGGTTGTCTTTCATCTTCTTCAAGTTATCTTTAATCTTGTATTAGTTGTGTTTTATGTTCTACTGGTTGTCTTTCATTATTTTCTAGTTGTGTTTCATTTTCTACTTGTTGTGTTTCATCTTCTTCTAGTTGTTTTTCATTTACTATTAGTTGTCTTTCATTTTCTACTAGTTGTCTTTTATCTTCTTCTAGTTGTCGATCATCTTGTACTAAATGTGTTTCATGTTCTACTTGTTGTCTTTCATTTTTTTCAAGTTGTTTTCTATCTTGTACTGGTTGTCTTTCATCATCATCTAGTTCTGTTTCATTTTCTAATTGTAGTGTTTCATTTTCTACTAGTTTTCTTTCATTTATACTGGTTGTCTTTCACCTTTTTCAAATTGTCCTTCATCTTCTTCTAGTTGTTTTTCATCTTCTACTAGTTGTGTTTCATCTTCTTGTAGTCTTTCATCATCTTCTAGCTGTCTTTCATCTGAAACTAGTTGTCTTTCATCTGAAACTAGTTGTCTTTCATGTTCAACTTTTTGTCTTTCATCTACTACTGGTTGTAGTTCATCTTCTTCTAGTTGTATTTCATCTTTGTACTAGTTGTCTTTCAATTTTGTACATGTTGTCTTTCATGTTCTACTTGTTAAATTTCATTTTCTACTAGTTGTCATTCATTTTCTTCTGGTTGTCTTTAATCTTGTACTAGTTGTCTTTCATTTCAAACTGGTTGTGTTCCATAATCTACTGGTTTCATCTTCTTCTAGTTTTCATCTTCTACTAGTGGTTTTTCATCTTCTTGTAGTTGTCTTTCTTCTTGTACTAGTTGGCTTTCATGTTCTACTGGTTGTGTTTCATCTACTACTAGTTGTATTTCATCTTCTTTAATTGTACTTCATCTTGTACTGGTTGTCTTTCATCTTGTATATATCTTTCATGTTCTACTGGTAATATTTTATATTGTTTTAGTTGTGTTTCATATTCTACTGGTTGTTTTTCATATTTCTTCAAGTTGTCTTTCATCTTGTGCTGGTTGTGTTTCATGTTCTACCGGTTGTCTTTCATCTTCTTCAAGTTGTCTTTCATCTTCTACTGGTTGTTTCATATTCTACTGGTTGTCTTTCATCTTAAACTAGTTGTGTTTCATGTTTTACTAGTTTTTCGTCTTCTTCTAGTTGTTTTTCATCTTTTACTAGTGGTTTTTCATCTTCTTCTAGATGTATTACATCTTGTACTAGTTGTTTTTCATGTTCTACTGGTTGTATTTCATCTACTACTGGTTGTATTACATCTTCTTCTGGTTGTATTTCATCTTGTACTGGTTGTCTTTCATCTTGTACATGCTATCTTTCATTTTCTACTGGTCGTCTTTCATCTTCTTCAAGTTGTTTTTTATTTTCCACTTGTTGTCTTTCATTAGCTACTTGTCTTTCATATTTTTCTAATTGTCTTTCATTTTATACATGTTGTCTTTCGTGTTCTACTGGTTATTTTTCATCTTCTTCAAGTTGTCTTTCATCTTTTGGGCTAATCACAGAACTCCTTGCACCAATTGAGACAAGTCTTAGCCGGATCTTTTGATAGGTAAGTGTTGTTCTATGCAAACTTCTAATTACATTGTTTGACTAATTGCAAAACATACAATTAATGAATTTAATGAATTCCCATGAGTTGAGATATTTGCAGGATAATAACATTCAGAGTTGTAGATATGGACTGTTGAGATTCTTCCTTTGTTGTCACAATTCTGACTGTCCTATTCTCCCGATCGATGCTACCAGTTCAAAATCAATATCTTCTCCTCGCAATGTTTTTGAAAGGTGGTCATACGCTGAAATCGGGTACTTGAGCGCCAAGTTACAGTCGTTTGAAGATTGGAGGCTGATTTCTGAAACAGATCCGTTCTAGACGAAACTTTGGTGTTCTGAACTAGAGAGTTTTAGAAAGATAACAATTTGGAACGAAAATACCCGTTTAGAATGGATAGTATAAGTCTGCTCATCTCCCTATAAATAGAGGAGCCCCCTTCACTTCTAAGGTGTGAACTAGCCGCCTAAACTCCTAAAAAGGCAAATTTTCTGTGGTTGAGACTCTCTATTGTTGAGTGAGCTTAAAACTTCAAGATCTATTCAACTACCTCAAATATACTTCACTAATCTCATTATAGATTATATTAGAGTGATTAGAGTGAGTGTTCTTTGAGAGAGCCATTTGAGTGCTCCATTTGTAAAAGCCGTGTGACTTCCCGCTTGTTGTAAGGGCTTATCGACTTGAGCTTCCAGGCTCACCATTACACGAGTTGGTCGTGTGACTTCTCGAGTTATAAGGGCTCACCGGATTACGAGTTGTAACCTCTCATCAGGTATTAAGAAAGGCGCGTTGGTGAGGTTGCGTTGCCCCGGAGACATTGGCATTTTAAGCCGAACTCCATTATCATCCCAAGTGCTAAGTTTCTCTTACTCTCATCTATTTACATTTACTTGTGCACACTTGCTTTGGTTGTTGTTTGGAGAGATTAACCGAAAAACATCTAAGAGTCTTTAAGACTCCCTATTCACTCTAGGTGCCTTGTTTGACTCTAGGTGCCGTTAGGGACTATAAAGTGGTATCAGAGCAAATTAACTTGAATTAAGACACACTTTAGATCTTGATGAAGTGGATAAAATGTTTGAGGAACGATGATATCCAAATGATAAGTCGGGTTTTGGATACAAGAAGGATCATTCCTCATTTGAGTCCAAAAGTTTCACAAATCCAAAAGAGAAAGGGGAATACACTAAAAAATAAAAGATAAAAATAACCAAAATAGAGTTAGGTATAGGTTTAATTGCAAAAACTTCATGGATAAATATAATGTTCAATACAATGGTAAACACACATTTATTCCACAAGGGAACAGACTCAAAATTCAAATGCTAATAATACAAGGGTAAAAAATACACATAATTCAAGAAATACATTCACACCACAAGGGTCAAACAAATATACTTTAAGGGACCAGATGGATAGTTTTATGAATTAAAGAGTAAAAATGTTTCACAAAGTGGGATCCAAAGAAATGGTTCGTTAAGAATCATTCCCTGACATAACAATAAATTTGATTCACACAAAAATAAAAATCCTTCATCCAAGTTTTGAAATAGGTCTTCAAAGAATTCTTGGAATCAAACTCAAGAGTTATGTCTAATGCTGTTTGAGGAGTTCTTAAAACTAGATTGGAGTAAAGCTCTAGTTAAAATCTCCCTAACCATTAAATTTGATAAATATTAAGGGGAGATAAAATTAAGGTATATATACTCTTGTAGGTGTTATTGATCATCCATCACAAAAGAAAATGTTTTGACTTATTAATTGTGAATTTTACATGCATGCATAGCTATATGACATGATTTCGATAATTCTCTTTAATTGAAAATTGCTTGATTTGCTTGAATTGCTAGATTTATTTAAGACCAAGATTATCAAATTTCTTGATTTGTCATTAGTGATGAAATTGCTATTATTACATCAAACTCACATACAACCAAATTCCACAATGATTTTTTTTAATTTCAAAACTATTAAGTTAGAAAATTATTTGTGTGAAATTTACAAGCATGTACAAATTGTCTTACACATTATTTGTGTCAAATTTTGTTGTAAAAATTACTTGCATACCCAATTTGCCATTTCTCACATCTATTATGCCTTGTTAACTTGCTCAGTAGATCCAAAACGAATGTTGTTGGATACTTAAATTAAATTGATGTGATGATGTAATTACAACCCTCAATTGTTCAATTGAATTGTGCTTTAAATTTCAAATTTTTACTATATTGAGAGGGAAAGCATAAATTGAGGGGGAGCACTCCGTAATTGCTTATGCTTCTCTCTTTCGTCGATTTCCAAAAGGGGGATAAATTGCAAGATATGCAAAACGATATGTGGGCGAACTAAATTGGGAACAATTAGTTTATGCACGTACTTGGAATGTATGTTTTGCAAATCGTCAAAAGGGAGAGATTGTTGTTCTATGCAATCTTCTAATTACATTGTTTGACTAATTGCAAAACATACAATATAAATTTAACGATTCTCATGAGTTGAGATATTTGCAGGATCATAAAATTTAGAGTTGTAGATATGGACTGTTGAGATTCTTTCTTTATTGTCGCAATTCTGACTGTCCCATTATCCCGATGGATGCTACCAGTTCAAAATCAATATCTTCTTCTCGCAAGCTTTTCGAAAAGTGGTCATTCACTGAAATTAGGTACTCAAGCGTCAAGTTACAGTCGTTTGAAGATTGGAGGCTGATTTCTGAAATAGATTCGTTATGGACGGAACTTTGCTATTCTGAACCAGAGAGTTTCAGAAAGATAACAGTTCGGAACGAAAATATCCATTCAGAATAGATAGTACAAGTCTGCTCATCTCCCTATAAATAGAGGAGCCCCCTTCACTTCTAAGGTGTGACCTATCCGCCCCAAACTCCTACAAAAGCAAATTTTTAGTGGTTGAGACTCTCCATTGTTGAGTGAGCCTAAAACTTCAAGATCTATTCAACAACCTCAAATCTACTTCACTAATCTCATTATAGATTATATTTGGGTGATTAGAGTGAGTGTTCTTTGTGAGAGAGCCATTTGAGTGCTCCATTTGTAAAAGCTGTGTGACTTCCCGCTTGTTGTAAGGGCTCACCGACTTGAGCTTATAGGCTCGCCATTACATGAGTTGGCCGTGTGACTTCCTGAGTTATAAGGGCTCACCGGATCACGAGTTGTAACCTTTCTCATTGGGTATTAAGAAAGGTGCGTCGGTGAGGTTGCATTGCCCTGGAGACGTAGGCATTTTAAGTTGAACTCCGTTATCATCCCAAGTGTCAAATTTCTCTTACTCTCATCTATTTACATTTACTTATGCACACTTGCTTGGTTGTTGACTTGTTTGTTTAGAGGGATTAATCGAAAAGTGTCTAAGAGTCTTTAAGACTCCCTATTCACCCCCTCTAGGTGCTGTTAGGGACTACAGTACGGTGGCTGTGTCAGTCCGAAAGCGGCAGGCACTAAATTGGATTAAAAACTCTCATACAACATCTGAAAACCAACATCAAATATAATTGAAACAAAACAAATTGAACTAAAATGGTAATCCAAAACCCTAAAAATTCACATCACTATCTTATTTATTTTATTTACTTTTCATTTTCACCAAATACAAAGATCAAAACCAACAACTCTCAATTTTCATATTTTGTTTAGCCTTTTGAAAGTTGTGATTTAATTGCTCAAGACCTTAAATCTTATTCATGCATATCAACACTCAATAGGATTATGCGCTTGTAATCTGACGCGATAGGAAACTAGGTAATCAATTTTATTAGCCTGATCACGATTTATCCCATCAATATGTTGTCTTTCATTTTCTACTAGTTTTCTTTTATGTTCTTATAATTGTCTTTCATCTTGTACTAGTTGTCTTTCATGTTTTGTTGGTTCTCTTTCATCCTTTTCAAGTTGTCTTTCATTATCTACTAGTTGTCCCATTTTCTACTAGTTGTTTTTCATTTTCTTCTAGTTGTCTTTCATCTTGTACTAGTTGTCTTTCATCTTGTACTAGTTGTCTTTCATCTTCTTCAAGTTGTGTTTTATCTTGTACTGGTTGTGTTTCTTGTTATACTGGTTGTCTTACATATTTTTCTAGTTGTCTTTCATCTTGTACTGGTTGTCTTTCATGTTTTACTGGTTGTCTTTCATCTTCATCAAGTTGTATTTCATCTTTTTGAAGTTGACTTTCATCTTGTACTGGTTGTGTTTCATGTTCTACTGGTTGCCTTTCATCTTCTTCAAGTTGACTTTCATCTTGTACTGGTTGTGTTTCATGTTCTACTGGTTGTCTTTCATCTTCTTTAAGTTGTCTTTCATCTTGTACTACTTGTGTTTCATGTTCTACTGGTTGTCTTTCATCTTCTACTTAGTTATTTTTCATCTTCTTCTAGTTATTTTTCATTTTTTTCTAGTTGTTTTTCATCTTCTTCTAGTTGTTTATCATGGTTGTCTTTCATGTTCTGTTGGTTTCCTTTCTCTACTACTGGTTGTATATCATTTATTCTAGTTATATGTCATTTTGTACTGGTTGTCTTTGTAGTCCCTAACGGCACCTAGAGAGGGGTGAATAGAGTCTTAAAGACTTATATATTTTTCGGTTAGACCATCTAAACTAACAAGTCAAACAATTCGTCAAACAAGCGTATACAAGTAAAGTAAATAGAGTAGAGTTTAGATAAATTTGACACGCAAGATGATAATGAAGTTTGGCATAAAATGCCTACGTCTCTGGGTAGAGCAACCTCGTTGGCGCCCCTTTCCTATTATCCAAAAAGAAAGGATACAACTCGTGACATGTGAGCCCAATAGTGGTGGGAAGTAATGGCCTAACTCGTGTACAAGGTGAGCCTAGAAGCTTGAGTTGGAGAGTCCTTTGGGATCGTCAGACAACTATGGATATATGTGAGCAGAAACACTCGAGCTAATGTACCCCTTCATGCCTTACAAACAAGATGCACTAGCTAAGACGGAAAAGATCTAGAACTAAATCCTAGACACTAAACTATATCTCCTAAAAGATAAGTCGAATGGATTTGAGAGTGTTGAGAAGATATTAAGTTTAAACTCACTCAACA
Organism: Carex kokanica; assembly: GCA_025461125.1. Classification (NCBI taxonomy): domain Eukaryota; kingdom Viridiplantae; phylum Streptophyta; class Magnoliopsida; order Poales; family Cyperaceae; genus Carex; species Carex kokanica. The sequence continues at coordinate 831,641 of JAJGRX010001122.1, read as the reverse complement.
ATGGAAGCTTTCAAAAGTTGCACAATAAATGCTTTTTGAATGTGGGAGACAGCTAACTTCACAAATCTGAAGTGAGATAACTCTTTTTATAGTGGATAATTCAGATTTGCCAGATCCGTTCTAACGGAAGTGACCCGTTATAATAGAGTGTACAAATATTGAAATTAGGGTTTCTGCAATTTAATTTAAATTGATATTAACCGTTCTGAACGTTTATGTCCGTTCAAGACGGTTAGTACAATTTAACACACAAAACTTGATAAGCGATCCATACGGATATCATCCGTTCTGGATGGAACCAAACTGGAACTCTCTGTCTTGTTTCGATTTAATCCGCTCCTATGATTTGGCCCGTTCAAAACAGATGCTCCAGAAATCAACAAGCCTCAAATATACTTTACTTAACTACTTATTATTACAAATCTGTAGCTTCGTAAAGTTTTGTTGACTTCTTAGGTTCTTCAAATGAATCTTGTAATTCAGCACTTCATGAACCTTGGTTCTTCATTAAAAAATCTTGTAATTAAAACCTTATCTTTGGTTCTTCATTATAGATCTTGTAATTAAAGCCTTGAACCTGCAAACTCACTCAATCATGTAGATGGTTAAATTCAATTAATGTATGTTTTGCAAATTTAGTCAAACAAAGTATTAGAAGATTGCATATAGCCAGCAATCTTTTGTCTTGTACACATTGTCTTTCATCTTTTTCAAGTAGTCTTTCATTTTATACTAGTTGTTTCATTTTCTTTAATATACTAGTTGTCTTTCATTATCTTCTAAATGTATTTCACTTTAATCTAGTTGTTTTTCATCTAGTGCTGATAGGGCTGAAATAAGCATTATTTTTCCCTATCACTTAGCCTAAAATATTGTCAAATATCTAGTTACAAATGTCCAATTTAGGTAGAATCAGATAACTTTTGTCATTTCACTTGATTATGTAGAATTGCAGGTTTTCTAGTATTTTTGGAGCTAAAACAAGCATAAAACATTCTAGACATACTAGTGCCAACATGCGGTTGACCATCCATCCTCATGCAACCAGAGGTCGCCAACTGCACAAAGGTCCATTCCAAACAGAGAAGAATATGCTACACAGGAATCCCATGCGGATGAATTAATCAACAACATGCAACCTACACAATCGAATGCGATAACTGATAGACAATAGTTACAGCACTAAACTTGGCAGCCAAGCTCCACTAAGCTCGCTAACACATGATGGACGAATTACAACTCATCTTCCTATTTGCACAGGAGTAGAGAGCCTAGTAGAATATAAATAGAGTAGATCTAGGGTTCTATAATGAGAATGCCATTTTTAGATAATATAATAGAAAATAGAGAAAACACATAAACTCCACTAGAAAAAGAGAGGTACAAGACGTGAAGATGGCATGTATGAGATAAAGAGATATTCTCTTAAAGAGATATTCTCTAGGTGTATTCCTCCTATCTCTTCCTCTTTTACTGCTTTAATCTTGTATCTTGTGTTGTTGAATTCGCCATGAGCGGCTAAGTAACACCTTTCTAGGGTGAAGGCATGTAATCTTGAATTCTTATGAGTTTAATCTATAGGTTTATTTATGTTTATCATTTGCGTTTGATCTGAATTCTTACTACACTATATTCTTTGTATTACTACTTAATTCGGTACGTGCTAACCTCGTCCGTATGGTGGTGTACACACCATAATGCTTAGGCGTAAAGGGTTGACCGGTTAGGAATATGGTACAATTATCCAAGATCCAATAAGGGAAATAGACGTAGCAGTTGATCCCTTGTGATCCGATCTCAGTTAGAAACCTATTGGAATATAGATCTGCATACAAACGTCATGTTCTATAGACCCACAGTGGGGTAATCTCGGTTATTTCAACTACGAAAGGTATAAAAAAATGGATGTAGCTGTGAACTTAAATCATTCTAGTCTTGGTAATGAAGACTTATCATTGATCTTTTATGCGATTGATTAGGGTGAGGTTTGGGTACCATCCCCTTGCCAGTCATTCTCAGTTAGGGTGTTATAGTGTAGCAGCGATTAGCACTAAGATAGGATTAGCAACTCTCTGATTTGCATTTGATACCAGTACAGGACGCACACGGTTCTGGCCAAACTGCATGTGATGTGTAAAAAGGGTATAGATTTTTTTGACGTCTATTTCCTACACATTTTACTTTTAAATTTATAAAATACTAAATGCACAAAGTAAGATTATTACAAGCGCATAATCTATCATTGTAGTAATTAAGGTGTCGATCCAAGAGACAACGGGAGAGACTAATTTTCACTAAATTAATTAATTCTAAAACTAGTGCAATTAATGTAAATTGGGGGGTTTGTTGCAATTCTTTTCCTTCTAGGCCGGGTTCAATACCTGAAAAGTTCGGTTTGTATCAAAGCAAGAGAGAGAGAGAGAGAGAGAGAGAGAGAGAGAGAGAGTTGAATTCAAGAGGTTTGTTAACAATTGGACAAAGTCTAGGGGCTTAAGGCTACTATCTGTTGGTTTTATTACTACTTGGCTTTTATTCATGTCTTGATTTGAATGGGGTTTATAATCCAAATGGCTTAGCATGAACCTATTCCAAATAACTGTTACTACTTTACTCGTGAGTTCGAACAACCTTCCACTTCCAACTGTTATGATTGGGGGCAATTTGCGACTTAAACACATACAAAAGTATTTCGCTACAGTTAAACGTCAAATCTAGGTGTCCCAATTCTAAGCCTTCACGATTAAGTTTTTCACCTTTTAAACCTTTGTTCTAAGGGTTCTAAGGGTTCTGGTTATTTCTAACCTAAAGTCATTCCTATACACTTGGCCACAATTAATACATCGTTAATCCCCTAAGCGGTAGTCTAAAAGACTTCGTGAGATTCGCGGTTTCATGCATACAAGTCATACATACTAGAATATTAAATTCAAAGAACAAACATTCAATCATAGATAATCATCATAAAAAGAACCAAGGTAGATTTTATACCAACATCAAGTTTACATGCCTATGCCCCTAGAAAGGGAACTACTCACTCATGATTGCAAAAACATCCATGATCGAATAAAGAGAATACAAGAAAATAACAAAGAAAGCTAAGAGAAACAGAAAGCACAAAATCCTTAATTGTAACTTGGAAAGATTTAGAGATGAAGAAAAAGTAGAAGAAATGTAGAATTCAATGGTGAAGGCTTTGATTGAGGGTTGTGATTGCTTTGAATCCCACAAGGGGATTGATACCTTCTCTTGCTGCCACCCTTGGATTTATAGCAATTTAGATGACTTTGGGAGCAAGCAAACTAGTTTGGAAAGTGAATCCAACGAAGATATGGTCAAGTTTTGGCAATAATCGCATTGGTGAGGCCAGGTGTGGTCGCACAAACTGAATATCCTTCCTTAGTTTCGTTATGGACTTTATATGGAAGTTCTCTTGGCTTGGGAAGCACACTAAGGCAATAAAGAAGTGAATCAAGCGAGATCTCATAAGATATGACAATAAATTTTGCTCCTCTAAAAAGGTTCCTGCGACTTGCACATTCAAAATACTGATTTCTTTCCTTCACAGACTTGTAGATCTCGCTGTCCTCTTTCCAACAAGTTTTGATTCACCCAAATCAGAATTTGTATGAACAACATATGACTAAAATACGAAAGTGTGTCGACCGCCGTAATTCTACGAACTTAGTGAGTTTTCTGCTAGTGTGGCCGCACAAACCAGGCTTGGGCCGCACGGAGCCTCTGGAAATTCTGGAGCATGAATCTGTATTTCCAAATTTCTGGGTTTTTGAGTTTTCCAGACGTGCGACCGCACAGATTTAGCTATGGCCGCACAAAATCCTGGTTTTGCTCCATTTCTGCAATTTAAGATCAGATTTCGACAGTAACTTGGAACTTGATAAATTCAACATAAAAATAGATAAAAGTAGATAATAAAAGGAGTAATTTGGCATAGTTTTTGGGGTAAAACATGCTCAAAAGTGTATATGATTTAATGCTATCAGCATGCGACACCGATTGGAGTTAGAAACCATAATTGACAGGTTAAGCACTTGCATGCAGTTGATGACATCACCGCATACGTTTGCTTTTGCAACCAAAAACTAGATTAAACAAGTAAAAATGATAGATAACATGATCCTTGGAAGCCCATCTTCTATACACAAAACATCTATTTACTGTTTTAATTGTTCCTTAAACTAAACAACCCAAATAACCAAATCAAACAATCAAAAACCTAGACTTGATTATTGTTAGATCTCTTAATACACTATCACTGTAGATCGACACCCCGATCTATACTATACGATAGATTCATGCGCTTGTGAATCGATTGTAAAGTAGACAATTAGAGTTATAAATATTATTAGCTCTGATTTTGACCCATCAGATACTTGTTGGTATACACCTTATTCTAATTGATTTTCATCTTGTACTAGTTGATTTTCAACTTGATGAGCTTAAAAACACTCTAATTTTTCTCAAATAGAATATAATGTCTACTTATTGTTTATTTGGTGGATTTTAATTGCAAATGCCGTCCCTAGAGTGTGTTCTCTCGCTCTTTTCTGGATCAAAAATGTAGGATACATCTAGAAGGCAGAGGTAATCAGGCTCGGTTGACCCGGCATCTAAAGTCACCAAAGTACTCATGAAAACTTAATTCAAAGTCAAATCTTCAAAAATGTAATATTTAGTTTAGGGTCTAAACTATAGAATAAAGGTTTAGAGTTATTGGTAGACTAGAGAGGTGGCGTAAGTTCAGTCCACCTCCAGATCTAATTTGTGTGATTCTCATTTTCTTTTAATATTCCTTTTTCACTGACATATCTTGAGCAAGTAAATAATATTTTTGTAAATTAATTTCGAATTTTAGAAATTAATTTTAGAAATATAAATTATCTTTTTTTTTGTTATGATTAATAATTTTTGTTCTCTTAATTTCATTCTGTTATTCGCATTTCGCAATGAGTATAAGCATTTTATTTTCTATTATATTTCCTACTGGTTATGGACAATTTGATTGTCGATGTACAATTATTTTGTGAAAATAAATCAATCTTCTACTATTTTTTAAATTATATATTGGTACTTTTAAATTTTAAATTAGGATATCATCCTTTTCTCATATCATGTAATGGTATTTTTAATTTGGTTATCCTATTTTAATTTTATTTCTAATTATAACTATATATATGCAAAGAAGGCAAAAATCAATTAATTAAGTCATACCTGAAATCATAAATTATATCCAAACAAAAAACATGAGTAACTTAGACCGCCTCTTTAATCTTAAACCTTAATCAAATACCATATAACTTAGACATCGTTCTAACAACACAAGTCTAGCAACAATTAATAACACGCGACGGGAGTTCACATCTGCCGACGTGTAGTTGGGAAAGTGATGACAGCAACTTTTACCACTAATCTACGCCGGGTGAAAAAACAAATGCTTTAGACTATGGTACAGCCATACAGGTAGGGGTGTAAACGGATATGGATATCCGTCCGGATATCCGCTCCGAATTCGCTTATTATCCGAATCCGAATTTAAACAGATACAGATATCATGGATACGGATACGGATAATTTTTGCATAGAGAAATTTGATACAGATACGGATACGGATAATTGTTTGAAAGTATAAACGGGGCGGATATCCGCACTATCCGGATCCGAAATTTTAACTTCTCCGCTTCGTTGTAACTTGACTTTCAGCGGTTAATATTCCCTAACTTCTCTCCATTCCTATATCTTCTCCATTTCTTTATCTTTTTTTAATTTACTTTTGTTTTTCTTAATTATTTTTAATTTTTTTAATTTAGTATTTGTACTTAAAGTTCATATGACTCAATTATCCGACAATTATTGATTTTGTAACTGTATTCGAATCCGTATCCGTGGATTATCCGCTCCATATCCGTATCCGTTTAAGACGGATTTGGTTTTGAATTTTGATATCCGTTTACTATCCGTATCCGCTAATTGAAAAACGGATATGGATTTGGTATGACCATTATCCGCTCCGTTTTCACCCCTACATACTGGGATATATATCGCTCTTGTCCCATCTGATATCCTGATTGGAGAATTTTTATTTAGGACAGTACTGTTCTTATTTCATGCAGAATTATTTGACTCAATCTTGCTCGTGTTAACCAAAATTTGGCTTAATATAATTATATACAGCAGTAAATTTGATTGTCATCAAATGTTCTGTATGATCGATGTTTTACTCAATTTTCTTTGTGTCTATTTCATATGGTATATATTGAGTAATCTTCCCTTTGAATTTTCGCCTTTAAAATTGAAATTTTGTTGTATTTTATTCGGTAGCAATGAAGACCCCAGATCAGTTCGATTATTAAAAGTTTGTTGTATTTTCTTTGTGTCTATTTTCCTATCATATATATATTAAAAGTTCGATTATTAAAAGTTTTGACTATCAGTTACCTTATTTAATTAAATTGAATAAGTCAACAAGTCTTTATTCAATGCCAACTACCAATTGGCTCACCTTCATATTCTTCTCCACAGAAGATCAGCCCCAAATATCTTTATATATAAGATATATGATAGGAAAATACCACAATTCAATATTTTACAACTCAAAAAAAAAGTTTTGGTTAACCGCCGATATGAGTTGGTACGTGTTCTGGATCCTTGATCTCTCTTTGAAAGAGGCAAGTGGAGACTCTGAAGATAGAATTCAGGAAGACAACACCGACGCCACATGCCGGCTCGACGAAAATGATAACGGGTCCTGTAGCGGCAGTGGCACCGGAGATTACAATAGTGATGATGATGATGGTAAAGCTGAGGTTTGTTTTTTCTCAAAAGAGGCATTGGAGCACAAGGGAGAAGCATACAATGAGATATCTTTGAAGGAGGTTGACGCGTCGGACAAGGAATCGAGACAGCAGAGACTTAGGGATGATGCAAAGCAATTCTGGGAGTCTTGTATTGCTCATGGATATTAGCACTTCCACAAGCTATGATTCAATTATTTGTAAGAAATGTTAATTAATTATCAAAGAAATATATATATGCATTGAAGAAATTGGTCAAAATAATTTCTTCAATAATTATTTTGCTTGCAAATATTTCTCCTCTTTTATACTTTAGTTCTGTTTTTTAATATTTGCATGTGCTTAATTAATTGATAGCTGCAATAATTTGAAGCAGCGGTTAATTTACCATCTCCCAAACTAATTCATTTTGACAAATAAAAGCAAACTTATTATTTTCTATTATTTGGGATCTTTTTTCAACATACAAAAATATTATTTAATTAGGTCTACTCCTTAATTCCTTAATTAGTGCTTCGCTGTGAATCCCAAATATTCAATGTGATTCATTTTCAATTAATATCTATTAACTTATTAATGCGCTTTCACCTTTCAGACTTTTGTTTCTTTTTTTCTTTTTCCTTTTTCCTTTTAGCTTTTTCCTATAACTATATAAAACCATACGGCGATCACAAAACAGTGCAGGAAATAAATGATAAAGTGCATTATATTTCCATTTTTCCCTTTTATTTGGTAAAATGGTGATACTATTCTGGCCTCAGCCGACCTGAAACAATTTAATATTTTATTGGAAAGTCTAAAGCTTGGGTGGATTGTTTGACCTTCCACAGGCTTAAAAGTTCTAATTCAAACTTTTGGTTGCAATTACCCATGAAATTAGCAAGCCACCTACCCAACCTACGGGTCCATATCATCTGAAGGGAACAGTAACAGAATATTTGGGTTTAGATCACGACCGTCCGATGATTGGGTCCCTTATAATATTCATGTCAAAACAGATCGAACGGTCCGGATCTAAACTCAAAATTTATGTTAGGTGATATGAATTCCCCACCTACCAAATAGAGAGGAGTCAAAATCCAAGGCTTCGTTGTTTGATGGGCTTATCCATGACCCAAGGAACACAAACCTTTGGCCTTTCAATTATTTTAAAACATGAAAGCCCAAAATTGACCGTCATATTGTGCGCCGATACCCAAAAACTTGGCCCAGAACATATTTGTTGCTTTTATGGCAGAAACAGTTTCATAGCTAATGTAGGGAATCAGGGCGATTTGATGAGCATTGCATCAAATTCGGTCGGATATCTGATCAGAGTCGTATGATCGGTATTAAGATTTGTGCAGATAAAATACACACAAATCTCGATGCGAATCAGACTGTTTCGACCAATGCTCATCGGACCGCCTCAGACTCCACCAAGTAGATGCATATCATGAGAAGAGGAGGAGAGAGTCTAAGCAGGGGCGGATCCAGGATTTTCATCAAGGGGGGCAAAAAAATATTGAATCGGATTTTAATCCATTAACCAATCAGGTACTTAATAAAAAACAATGCTTCAACTTATATTTTCTAATTCTTTGACTTGTAATTTATGATACTTTAACTTATAATTCTAATTACCAATCAAAATTTAACAAATTTATTTTAATTTTAACCCTAAATTTAACCCGAATTACAAATCAAACGTCCAGAAGAGGCAAAAAAATTTTCAAAAAGAGGCAAAGTCAGTCGGGACTGATAAATCTACACTAAAACTCAAAATATAGGAGGAGCAGTTGCTCTCTGAAACCACCTGAGTCCACCCCTGAGTCTAAGGCTCCAATACTCGATCGATCAAATATTGATCCGATAAAAAGTTGAAATATTGATCCGATAAAAAGTTGAAATAATGAATTAAAAGATTCCTAGCGCGACGGAACACAATAATATTACAATGTTAAGTATGACGATCAATGCAAAAATGATATGGGCCAAGTTTGAGCCCGTAAACGAACGCACTTTGTATTTTCTTTTTCTCTATTCTTTTGTAGCTATTGATGAAAAAAAATCAGATGGCTCATAAAATGGACTGGGGACCGGGATGATGGTTATCAATGAAACTCTATCTGATATTTGGTCGGAGTTGGCCGATCCGCATTAAAATTAATATTTTGTATGAATATAGATGCAGATCGAGCGACTTTGATCTGACATCGTCGAATTTGATTCGATGTCCATCATATCATCTCGATTCTCATGAAGATTTATTCCTAAGTACAGAGCAGGGACAGGCTTTCAATACATCTATGAAATTCAACAAATTTTATGAAAAGGAGGGAGCGGCATTTAATGGGTATGACTTGAGTGACTTATGCGTTTGTTGTCGTATTCAAATTCCAATACAAGTAATTTAATGATAACTAGAGAAGACTAGTGTTTTGCAAATTCCAGGCGATCCGGTTTTGGAGGAGACGGTTCAGATTCGCGGTTTGGCTCATGGTCCATCACCCCATGGGTCTATACGGTCCGGTCTGGCCCCAACGGATCTAGATGGTCTTATTTTTTTTTTTTAATCAATTGTTTTAGAATGATATAATTCGGTTCTTTTTTAAATCTATTGTTTTAAAATATTCAGTTTTTAAGTAATTCATTTTTTTAAAGTAATTCGGTTTTTCTTTAAAGTAATTTGGTTTTAAGGTTTCAATTAATATGAAATAATATAAATTTGTAACGAAATAAATATCAAGATGAAACGATGAATAATGAGAAAATGTAATTTTTTATAATAAAGAGAAAATAAAAATATGGATATCGTAGTTTGAGAATAAAAATAAATCTACAATTAAATCTTTTTTTAATAATGAAATTTAAAATTTGAGAATTATGAAAATAACAAGAGCTTGAGAATAATGAGAATATAAATTGATGTGAAAATGAGAGAAGGGGGCGTTGTATTTATAGATGTTTTTAGGGGAAGGGGGAGGGGAAACTAGTCATTTTTTTTAATTTTGAAATTTTGGGTGGGGACCGGCGGGCACAGGGGGTCGGGGTGGGGTTAGGGGGTGTAGAGGGAGTAAAGAGGGTAAAGTCGGGGGGGGGGGGGGGTTCTGGGGGGTTAAGGTGGTCCGGTCTCGTCCGGGACAGGATTTTTCAAGGTTCGGGCTACCTCGGTCCACAGGTCTAGATTCGGACAGGTTGACACGGTTCTAGTAGAGAAAATCAAGAAAACTCTGTGCTAGATGTCCTGAGAATTGTCTGAACCGGACTGGTCCGGTCCGATCATGCAGGTTTCACGGTCCGAGTCTGAACTGAATGGGTTTTTTCAAAACACTAGAGAAGACGGATTCAAAAGTCTCGTGTCATTTTGATCTATTTATGTTAATTATTATTATTGTTGTTGTTGTATTGTATTTAGAGATCTAAAATATATGCTTAATTATTGAGATGAGTATCAAACAAGAAACAACCATTTAACATATATATAATTCTTTAATAAATAAAATATAATTTTTTTTGTGAATTATGAGATGTAATACCATTGACATATATTTAATTTTTAGAATCTTCAAGTAAACGGTTACAAATAGAAATTAATAACTTCATGAGTAGAGCTAAGGTGCTCTTAAGCTCACCAAGTTTTCCGCGAGCTTAACTCAAAAACCTATCAATCCGACTTCAAACTACATTTTCAAACCGTTAGATATTCAATCTATATTAAAATGTGCTTGGAGACCAAATTTTACATTTTTTTGAATTTTTTTACTATTTATTAAGCCGGTTTGAAAACCTCTGTTTTTATTAAAAATCTGCACCATTAGAAAACAGCGGTTTTCAAAACGGCTTAATAAATAGTAAAAAAATTCCAAAAAATGTAAAATTTGTTCTCCAAGCACATTTTAATATAGATTGAACATCTAACGGTTTGAAAATGTCGTTTGAAGTCGGATTGATAGGTTTTTGAGTTTAGCTCACGGAAAGCTTGGTGAGCTTAAGAGCACCTTAGCTCTACTCTAACTTCATTATCATAGTTTTAATTAGGTTATATTATTATTATCATAGTTTTCATTAGGTTATATTATTATGATGAAAAACAGTCACATTACGTTAGGTGACGTGATCAAACTGATAACTGTTATCATGACTAATTTTCTTTGTTATCTAGCCCGTTGTGCCGCTCCAATGGTCAATGCTTTACAGCGGTGGCATGCTTCCTTCTTTTTTTTCCGGATTTTTGTCTCCTCTTCCATAGTTCCACTTGTCAAAAGCATAGCAACCAATTTCAACCAGTGAGAAAGCACTAATTGGTTTGCTCAATGTCAGGCTGAAGACTACCGCTTAAATTCGTGCTCCAAAATAAAAATGTGGCGACAATATTCTTAAGAGGGTAGAGAAATATTGATTGAACGGTTTGTATCTAAAACAGAAATATTCTATTGCCTCACACAATGCAGACTTGAATAAAATAATAGAGGAGAGAGAACGACAGATGACACCCCCACATAATTGCAAAATTAATAGGAAGCGGATAACATTACATGCATTAAAAATATCGCAAAATCTCCACACTATAATTACCTGGAGGGACCGCAAAATTCCACCACTGCATTTTTTTCTACAAGTATTAATATATTGTCATTCTCAACTATTTAACTATATGCACGAAAGTATTTATACCTATGAGGTAAACAATTGTTATGTAAATAATTGTCCTCCCAACCAAATTTCCGAAACGTCCCCGCATCAAAATATCCAGGGGGCACTCAAACTATATAGGGGGACCATACACGTTTCTAAAAGTATTAATATTGTCATAACTATCTGGGGGAACTGCAAAATTTGATATTTTTTTTACATATGGCGCTGGATGACGTCTGAAAGTATTAATATCAAGTATTACAAGTATTTATACACATGCACTAAAGTATTTATATATATACGTTGTACAAAGTTTAATCTTCAGGCGTTTGATTATATCAAGTTACACATCAAAGTATCAATATCTTATTTTTCAAGTATTTATACCTTATTTTCCAAATATTTATACCTATGAAGTCAACTGTTTTCATTAGAGATGAGAGATTATCAAAGTCAGACATCTGAAATTATTAATATCAAATATTGCAAGTATTTATACCTATGAGGTTAACTATTTTTGTTAGAGGAAGGTTGATGCGAGGACGATTGGGGAAGGTTGATATAGGATACAGGGTCTCCACTACTTCATTAGAGGAAAGTTGATGCGGGGACGATTAGGTGACTGGAAAAGGGGAATGATCATATCAAATTACGCATGCAAGTATTAATATCTTATTTTTAAATATGTATTTCTATAAAGGTTGACACGGAGACTAGTGCAGGAACTAGAAAATGAGGACCATATAATTAGCGGAGATCATAATATTTTATTAGAAGAAAGTTGTTGCGGGGATGAGAAAACTGGAAAGGAGGATTCATATAATTATTCAAATTAATAAAGCAGTGGAAGCCAAAATTTTTTATTAATACCCTAAAAAAACATCCTGACCACCTCATGTTTGGGCTGTCACCTCTTAATACCAGAACGTTCCACGTTTGAGCGGTTTGGTGTTTAACTATTTCTTTTAAATGTTGTATTTTTTTAGAATGTTGTATTTTTATAGTGCTGCATTATAAAATGCTACATTTTTAATGTTAAAATTTTGTTATAATTTTGTAATTTACAGTTATATTTTTTATAATGATTTATGGTTATAATAGATTATAATTGACGATTATATTTTTATTTGTTGTAATGTTTTATTGTAGTTTTATTTGTTATAATTTTTATAATAAGTTATAGTTATATTTTTTATAATTGACGATTATTTTATTTGTTATAATGTTTTATAATATATTATATATTTGTTGTAGTTTTATATGTTATAATTTTGTTTAATGTTATAAATTTGTTTTATTCGACTAGACAAACAACAAAACTAAATAATCTAAATGGTAAGTCTACAACATAAAATCTAACAATCCAAACATGAAATATAACAATCAAAACATAAAATACTACAAATTCATCTAACTAAAAAAAAACATAAAAATCTAACGACGAGGGCGGCGACGACCGGAGAGATCCAACATAGCAGGTGGATGGAGGTCCCTGGGCAGCTGTGATCGGAGTCAAAATGATGATGAATTACGTAGGGTTTTGGCTTAGGTTTTACGTACTATCTCACACTTATGTTTAATTAATTAGAGAAAAAGGTTATTGTCACCCTTCTTTATGTTTTATTGCATAAAACAGGTTTTGGGACTGTTTCACATCAAATGGAGCAAGAATCAGATCAATCGGACAAGCGACACTCATCGACTAAGGCCCTGTTACGGTCCGTACCAGTTGATACGGACTTAGCCGAATACGGACCAGGAGATGGTGTGATACGCATTAAAACCTTCAGCGACAAGGTGTGAATACGGATCGTATCACCTGATACGGTCTGTAACCAAGGCGCCCTTTGGGGAATAGCAGCCACAAACGTGGCCAGATCATGTTTTCTTGGCCTCCACTCATCTCCCGACATCCCCCCACTCCTATATAAGGCCCCTAGACAGAAGAGAAACTCATCTTTGTAATTTTGGTAGTTAGGGTTAGATTTGATAAGTGAGAAGAGAGGAGTGTTGTAATGATGCCGTTCCGCGGCTAAGTTCTTTTCTTAGGGGCTAGGCAGTAAACATTGTTACTCATGATGCTTTGATATATATATTTTCTGTTGATTATGATTTCTTGTTGTTGATTGAAATGTTTTTGCAATTTATTCTCCCTTCACCTGATTTCGATGATCTAGTCTAATCCTAGGGTAGTGACAGTACTTTATTGGTAGAAAGACTATGATGGACGAGTTAGCCTCGTTGGGAGCCATTAGATTTATGTGAAGAAAACCTTCGCGAGGAAACCATAAATCAGAACCATAAAACGCAAACCAAGTTCTGTCATTTGTGTAAGATAAATCGCAATGTTCTATGTAGTAACTTGTGTATTTAAGGGATCTGTCATTTGTGTAAGATAAATCACAGTGTCCTATGTAGTATCCCGGTGGAAGTCCCATTATTTGCGTAAGTGACTCGTAGTGTCCTATATAGTGTCTTCCATTAACAATAACAGGTAATCAAACCCGACAGAAGTATAGTATCAAAGTGGATTGAGTAGCAATGGTGTGCCGAAACCCTAGGAATTCTCATCTCTATCTTTATTTTAATTACTTTTAATTGTTGCCAAATTTACATTGATCACAATTCCAAACTCTCAATTTTCAGATTTTGTCTAGCCTTTCGAAAGATTGTGATTTGATCGCTCAAGACTGTAGACCAATATTCCCTGTGGATTGACCTCGATTATACTTCTCGATAAGGATTGTGTGCTTGCGATCCGAACCGATAGCATTTCCGAGTTTATAAATTTTAAAAGAAACATCGCTCTCTTTTGAGTGATCAAGCTGACGCCTCAAATGAACCTCATCCTCCTCGTCATCCTCGAGATCATCCACATCGATTTCTGATGCTGCACCGGTTGCCCATAGATCCTCCTCATGCAAAGATAACTGTGTACAGCGAACCCATGGGAGATCCTCTTGGATCATCGACTGTGTACACATCTCCCATGGATCAGCCTCCCATGTAGAAGGATACGTGGCCGGAGACGGTGTGCCAAATATAGCAGAGGCAAAGGCATTTGCAGCTTGTGCCCCACTCCCACTAGTCTCGTTGCCGTGCTGTCTGGTATCTGCGTTTCGTGGTCTGTGGAGGCTATATACCTCCAGTAAGGCCAGTCATAGTGAACTTGGGATTGGCCTGTCAGGCAGGGGCTCCAACTTGCATGTAAAAAATTTCAGTTTTGTTATACACAAATAACTAGTAAGTTAATTAAATAATAAAAAAATCACTAACCTCGCCAATCTGCACCGGAACTCCAAACTTGTTGTAGTGAGCGTTTAATGCATTGTTATTCAACACCCAGTTATGGAACACCCAATATGAGTTATCCTCTGCAGAATTGATAACTTAATAAGAATATATTTTTAAAGAGAAATGATTATGTATGACACCTTCATATTAACTTGTAATAACCTGTAGGAGGTGGCGGCATCTCTGTTAGTGTTGTGATCTAGAAGCCAATCATAGGATATTGTTTTCTAAGTTTTTGTTCATGTAATTGAATGATTTATTTATCATTTTGTTCCTCGAGTATTTCATTACTTATAGATCATTCAAGTTGAGGACTTGGAATTGTGGAACTCTATAAAGGAGTTAATAAATACTCTAAAGTGTCCCTAGTCTTGGTAATTAACAAGGAACATTAAATTACCGGTATAAGATTAGCATTTGGATTAGATGATGATTATGTTCTGCAGATCATATGACAAGGGGTTGTCAATCTAATCAAATGGATACCTGATGGAGATCAGGGATTGGACATGACCAAAATAAAACATTTAATATGGATTGTGTTTGTGTCATTAATGTTTTATTTGTGTCTGGAATTCTAAGGTATGAGATAATTGTTTCTCTCACATGAGAATACATATTCGTGGGTATTATCCAACGCTGTCAGTAACTGGCAGTCATACAGATTCTATCTCAGTATGTGTCTCTCATGTGGAGAGATAGTAATTATCAAGAATACCAATGTTCCTCATGTAAATGAGTGATGATATCACTGGGCCCCTTGATGAAATAATACAAGTATGTGCACATATGATTAAGGAGTTAATCATAATTACTGAATTATTTCAGAATCAAGAAACAAGTAGATTTGTAAGGATGACACATTCCTACCTTGGATCTATTCATGATATCATGAGACATGGAATTGACACGAGGCAATTGTTGCTTAGGGATCGTGATACAGTATGGTACTTATCATCTGTGTCATTTGGGTAACTACAATGCATATTGCTAGGTGCCGCTTGTAGTTTATGGAATCGAAAGGAGTTTCAGATTCCATTGCCATGTGACATAGATCCCACAGGGTCACACCAATAAGAAATGAATTAGAAATGATCATTAATTTATTTGACATGTATGCCATGACAAATAAATTGGTTTCTCCATCAAACCATGAGAAATATAATTATTTGAGATAATTATATATGATACTACAATTAATTAGATTAATTGTATTTGATTATTGCAAACAAGAAAAAATAGAACTTGGCCCAATAAACAAAGCCTAATGGCTGTTGTTAATTATGGCCCATGTTTATTTTATGAATTGTTTCCTTAATTAAAAGTTCACCCAAAATAGTTTACCACGTTTTTTGATAACTGCTGCGCAACATTTCTTATTTTGACCATATCTCTTTCATAATAAATCCGTTTTTAACATTCTATATATTTATGGAAAGGTAAAAGAAATATCTAGAACTTTGCCTCTCTGGAGGAAAGCCAAATTAGAAACAGATCATGGTCAAAAACGCGATAGAACGTGGTGGTTAATTTGAACCGCCATGTTCTGTGACTGCTGCGCATGTTTCGTATTTGGACCATAACTCTCTCATACGATGTCCGTTTTGGGCGTATAATATATGGATGGAAAGGTAAACAAAAGATCTATAACTTCTCCCTCTGTGACAGAATCTAATTCGAATTATATCGTGGTCAAAAACGTGGTAGAACGTGGGGTTAACTTTGGGAACAGAATTCACATTCCTTGTTTGCTATATATATTCTCCCTCTCATTCCTTTTGAGTAGAATTCGTTTTTGAGAGTTAGAAGTTCTGCCAAAACTCTCTCTCTCTCTTGTTTTTCCTCTCATGTGTTGAGATCCCACAAATCCTAAAAGTTCAAGATCTAGTTCTCTTGGAGGATAGGGATTAAGGAGCAACCAAATTAGTACTCTCTAGCAAGAGGAAACTTTGGTTTCTAATTAATTTCTTGGTGGATACCGTGGAGGACTTCTACTTTGGAGTCTCATCTTGGTGCAAGGCGTTCTAAGTCACGCACACATCAACCACCAAGGCGCTGCAAGACATCAACCACCATTAGCATCAATAAGAATGTGGAGGCTACAACTCTACATCTCAAGGACTTTCCTTTCTTGTTAGAGACAAGAAACTAAAGGTATGATGCTTATTGATTTGGAAATAGATCTTAGTTTGATTTCAATCACACATGATGATCTCTTTTGGTACTTTTCTTGTCAAAATTTTAAAATTCTGCTGCCTTAAGTATCATAAGAACCCAACAATCTCATCATCGTAGATAGCGACTCGGGGCTGATCTGAATCTCGTGGTGTGGGCTTTATCTCATGCCAATTGATGTTCTCCCCACTGTTGTGCAACATGTCAATGAGGCACCCGTCCCAGCCAGAATCCTCCACGGCTAGTGCACTGTGTTGGAGCATTTGACATCATATTGCTTTCCAACCAGTCTTCGCCATGCACACCAGGCTGTGTGCCACTCCTCTAATACCAGACAAAAGCTGCACACAATGTTTTTTCATTATTATTAGAAAATGAATAAATAAACATTTATTTTTTTAAATATGTCAGTTTCATTTATATTTACCGCGCGAGCCTGGATCGGTCCGAAAGACAAGTAAGTCCTAGATATACTGACGACATGCCTCACCTCTGGTACCAGACGGCATATCTCATCACCCATGAGTCTCATGCCCCACCTCTACTAGACTGCAAATGAGAGCCTGATCAATCCTACTCTGAGGCATGATGGCTAGCTGATACAAGCCGAGATTCATGATGCACCGCTCTGATGTCTCATTATTTGATCTATTGTTTCGACCTATTTCCAAACCAGACATCATGTTTTGAACCATTAAATTGCACCGTTTGCATTGAATATCAATAGAATATGGTACTGCTGCAGTTTGGTTATGACTTTGCAGGAAACAGGCGAAAATAGGCAAAAGGCCAGGATTCTGACATCCCCCATGCGAGTCGCGTCCCACCTGACGCGGGTCGCATCACAGCCCAGCGCGACCTCAGACGCGACCCTCATAGCGCGCACCAAACCCAACCCGACGCGGGTCACATCCGAACCAATGCGGGTCGCGTCTAATTAATTGTGCCAGGGCCCAATTGAAGCCCATTAAGATTCTTATAAATACAGCAGGCCTGGTCGCAAATTAGGGGGAGTCCAGAAATCAATTCAGAGACAGAGAGAGAGATCGGAGTTTGAACCTGAGGGAGTTGGCGCGCGACAGAGAAGGAGGAGAGAAGACGATCTGGAGCCAGAGGTGGAATTCGGCCAAGATCTCGACAGAAGCTTTGATCCTCTTCAATTCTCTTCTCCTCCATCATGATTTGCCTTCTCTTTATCTCTTTTATTTTGTCTTTGATCATGCTTGAGTAGTTTCTTTTAGTTTTGAGGGATTTGGATGTAGTCTTAAACTTTGCTTGATAATGAATGTTGTTTGAATCTGAATTGTTATTCGTGTTTCTTGATTCTTGTATTAATGAGATTGCTTGACCTAAATTGCTTGATTGATTCTTGATTGTCTACTATTGATTGCTTATGGCATTTCTTTTTGTAATTTGGCCTTGATGTTTCTTGCAAATTAGGTTAAGTATTTGAGGTAGGTCTGAGATCCGAGAGGTGAGATCAATAGTAGCCGAAAGGTGAAATTTCCATTTGTCGAAAGGTTGTGGATACCTTTAGTAAACGGAATTGAGAACTTAGGTTTGAATTAAACCTAAGAAGGTGAAATTGCAATTCCGTACCAGGTCTGTTAAGCCAATACACGAGAGTTGAGGTTTAGTAACATTAGGTACGGTCAATCGAACCTTACACGACTGAAACAACCAGAAACAGAAACATGCAGTATCAGCTCCAGGACCACGCGGGTCGCGTCACAAGGTCGCATACGAGAGTATGCGGGTCGAGTGAAAGGTCCAGAGTGGCTTGAGGGCTACGCGAGTCGCGTGTGAGAGCACGCGGGTCGCGTCACAAGGGTCGCATACGAGAGTATGCGGGTCGCGTGATAGGTCCAGAGCAGCAAAGTTGAGGATGAAGTCTGAAACCCTTGAAACGCCTTTTCTTTACAACAGTCCAAAACCAAACATTTAATTGCTTTCATTTTCTGTTATTAAATTTGTTGATTGAATTTAGGAAATATAAACAAACCCAAACACCCTTTTCAACTTCTAGTACCTAGCTAAGTCGAGTAAATATTCAGAAATTGAGTCGTCCCTGTGGATCGATACCCGACTATACGAACGAGTAGGACTGTGCACTTGCGGTCCTAAGCGAGAGTATACGAAGGTTTTAAAAGGTACAGCCTGTCTGTACTGAAACTTTTCTCTATCTTCTCTAACCCTGAGAACACGCTCCATCAATGGATGAGGGACGTACGGGATCTCAGGGGTGCGATGTCTATTTAACAATGATTTCAATGTAAGCGACTGACTATATGTCATATTAAATAATGATATTTAAATTACATACAAAAAACCAACGTACCTCCATAGATGCGTATGCGTCACGGTGCTTAATATGTGAGATCCACAGAAGATGACTAAATGTGTCAGCATCATGAGCATGAGTCTCTGCACCGGAGGCCTCCGCACTGGGAGCCTCTCCAGCGGGAGCATGTGAACTCTCCCCGCTCTTTAGAGTATCTCGTGATCGTCCCCGTCTAGGTCTGGCCATACTAAATTTGAAAATATCAAGTTACTAAATTTCTAACATATTTTTACAATTTACATTAATTAATAAAAATTATTTTTGCAAACTGCAGTAAAAAAATTAATAATTGAATTTTGGACACTTTATAAACAATTTCTAAACAATTTTGAATAATTTCTATAGATTATAAACAATTCCTAACAATTTCTAAATAATTTTGGACAATTTCTTAAACCCTAAACTCTAAACCAAAACCCTAATTTGAAATTAAATATTATAGGCATAATTTATATTATTCACATAACATATTTATAAAAATTAGTGAGATTTTGAAAAAAAAATAGAAAGTACTACGATTTCATCCTCGCTAAGGGCCGGGTCCTACTCCTCAAGCGGTACAATTTAAAATTTTAATGATATGAAATTAGTGGCCTTTGAAAATTGTTTTAATAATTCAAATAATTGCTTTATTTTAATAAACTGTTTTAAAAGTTCAAATAATTGTCAAGTGATCTTTTCTCAATTCAAATAACATATTTTTATAATTTATAGATGCTAAATAATTTCTAACAATTTCTAAAATAAATGCTAAGCAATTCAATCACGTCGGAAAAATCAACAACCCACACACGATACTAATAATTCAATTTCTACGACTCGGTACGACATAACCAAACCAAGAACCCTAAACCCTAAACCCTAACCCTAAATCGACCCAATCGCACAAAAAAACAACATTTCAACAGGGAGGAGCTCGGCTCCAATGCCATCACAAGGCACAAAACATAAATAAAAGGAGTTGTGTCGGGTTACCCGAAAATAATAAATTCGTGCTTCGTATAGGGAGGAGTTCGAATCCAATGCCTCGCCTCGCCTCGCCTCTCCAATGCCTTGCCTTCCTATTAATCGGCCGATATTGAGTTTGGCAGCGAGAAAAGGTTTAGGCGAAAGGAGGGGGAGGGGTTTGACAGCAAAAAGGAAAGGAGAGGGGGACAGGGGAGGGGGTTGGCAGCGAAAAAGGGAGGGGGCGGTTTGGCAGCAAGGATTTGGGGTTTGCGGAGGGACGGTTTGCTCTGTTTGGGAGAAAGGGGTGAGGGGCGGCCTGGTTATTAGAAAAAAAAATAATAAATACCAAACCACTCCACTGAGGGGCGACCTGGTTATAAGCTGACTGCCCCATTGTGAGGTAGTTTGATATAGAGAGTGGATCGCACCTCAGTGGTGCGGTTAGATTATTTTTAAAAATATTTCTATACAAAGGAAATATTTGCTATTTTTTTTTTTTTTTGTAGATAGTAATACAAATTTCGGCAGCGGAAGGATATTATAAGCCGCTAGTTTTATGTATTTTTATATATTAATCCTTTGAAAATTGGTTTTCCTAGCGGAAGTTGTGTGTTTTTCTTTGTTTGACGGTCATGAGTGCTGGTATGTCACTTTCTTAGTCACCCACCGTATATAGAATTCGAATTCGGTGAAGTAACTCAATATTTGGATTTTAGATGGGGACCATTCGATTCGAATCTGTAGAAATCCATCTCCGAAGTGAGCGCACACATCTGGACAACGAATTCAAATTCTGAGACGATCCCGAGTGACGAATTCGAATCGGACGGTCTCGATCCAAAATCCAAAGATCCGGACTCCCGTATATACGGGGAAAGAAACCCAATTGGTACATACGACATATTTTGGCACGTCCACTTGGTGGTCATCCCTAACTGGTAGCGACAACTGTACGGTCGTGATGAGATATGAGAATGGCTGTGTTTATCTTAAACTTCATTTTTTTTTTTTTTTTTGTATCAGAGGTTCATTGTTTTTGCTGTTTACGTCTGCTATATAAATGGTCAGTGATTTTAACAGCACTTTTTATTTTATAAACACAACATCTTCAAATGTTTAAATTAAATGGATAATTTTGATCCATCATAAATATATATTAAACTATATGTATATATCTACTATTTGAATATGGATAATTAAAATTCAAAACCTTATTTATATCCATATTTGCACATATACTCAGATATCAGATATCCGTATCTAAATTTTGGGTACTGATTTAGATACGGTCAGATAATATCTGATCTGTTTGCACCCCTAGACCCTACCATATATTATATGGTAATATATCTATGATTTTGATTTTCACAAAAGAAAAATAAAGAGAGAAGGAAATCATGGTGGACATTAATATAAGAGAAAATTTTAGTTTTAGAAGGAAATAACTAATGAAGGACAAATTTGTTCAAACAATTAAAATATGGATCCTGATAATTATCCACGCACTTCCGTCCCCCCACCCCACTTTAACTTCTATAACTATCATGGAGGGTCACAAAAACTCCAGCACTTATTTTTTTTTCTAGAATATTAATACCTATGCACTGAAGTATTTATACCTATGAACGAAAGTATTTATACCTATAAGGTGAACAATTTTTACATAAATAATTGTCTCTCCAACTATATGGGGGGCCACTCAAACTACATGGGAGAGATCATACACGTTTTTAGAGGTGGATTTTTTTTTCTTTTTTCAATCTTGTCCACATTTCTGATGATATATGAGGAATTTTTGCGAATCTAAAACCACGAAAGTCTTATACGCAATTTTATTTTTCAAATGAGATCCATGATGACGTACTTTCGAGCCCGTCGTCACACAAGTATTTATACCTATACTTGCAAGTATTTTTTACATATGACACTAGCTAACATCTGAAAGTATTAATTTCAAGTATTACAAGTATTTATACTTATGCACTGAAGTATTTATACTTATGTGGTCAACTATTTTTGTTAGAGAAAGGTTGACGTAGAGACGATTGGGAAAGGTTAATGCGGGGATGCGGGGTCCTCATTATTTCATTAGAGGAAGGTTGATGCGGGGACCATTGAGGAACTGGAAAAGGGATAGTCATATCAAGTTACGCATGCAAGTATTAATATCTTAGTTTGGAAGTATTAATTTATTATCTTACAAGTATTTATACCTATGAAGGTTGACGAATAACGAGTGTGGGGACTGAAAAATAGTACCATATAATTAGTGGAAACTATAGTATAATTTTTCTCTAATGTTGCTGCAGGGACAGATGAAGAATAGGAGTGTGGGAAGTAATATAATTATTCTTAAAATATTTAAAAGTGTTAGTGTTGTTATATATAAATGAGGGCTCAATTTTGATCCAATCCTCTCCCTAACCTAACTATGAGTAGATGTGTGTGGGCTCGGACTCTTCATTTAGAAGGCGTAGTGGATGTGATTGATTGTGACTTACAATAATTGTTAAATTATCTCAATAGTAAAGCTTTTCTTTGTTTCCGAGTCTTGAAAGTATTACAATTTTGTAACCGCGAACTAAAAATCTGGTATATATTAGATTTACTTACTTTTCAATAAATGGAGAAAGCTAAAAGTTTCATTCTGGATTTTTTTTTTGTTTAATTTCTTTAACAAATAACAGCATGGCGTTCGATTGAATAAACTTTCCATATATTTTTTTTTACCTTTGCTTGTTCATCTCATTTTGTTCAAACTTAAGTATTTATGTTTCTCTCTTTTTGTTTTCTTTTCAAGCTCACATCTACTGAGCATTTCATGTACAAACTTTCCATGTTTAATAAATATATGACCTTGACTCTTTTTTTTTCCTTGAAAAAAAAATATAAATCACCACTTAAGCAAGTAATTTCTAAATAATTCTAGAATAAATCTAACTTTCACAATACTTTCATTTGATATTTAAAACAAAATTCAACATATAAATTATTTTTTTGATAAAATTATAATAGATAAGTTCTATCAAATTTAAGTCAGATTGTAATTTAATTAGTTATCCATTAAAAGACCTTTGAAATTCCAGCCGTTAAAATTTATATTACTTGATAGAAAGGTAAATTATTTTTAAATTAAATCAAAATTTGATCCACGCCTAATCTAAATAATGAAGAACAATAGTCCAATTTGATCGAATATAGTTTAGATCAGTTTTTTCATACATTCTAAAAATAATAATTAAAACTATCAACTACTTTTCTTTCAATCATAGTCTTTAATTAATTTACGCATTTATAAATATTTTTGTTGTGTTATTTTTCAGGTGCATTAAATGCCAAATCAACATCCTCGCTCTTAATTAATTGGCATGAAAAAGATGGGTAAGAGACAGTATCCGACTAATTCAATAATAACGACAACCATAGCGCTCTTTAATTGGCATTATACAACTAATTCAATAATAAAGACAACCATAAATATAGAAAAGTATGTATCTCGCACAACAATTATATGTTCAGTGAATTAATACAACCATGTTTTTTTTTTTTTGTTGAAATAGAGAGATGTAGATATAATTTTTTAAAATTTCATTTAATATCTATTAAGAACTTTTCATTCAGATTTTGAACCCACAACCTTTCTGCAGAAGATGTTTCCTTTTGTCACTTGATCAAAGGTTAATTCTTAACCAAAATATATGCTTATGTAGGCATAGTAGTAGAAACCATAGTTTCGTTGCAATGATTTGTTTTCAGCACTTTCCTTAACAAAGAATCTAATTAAATAGGTTTTATGAATTTTATATAATAAATAAATGCACTTCAAATATATTCATATATTTTTTTAAATATACTTATACTTAAAGATAAAACTATTTATATGATTTCAAATAATTAGATATGGATATTATTGACGGAAGTATTTACGAGAATACCGACAGAGTTAATCAATTTTACCCACGCGGATATAACAAAATTTTGAATTATAGATTCGCCTCTCTAGAGAGTGCTGTGAGTTTAATTTCGGTAAGAGACATCCGAAATAATTAAAGTTTGAATTCAATATCGATCAAATCAATTATGAAAGTGATGTAGGTACATTTAATTTTTCTTTTAAGTATTTAGTTCATATTTATTTGATACTTAAATTTAAAAAGGATTAAGTTGCTTATTTTATTTTAATTCTCATATCTTATATTTTGTTTGGTAGCTTAACTTGTGGCTTAAATTCATCTGCTTGGAGTAATATATTGCCAAAAATAAATATCAGTTTATGATAGTGGATCATGTAGGCAGAATAAATGTAAAGTAAATTAATTTACTTTAAGAGGTGAAATAGTTTATTTTGAATTATCTCACCTCTTACTTCATATTATTTTTAATTTGAGCGCTTAACGTGTAAAGAGGTTTAATTCATCTTTTGGTTGTGCCTCTTACTTGATATTATTTTTAATTTGACCGCTTACGTGCTGATTTTTTTATTAATACCCAAAAAAAAAAAGCAAATCTCAAATCTGCCCTCGGTTTTTTTTTAAACTGTCCTAACCGCCCCGGTCCACTGTCTCAAAAAAAAAAAAAAACACCAAACCGTCCCCCTGTGGGGCGGTCCACTGTTTTTTTTTTTTTTGAGATTTTGAGAAACAATATGAAAAGCAAGATGAAGAAATTTAACAATAAAAATTCGAATTTTATTTTTAATATTTGTTAGATTACTTCTTTTGATATATAATTAGCATATTTATACTAAAATACGCTAAATTACT
The DNA here is from genome assembly GCA_025461125.1 of Carex kokanica. Taxonomy (NCBI): domain Eukaryota; kingdom Viridiplantae; phylum Streptophyta; class Magnoliopsida; order Poales; family Cyperaceae; genus Carex; species Carex kokanica. The sequence continues at coordinate 806,694 of JAJGRX010001122.1, read as the reverse complement.
TGAAATTATGTTAAATTACGCTAATTATATTATCTAGAAAGGAACTAGATTTGGGATATTGGTTCTTGTCAAATCAAATTCTCTCAATTTTAGGATGAAATTGAATATAATTGGAATTTTTTTCATATCACACGGACTGTTTCTTGTTTGAACATACAAAATGAAAGATACTCAATATTAGAATGTTGGTTATTGTCAAATTAAATTCACTAGCTGCATGCGAACACTAAACATCAAATTAGTAATTTTGATACAAGTTCTGACTTTTACCATGCTGCATATGACACTATCACTAGCCGCAAACGGGTTGTTGTGTGTCTACCGATGATAAAAAAATTGAACTCAATTTTTAAGACACTAAACGATGTTTTTTTGCAATTCTGATTCCGTCGGCCCCCTGGGGAAAACCCCAGCGCACAATTGTTCCCGCCTCGTCCCAAGTTTTCCGAATTGGAGTCGTACGCGCAAATTCAAGTTTCTTAGCCAAAGTTATAGCCATTTAAAGTTTTTTTAAAAACACCGATGCTTTCATACAAAAACACCGATGATGCACCAATGCTTTATGCACGGCTTGTCGACGGCTAGGGGTGCAAACGGATCGGATACGGATCAGATAGTGCTCAACCCATATCCGTATCCGTATTTTTTTTTTCGGATACGGATACGAATCGGATACTACTCGGATACGGATACGGATCGGATATTAAACAGATACAGATACGGATCGGATGTTTTCGGATACGAATACGGATATAGATATAATTCGGATTTCTAATTCAAAATATATATCTAATTAACTTGTTACGTCATTACAAAATATATATTTAATTAACTAAAATTCACTAACATAACTATAACTTTAATTAAAAATACCGACACAAAAGATATTCTCTCTAAAGATATTCTAACACAAAAGATAAACAGACACAAAAAGTATTCTTGTAAGTCTTAGCACATCAATCATTGTCACCATTTTTAAAACAAGATCCATCTTCTGATGCTTCCATAAAATAAAAAACTGAAGCCGCATGATGCATAATATCTGGATGGCGATACATAATCAAATAACCAATTTACCAAAAGACAATGCATAGGAGAAATGAAGAGAAATTAAGCACGGGTAAAGAATGAAATTGGATCAAAGGATTTATTACTTGCGTGGATAACAATTAAAAAAAATGACAAGTTGAATGTCATTGGGGTGCAAACGGAGTTTTCCGAAGTTTTCCGAATTGGAGTCGTACGCGCAAATTCAAGTTTCTTAGCCAAAGTTATAGCCATTTAAAGTGTAGTACAGACTACATAAAAAATAATCAAAGCTCAACAACACCAAGAAACAAATTCCAACAAAAAGTAGGTGCAAATTTTAATTTGAAAAGTGTGTGGTTCACAGTTCACTGGACTGGGTGTGCTAAATAATTCGTTTGGTTGTGGAGTTAAAAGATGAATTAAACCACTTTTACACGTAAGCTCGATTTTTTTATTAATATTCTTAAAAAATAACATAATATCAAATCTGCTCTCGGTTTTTTTTTTTAAAACTGCCCTAACCGTCCTCGTGGGGCTATCCACTGTTCCAACCAAACCGCCCCCTCCTGTGGAGCGGTCAACTGTCTAAAAAAAAAAAACACCAAACCGCCCCCCTATGGGCGGTCCACTATTATTTATTTATTTTTATTTTTTTAATTTTGAAAAACAATATGAAAAACAAGATGCTGAAAAATAACAATAAAAATTCGAATTTTGTTTTAATATTTGTTAGATTACTTCTTTTGATGTATAATTAACATATTTATACTAAAATACGCTAAATTACTTGAAATTATGTTAAATTACGGTAAACTACGCTAAACCCTAAACTCTTATTTTAAACAATTTCTAAAACCCTAAACCCTAATTAGCATATTTATACTTCTATTGTTAAATTACGGTAAACTTCTTTTGATGTATAATTAGAATATTTATACTTTCATTGTTAAATTACGGTAAACTACTTGTGCTAATTATAATGAAATACGCTAAATTACGCTAAACATCGTTGGGACTTATGCATAATATCCATTGTTAAATTTGAGATTGAGAATTTGATTACATGATTCCTTGTTAAATTTGTTAATAAACAAATAATCCATTGGGACTTATGCACATGCATCCAATCCATTGGGACTTAAACATCATTGTTTTTGTAATGAAACATCAATGTTTTGTTAGCCTTAGTATTGGCAATTAAGTAAGGTAGTGCTAAAAAAACATCGGTGCGTCGCTGATCTTTTTGTAATGAAACATCAATGCACTTCTGCCGTCGATAGGGGTGCAAACGGGTCGGATACTATCCGTAAAAATCCGGATCCGTATCCGAATTTTCGCGGATTCGGATATTCGGATACGGATAGTTACGGATTCGGGTACGGATACGGATATCTTTTATGCGGATTCGGATGCGGATACGGGTTGAGTTTCGGAATCGGATACGGATACGGATACGGATAATTATCCGTATCCGTATATTTTAATTTTTCGGATATCCGATAATAATCTCACCTCTCGGATACTGGTATCCGAAGACGCAGCGTCTGTCTCCTTCTCGCTTCTCTCTTCTACTTTCGCAACTCAATATTGATTTTCACCACTCTTCTTTAGAGAAATTAAGAATCATTACACGATTTTCTTCCCTCTCCTCCCAATCTCAGTCCGCCGCGTGGCCGCATCTGCCCTCCCGCTTCGATCCAATCTATTCACATTGTTTCCCTCTCCATTCTTTGGTTTCCGTATGGAATTGAGAAAGAGTATTTTAGATATTCTCTTTTCCTTGTGTGCTGTAACCGTATAATGACATTCATTGCATCTGCCATAGTATTGATGGTAGGTTAAACTACACATGAACTTGTTAGATTTAATTCACTTGATTTATCTGAATTCTAAATTGGTTACATTTTTTTTAATTGTTATCCACGCAAGTAATAAATCCTTTGATCCAATTTCATTCTTTACCCGTGCTTAATTTCTCTTCATTTCTCCTATGCATTGTCTTTTGGTAGATTGGTTATTTGATTATGTATCGCCATCCAGATTTTATGCATCATGCGGCTTCAGTTTTTTATTTTATGGAAGCATCAGAAGATGAATCTTGTTTTGAAAATGGTGACAATGATTGATGTGCTAAGACTTACAAGAATACTTTTTGTGTCTGTTTATCTTTTGTGTTAGAATATCTTTAGAGAGAATATCTTTTGTGTTGGTATTTTTAATTAAAGTTATAGTTATGTTAGTGAATTTTAGTTAATTAAATATATATTTTGTAATGACGTAACAAGTTAATTAGATATATATTTTGAATTAGAAATCCGAATTATATCCATATCCGTATTCGTATCCGAAAACATCCGATCCGTATCTGTATCCGTTTAATATCCGATCCGTATCCGTATCCGAGTAGTATCCGATTCGTATCCGTATCCGAAAAAAAAATACGGATACGGATATGGGTTGAGCACTATCCGATCCGTATCCGATCCGTTTGCACCCCTAGCCGTCGACAAGCCGTGCATAAAGCATTGGTGCATCATCGGTGTTTTTGTATGAAAGCATCGGTGTTTTTTAAAAAACTTTAAATGGCTATAACTTTGGCTAAGAAACTTGAATTTGCGCGTACGACTCCAATTCGGAAAACTTGGGACGAGGCGGGAACAATTGTGCGCTGGGGTTTTCCCCAGGGGGCCGACGGAATCAGAATTGCAAAAAAACATCGTTTAGTGCCTTAAAAATTGAGTTAAATTTTTTTATCATCGGTAGACACACAACGACCCGTTTGCGGCTAGTGAGTGTCGTATGCAGCATGGTAAAAGTCAGAACTTGTAGTAAAATTACTGATCTGATGTTTAGTGTTCGCATGCAGCTAGTGAATTTAATTTGACAATAACCAACATTCTAATATTGAGTATCTTTCATTTTGTATGTTCAAACAAGAAACAGTCCGTGTGATATGAAAAAATTCCAATTATATTCAATTTCATCCTAAAATTGAGAGAATTTGATTTGACAAGAACCAATATCCCAAATCTAGTTCCTTTCTAGATAATATAATTAGCGTAATTTAACATAATTTCAAGTAATTTAGCGTATTTTAGTATAAATATGCTAATTATATATCAAAAGAAGTAATCTAACAAATATTAAAAACAAAATTCGAATTTTTATTGTTAAATTTCTTCATCTTGCTTTTCATATTGTTTCTCAAAATCTCAAAAAAAAAAAAAATAGTGGACCGCCCCACAGGGGGACGGTTTGGTGTTTTTTTTTTTTTTTTGAGACAGTGGACCGGGGCGGTTAGGGCATTTTAAAAAAAAACGAGGGCAGATTTGAGATTTGCTTTTTTTTTTTGGGTATTAATAAAAAAATCAGCACGTAAGCGGTCAAATTAAAAATAATATCAAGTAAGAGGCACAACCAAAAGATGAATTAAACATGTTAAGCGCTCAAATTAAAAATAATATGAAGTAAGAGGTGAGATAATTCAAAATAAACTATTTCACCTCTTAAAGTAAATTAATTTACTTTACATTTATTCTGCCTACATGATCCACTATCATAAACTGATATTTATTTTTGGCAATTTATTACTCCAAGCAGATGAATTTAAACCACAAGTTAAGCTACCAAACAAAATATAAGATATGAGAATTAAAATAAAATAAGCAACTTAATCCTTTTTAAATTTAAGTATCAACTAAATATGAACCTAATACTTAAAAGAAAAATTAAATGTACCTACATCACTTTCATAATTGATTTGATCGATATTGAATTCAAACTTTAATTATTTCGGATGTCTCTTACCGAAATTAAACTCACAGCACTCTCTAGAGAGGCGAATCTATAATTCAAAATTTTGTTATATCCGCGTGGGTAAAATTGATTAACTCTGTCGGTATTCTCGTAAATACTTCCGTCAATAATATCCATATCTAATTATTTGAAATCATATAAATAGTTTTATCTTTAAGTATAAGTATATTTAAAAAAATATATGAATATATTTGAAGTGCATTTATTTATTATATAAAATTCATAAAACCTATTTAATTAGATTCTTTGTTAAGGAAAGTGCTGAAAACAAATCATTGCAACGAAACTATGGTTTCTACTACTATGCCTACATAAGTTAAGAATTAATCTTTGATCAAGTGACAAAAGGAAACATCTTCTGCAGAAGGTTGTGGGTTCAAAATCTAAATGAAAGTTCTTAACGGATATTAAATGAAATTTAAAAAAATTATATCTTCATCTCTCTATTTCAACAAAAAAAAAAAACATGGTTGTATTAATTCACTGAACATATAATTGTTGTGCGAGATACATACTTTTCTATATTTATGGTTGTCTTTATTATTGAATTAGTTGTATAATGCCAATTAAAGAGCGCTATGGTTGTCGTTATTATTGAATTAGTCGGATACTGTCTCTTACCCATCTTTTTCATGCCAATTAATTAAGAGCGAGGATGTTGATTTGGCATTTAATGCACCTGAAAAATAACACAACAAAAATATTTATAAATGCGTAAATTAATTAAAGACTATGATTGAAAGAAAAGTAGTTGATAGTTTTAATTATTATTTTTAGAATGTATGAAAACACTGATCTAAACTATATTCGATCAAATTGGACTATTGTTCTTCATTATTTAGATTAGGCGTGGATCAAATTTTGATTTAATTTAAAAATAATTTACCTTTATATCAAGTAATATAAATTTTAACGGCTGAAAAAAATAAAGGCCTTTTAATGGATAACTAATTAAATTACAATCTGACTTAAATTTGATAGAACTTATCTATTATATTTATCAAAAAAATAATTTATATGTTGAATATTTTTTTTAAATATCAAATGAAAGTATTGTGAAAGTTAGATTTATTCTAGATTTATTTAGAAATTACTCGCTTAAGTGGTGATTTATATTTTTTTTCGAGGAAAAACAAGAGTCAAGGTCATATATTTATTTAACATGGAAAGTTTGTACATGAAATGCTCAGTAGATGTGAGCTTGAAAAGAAAACAAAAAGAGAGAGAAACATAAATACTTAAGTTTGAACAAAATGAGATGAACAAGCAAAGGTAAAAAAATATGGAAAGTTTATTCAATTTCAAGTAATTAATATAGGCCTACGGGTTTCTCTCAAAAAAATATATATAAATGTGCATTTAATATTGAGGGTTTCCTACTCCTCATTCCTAACTACTCTATAATATTAGACGAGTAGAAAATTAATACTATTATATTAGATGAGTAGAAAATTAATACTTTTGAATGGTCTAGAATTTTTAGATTAAGTGATTTTTTACCTATATAAAAAAATAGTAAAAAAAAGTTTAAAGAATGTAAAATTTGATCTACATGTAAATTTTCATATGTAGATCATGTTGAATAGTTCATATCAATTGTTTGGACATTAAAAATGAAGATATTAATTTATAGTACGTTCCAATATGTGTTATAATAGTACCGTAGTCTCACCCGTTGATAATTGTAAGATCATATATATATATATATATATATATATATAGAGAGAGAGAGAGAGAGAGAGAGAGAGTGGCTAATATACAAACGTTTGTTCCTGGACTCAGGAACAAACGATTTGGTTATCCAATTTTCAAAGTCTAAACAGTCAATCCAAACCGTTAGATATTCAATCCATATTAAAATGTGCTTGTAGACCAAATTTTATATTTTTTGGAATTTTTTTGTTATTTATTAAGATGGTTTGAAAATCAATGTTTCTATTAAAATTTTGCAGCATTGAAAAACAGCGGTTTTCAAACCATCTTAATAAATAGTAAAAAATTCCAAAAAATGTAAAATTTGTTCTCCAAACACATTTTAATATAGATTGAATATCTAACGGTTTGGATCAACTGTTTGGACTTTGAAAATTGGAGAACCAAACCGTTTGTTCCTGAGTCCAGGAACAAACGTTTGTATATTAGCCATTCTCTCTATATATATATATATAGTACTTAAAAGTAGATTGCACGTACAAAGTATAATTATACCAGTCTGGTATATTAAAAGTAGCAGTAGCAGAAGTTTACAAAAAAAATTAAAATATTATTGTACCCAAGGTTCTAAATAGCGTTTATAACGTCATAGCGGGAAGACTACAAAAAAAGCTATAGCGAATAGCGTTGCTATAGCGGAAGCTATGCCACATAGCATTTTTTTTTTACATTCTGTATATTCAATATTTGTACTAAATATCAACATTATCTAAAGTCTCATAGAACAATAAATAACAGCAAAGTAATTAAGAAATTATAATATTTATATTGAGCCCGTACAAAGTCCAAATTACAGTTCAAAATATCCATAGCAATATCATAAACTATCGATTTTTTCTATTAAAAATATCTTAAGCATCATGATTCATGACATAATCTATTTATTTTTTTCTATTCAAATTTTAATTTCGGTTTGGACTTTTTTTCTATTCAAATTTCAATTTATATTCCCAATTTCAAATTGATTTATCTGTAGCAAGTAACAGCAAATTCAATTTCGGTTTGAGCTTTTTTGGGTCTTTATTTAAAGTCCATATAAATTGCTTAAAAAAAAACTCATATTGTATAGTGGTCGTAGCGCAAATAGCACATTTTGATGTCATAGCTTAGCGTTTGGGCTCCAAAAACACTATAGCGGCGCTATTTAGAACACTGATTGTACCTTTTATTATATTTATTTGGTGGCTGAAAAATAGAGAAGAACATAGTAGATAGCAAGTTAGGGGAGACAAACTTTCAAGTTATGAAAATCAAACACATATTAGAGATCAATTATATTCACGTTAAGTATAAAGGTCAATTTTATAATACTCATTGTATTTTACTCTATTTGTATAGCAAACTTATATCTAAGTATCAAAAATTTAAAAATAAATGAGGCCCGTTCGTTCTCACCGAATTTGCCATTATCAAGTGTACATTTCATCCATATGATACATTTTACGCGTACAAAAAAGTCATAATGTACATGATCGATGTACAAAAATACCTCACAAATTAAGACTTATTGACCAAATTAGCCCTTGTAAGCAAATGAAACAAAAAAGGATTACAAAATGAATGAGATACGAGAACCTTTTCAATCTTTTGATCTAATGATAAAGATAATGTGCAACCGAATCAAAGAATTTTTTGTTGATATTATATAATTGAATAGCTTGACCTCCTGTTCGGATCACCCCATGTACCTGACTCAAGCAAATTACAAACAGAAATCCAAAAAAGTTTTTTTTAACTTGGCATGAATCTCACAAAGAACACCTACAGCTTCTATGAACACATATCATCTGCATTTACTCAACAAAAAATCTTTTGAGTTTAATGCCTGTTGGCCGTCTAATCATGATTAGAGCCAATCCGCTCCCACCCTATGACGCACGGGGTCCTTTAATATTAGTGCAGATTTCACTCGGATGGTCCAAACCTATTAATGCACGGTGAGTTAATGCAGAAGATACGAATTAATATGGAATTAATATGGATCGTCAATTTGTAATTTGCTTGAGTCAGAGGAGGATACGGATTCTTGATCTCCTTTCTTTACTCAAAAAAAAAAAAAAAAAATTGCAACCAGATACAGCCTACAGGGAACAGTCGAACCGAGTTAATAAGACGAACACCAACAAATATTAAGAATCATATCAAGAAAAAATAAATAAGAATAAAAAATTAATAATATTAATAATAAACAATAGATCTAGATCAACCCTCGTAACAATACCTTGCTTTTATGTGCCACAGATTTAATGAAACAAGAAGAAAAACAGAGGACGACTGTACGAGCATGCGTTGTTCTGTCCGCCACTTGCTCCTAAAAATCTGTTGGTTCCGCTCTTTCGAACTGGATTGGTTCCTCTGTTCTTCTGTTTCGTAAAATCTCTTCATTTCTGAATATATATTTCTAGGCAATTTCCATGATGCATCTTTATTTTAACAAGTTACACATTTCAATGTATCGAAAGAGCAAGAAAATATTGTGTCACGTGCTGTTCATCAGTCCAATTGTAGAGAAAATATTATTTAATATGGGAGCAAGTATTGTGCAATTAACATATCGGCACTCGTGATCCGCTAGACTGTTAGAATATAATAGATACAGGAATAATGCTTAAAGACCCTGTATCATTTTTTCTTTAACTAACAGCTCCCAAACTTTTTGTTTGAATTATGTCCCAATAAACAATTTATTTAGGAGGCTGATTTATTGGATAGTTTCAAATGATAAATTCAAAATGTTGAAATTGATCTATTTTCCCATTTTTCATACTAAATCAATAAAAAATTTACGAGTATTATATATTTAAGTAAAATTTATAAATTTTTGAATTACCTTAGTATATATATTAAGAGGAGGGATCCAATTACACCTTTTTTGGTGACACATCATGACACTGTTTTTTATATAGGTCAATTTTGCGATTTCAAAATCCAAACAGCCGATCCGAACCGTTCAACATGATCACCATATTAAAATGTGCTTGGAGATCAAATTTTACATTTTTTTGAATTTTTTTACTATTTATTAAGATGGTTACAACATCGCTGTTTTTCAATGGTCTGAAAACAACGATTTTTGTAACTATCTTAATAAATAGCAAAAAAATTCAAAAAAATGTAAAATTTGATCTCCAAGCACATTTTAATATATCCATCATGTTGAACGGTTTAAATCGACTATTTGGACTTTAAAAATGGTAGGTGTCAAAGTGTGTCACCAAAAAAGGTGTAATCCGATCCCTTCTCATATATTAATTCAATTAAAAATTTATATATTAATTTTGCATGTAGATGTGAATGTTTCGACAGCCTTTGACACGTCGTTTAGAGTTAATTCAATAAATTTAAAATTAAATTCATAAAGTACTTAAATTTAAAAAACAAGCTAGGTTTATTCTATACAACAAAATACAATATGTATGATTGCAGCCATGGAGTAGGTATTGCTAAAGCTCAACCTCCTAAACAAAACGAAATAATTTCCATTGTTATTTGTGTACATTGTTGTCACTTCATAATTAATCTAACACTATTGTTAATGGCAACTTGATTATAAAATATGGTTACGTTCTAATGTCCCTGTTGGATGGTATGAATTAAGTGTGCAAATGGATTGAATATGGATTTGATGGTGGTAAAATTATATTCATATCTATTTTTACTTTTAGAATACAGATACATATTGAAAATTAAACGGATACAATTATAGATATGGACATAATTTAGATTCTTAATTTTAAATAGTAACAAAATTAGTATATTATTCAATATATATTATTTGTCTTATTATAAAATAAAAATAACATAAATGCAAATATAATTCGCATATTCGATCATTATGGTGAATAAAATAATTTTCTCATATTAAACTTGTTAAGTCATTATAAAATATATATCTTGTTAATAAAGATTAATCACCACATAATTATATTTGTAATCAAAAGATACCAACGAAAATAATATAATATTCTTCTCTTGAAACATATATAAATCTTAACCACACAGATATTTGAAAGATTAAAAAATACGGATAAGGGTAATTATTTGTCTTTGTATCTGTATCCGCACAAATGGATATCTGAAAAATTAAAAAATAGAATATGAATAATTATATGTATATGTACATGTATATGTATCCGCTTCAACAACTGAAACCGTATATGTTTCCGCATAAATCATATCCGTAATCATATCCGTATCTGCAAACTATTTGGATCTGAATATCTTTATTCTTATCTACTCTAGTCTAAACCCTCTCTATTCCACTATATTTCAGAATAAGCTCTCCCTATTCCCTCTATTCCAAAAAAAAACCAGCCAACAACGTTCAACAAAATTCTTTACCAGCACCCCCTAATTGTATACGGATCCAGATGCGAATATACGATCCGTTTGCACCCCTAATTGTATACGGATTTTGCACAATATATTGGTCAAATGACGAATCCAGAAAATTGGAGTTAATCTATATCATTTGTAACCTATTACTTTTTCCTTATTTGGTGGATTTTCTTTGAAATGACGAATCCAGAAAATTGGAGTTAATCTATATCATAGTTGAAAATTTTACAATGTTTGCCACTGCAAACCCTCCAAACTAGGGAATCAGAGTAGGTCCGATGCCCATCGGACCTACCTTGGTTCGATGGGTGTGATGACCATTCGATCTGCATCAAGATTCGTGTGCTCTGTATCAAAATCCGTGCAAGTCTGTATCATTTTCCGTGCATATAGATCTTGATGCTAATTGTACGGTCCTAGAGCTAATTGAACCTAAATGGTGGTCCGATGCTCATCGGACCAACTACTATCTCCCAAACTAGAATTTGCATCCGTATACATGAAAAATGCATGTTTTAACAATGGTCGTGGGATTTCACACTTCTTAATTTGAATAATATTAAAAAAAGATGACTGTGTCTGTACTCTGTAATACGACATTCTTTTTTATTAACGGGTTGTATTGAAAATTTTCAATGTAGTAACAATAATTTGGAAGCTTAATTTAGCGCGCACTAACATCATATGAATAAAAATATTGATACATCTATTTTGATTTGACGCAGTACATAATTAATAAAGATAAAATAAAATAAATGCATATGATTGATGCGATGCGTAACATCCGTTACGCTTTCAAATATCTTTACCTCGATCTCATCATGTGGACACTAAAAATGGAAGGGACTCATACTGTCATACATGTCTGATATTGTTATTATATTCTGAGCGTGATACGCCTGGCCAATTATAAATTGCCAGACCCAGGCTATAAATGTACATTTGAGTTCTCTACTTCTTTGTACAAAGTAGAGAGAATTTATTAGTAGACACTAGACAGGCCATGGGTTGCATTCCCAGTGACAGCAAACCCCACGCGGTGTGCATGCCTTACCCAGCACAAGGCCACATCACACCTATGCTCACAGTGGCCAAGTTGCTTCATTCCTCCGGCTTCCACGTCACCTTCGTCAACACCGAATACAACCACCGCCGCCTCCTCCGTTCCCTCGGTCTGTTTTACTTAAACACATGTAGCATTCGAGTACGTAGTAATGATCAGTAATCACTAACCACCACAACATGTACCAGAAGTTTGGTGCGCATATATATATATAGAGTAATGCTACGGTGCTTTGGGAAGTAAAGAGGGTGTTTTACTTCCCGCTCATATCTCCATTTTCAAAGTTCAAATAGTCAATCCGAACTTCTCAACACAATCTTCATATTGAAATGTGCTTGGAGACCAAATTTTACATTTTTTGAAAATTTGCTACTATTTTTTTTGAATTTTTGAAAATCAGTGTTTTTCTGAATTTTTTATTATTTTTTTATTTCATGAAAAGCTGTGATTTTCAAAAATTCCAAAAAAATAGTAAAAAATTTCCAAAAAATGTAAAATTTGGTCTCCAAGCATATATCAATATGAAGATCATGTTGAGATGTTCGGACCGACAATTTGAACTTTGAAAATGGAGATATGAGCAGGAAGTAAAACACCCTCTTTACTTCCCAAAGCACCGTAGCATTACTCTCTCTCTATATATATATATAGAGAGAGTAATGCTACGGTGCTTTGGGAAGTAAAGAGGGTGTTTTACTTCCCGCTCATATCTCTATTTTCAAAGTTCAAATAGTTGATCTGAACTTCTCAACACAATCTTCAGATTGAAATGTGCTTGGAGACCAAATTTTACATTTTTTGGAAATTTTCTACTATTTTTTTTGAATTTTTGAAAATCAGTGTTTTTTGAATTTTTTATTATTATTTTTATTTAATAAAAAACTATGATTTTCAAAAATTCTAAAAAAATAGTAAAAAATTTCCAAAAAATATAAAATTTGGTCTCCAAGCATATATCAATATGAAGATCATGTTGAGATGTTCGGATCGACCATTTGAACTTTGAAAATGGAGATATGAGCGGGAAGTAAAACACCATCTTTACTTCCCAAAGCACCGTAGCCTATCCCTATATATATATATATATATGATTGTTTCAAAATAACTAATAATGCAAATTATAAGTTAAAAAAGGATATATATTACTGTGTTATAGTTTTACTTTTCTGTAATTTTCTTAATAGTTATACTTTACAAGTACGTTCATCAATTTTATACATCTTTGCTAAATTGATTTGAAATTCCATTTTTCTTAATTAGCACTCGTTATTTGAGCCTATTTTCAGGTCCTACCAGTCTCAACGGACTTCCCGACTTCCAGTTCACTGCGATACCCGATGGGCTTCCTTTCTCGGACGAAGACGTCACGCAAGATGTACCGTCTCTATGTGAATCCATCATGACCAACAAAGGCCTCCCATACTTCAGGGACCTCCTTTGTAGGCTCAACGAGTCGGATCCAGTCACTCCTAAAGTGACATGTGTTTTCGCAGATTTCACCATGTGTTTTGCCATGGATGCAGCAAAGGAGATAGGGATCCCATGTGCGTTGCTATGGACGGCCAGCGCCTGTGGTTTACTCGGTTACCTCCATTACCGGACACTAATGGAGAAAGGTCTCATTCCTTTGAAAGGTAATTAAGTACGCTACACTCCATCATTGATTATATATGTGGATAACTAGCCATTTAATAACTAGATTTTTTAATATACACATGATTCATTCTGAAATTTAATATATATTTCTTTTATGTCCTCTTTTAATTAAAGATATGGATCAGCTAAACAACGGATATCTCGACACGCCAGTCAACTTCGTGCCGGGATTTAGTAACATGAGGCTGAAAGACTTCCCCAGCTTCATTCGTACAACCGATCCAAATGACATTATGATCAAGTATGTCCTTTACATAATGGATCGGGCATCTGCCGCATCAGCTGTCGCAATTAATACGTTTCGCGAATTTGAACGGCCGGCTTTAGACCAAATTGCAACAATGCTGCCTCCTATATACGAAATAGGACCTGTTTCGATGCTTTCACACCAAATAAAGGAGAGCTCGCTCAAGTCGCTCGGTTCAAACCTTTGGAAGCTACAACCTGGTTGTCTTGACTGGCTTGAAGGAAAGAAGGCAGGGTCGATAGTGTACGTCAACTTCGGTAGTGTGACGGTCATGACGAACCAACAATTGATAGAGTTTGCGTGGGGGTTAGCGAATACCGGATACGAGTTTTTGTGGATAATTAGGCCAGATCTTGTTAGGGGTGACACTGCAGTTTTACCAGAGGAATTTTTGGAAGAAATAAAAGAGAGGGGCATGTTAGCAAGCTGGTGCCCGCAAGAGGCAGTTTTAAAACACCCGGCGATTGGGGCTTTCCTCACGCACAGCGGATGGAACTCGACTTTAGAGACTATATCCGGTGGTGTGCCGGTGGTTAGTTGGCCTTTCTTTGCAGAGCAACAGACAAACTGCCATTTTGTGTGCACTGAATGGGGGATAGGAATGGAGATCGATAACAATGTAAAAAGAATTGAGGTGGAAGGAATGATAAGAGAGATAATGGGGGGAGAAAAGGGGAAGAAGATGAAAGAGAGAGCACTGAAGTGGAAGGAGAGTGCAGCCATGGCGACGCAAAATGGTGGGTCCTCATTTGTTAATTTTCAGAAATTAGTAAATGATGTGCTTTTCTTAAATAATTCAGGCTAGGCTAAAATAAATTCAACAATATTGATATGTAATATGTTACTTGTTACAACAATAAATAAAGTGAGTTTTGTTTCTTCGAAGTGCAAACAAAATTGTCTAATTTGTGTTAAGATTCGTACGACTTAATTTGAAATTTAATTAATTTAAACGGTCATTTGAATCTAAACAGTCTACATAAATCTTGACATAACTCAGACAGTTTTGTCCTTATATATATTTAAGATGAGGCTTTGTTCAAAACTAATTAATAGCGTGCATTTTCTTCTCTATTTTTTGCAGAAATTTCAAAACTAGTTGTTTATTGATTGTTGTATGTTTACAATTTAAATTAAGTACATTTGTAGTACATATGTTTGTAAATAGTGCACTTTATATTATGTGATGTTATTATCAATTGTTGTGTTATGTGTGTGAATGAATAAATTATATTAATTTATGGCTAGTTCCAATATTAAGAACATATCCAAAATAAGTATCTAATCAACACCGCTTCTTAATTATCAACCACAACAACAAATAAATTGACAAATATTTACACACACAAGACCATCGGTTCTATATATAATACAGCTGATAATGACATCTCCACTACCGGTTATTCGAAATTCAGATCCTCCCCAGTACCGTAATAGGGAATCTTTTAGAATTAGTGGATCTGGGCCATTCTTTTTAACTTGGTACGAATCTCAAAACCCAATAATACTGCCCCCTGTGTTAGTCCGAATCTCAAAGCGGCTGGGAGTTAATCTCAAACCGTAAAGTGAGGAGAATCTTTTACGGTACCGGATGATACTTTTCCGGTTATTCGACATATAATATGTATAATATTTATTGAGTGAGGCTACGGTACTATGCATAGCGTACTTTGGTCCGTACTACATATCTATATCTTCATCTTCAAAGTCTATATAGTCGATCCGGACCGTTCATCATGATCTCTATATGAATATGTACTTAGAGGTCAATTTTTACATTTTTTAGAATTTTTTTATTAATTTTTTAAATAGGTAGAATTACTTTTTTCAGATGGTCCACATTCTTTAGATCAAGTGATTTGTACTATTTACAAATATAGTAATTTTTTGTTAAAAACTGTAAAATTTGGCATCCAAGTGTATTTTATATGGAGATCACTTGAGCGGTATGAATCGACTATTTGAATTTTGAAAATAAAAATATGTATTCATAGTACGGACCAAAGTGCGATATGCATAATACCAGCCTCACTCATATTTATTTTACTTGGTTTATTTGCAGTTTGGGTATTCTAACTAGGGTGATTAGACATTTTGGTTACTAATTTGTTGTAGTCGTCACATGCTATAAGAAATTTAATTTTAAGTAGAATATATTAAAACTATGCGTAAAATTAAAATGGATAAGCATATATAGGCTAGATTGCGTAGCATTTGACTATTTGAGTAGTTTGTTTTGACACGAAAGAGCTCTGTTGCTTTCTCCAAGGATGACAAGTTTGATTCATTTCTATGGCTTATATTCCAAGCATTGTATTAGTCCAATAGTTATTCTTTTGACCTATAAAATAATTTTGTCAAAATCAAGACAGCTTAAATTAACGGAAATTTGTGCAACAGATGCTGTGATATGCTGACTAATAATTTAAAAAATGCTACAATCCAAAGTATTTGGATTGATCAACATCAAACGTCTTATTACTTTCATATTATAATAACAAAAAGTATCCTAGTCATTTTAAAAGTCGCATGTACACTACATTTCCTATGTATGGAAATATAGTAATGCCTTCAATTGACCGGAAGACTATTTGACTATTTCTTTGTTTTATACCATGGCAGATGCGGACTAGGTTAGTTGGACTTTGGTCTAAAATATAAATCCTTTTCTAATATTTTATTAAAGTTATTAAAAAGAATTTTAAGATCTAGTCAAGCTCAAGCCTATCCCATTTTTTCAGCATGAGGTCGAAAACAATGTAAAAAGAATTGAGGTGGAAGTAATGATAAGAGAGATAATGGGGGGAGAAAAGGGGAAGAAGATGAAAGAGAGGGCACTGAAGTGGAAGGAGAGTGCAGCCATGGCGACGCAAAATGGTGGGTCCTCATTTGTTAATTTTCAGAAATTAGTAAATTATGTGTTTTTCTCAAATAATTCAGGCTAGGCTAAAATAAATTCAACAATATTGATATGTTACTTGTTATAGCAATAAATTAATAAAGTGAGTTTTGTTTCTTCGAAGTTAGAACAATATTGTCTAATTTGTGTTAAGATTCGTACAACTTAATTTGAAATTTAATTAATTTAAACGGTCATTTGAATCTAAACAGTCTACATAACTCAGACAGTTTTGTCCTTGTATATATTTAAGATGAGGCTTTGTTCAAAACTAATTAATAGCGTGCATTTTCTTCTCTATTTTTTGCAGAAATTTCAAAACTAGTTGTTTATTGATTGTTGTATGTTTACAATTTAAATTAAGTACATTTGTAATATATATGTTTGTAAATAGTGCACTTCATATTATGTGATGTTATTATCAATTGTTGTGTTATGTGTGTGAATGAATAAATTATATTTATGGCTAGTTCCAATATTAAGAACATATCCAAAATAAGTATCTAATCAACACCATATCCAAAATAAGTATCTAATCAACACCGCTTCTTAATTATCAACCACAACAACAAATAAATTGACAAATATTTACACACACACCCCCGGTACCGTAATAGGGAATCTTTTAGAATTAGTAGATCTGGGCCGTTCTTTTTAACTTGGTGCGAATCTCAAAACCCAATAATACTGCCCCCTGTGTTAGTCCGAATCTCAAAGCGGCTGGGAGTTAATCTCAAACCGTAAAGTGAGGAGAATCTTTTACGGTACCGGGGAGGATACTTTTCCGGTTATTCGAACAAAACAGTTGTTGTTAGTGCCTCTTCACCGCCGGTTTGTTTAAAAAGAACAACATTTGAAAATTGAAAAGAGTAAAACTTTAGTAATTATTACTTATCTATTATATGAATCAGCAATACTATTTATTTCTTTAAACTTGAGTTATTTTTTCTAAACTTGGGAGTTAATTGCCTCGCACACGGAAGACAGATAGCAATGTTATAAGAAATTGTTCTTTATGTAAAGGTGTTTTTTATGAAATATTCAGTCAAGTTTTTCAACTTAAAAATCATGATTTTTTTAATCAGATTTTGAATGTGTGACTTATTACACGGTCGTTTGTTAATTTTAACAATAAGATAGTTTTTCTTTTACTTATTTTGTTTTAATTATTTTTTTAACAATAGTTATTGTTTTCGAAGAGAAAAGAAAGCAGATGATAACTTCAATTTTAAAAAATAGAGGAGATTTTTCTTTTTTGTTGTTGATAAAAGTGGATTATATCGACCGATTTCATATTGAAAGAAATTATCTTACAGTGTTTTTTGGTTGGTACCATACGACTTGTACCGCTTACAAAAGAATAAAGTTTAACAAACCTTAAAAAAATAAAAAAACCTAGTTCTATTTATAACTTTTTCACACGGGCAACAGCTTAGGCGAAGAAGAAGACGATTTAATGAACAAAGTTTCATTAAATTTATAGTTTTTAAGCACTGATACTTTTTATTTTTTGTCTGCGAAAAAAAAGGTTAAACTAAACTAAATTATATGTCTCCTATATTTTACGATTCTGCACTTGCTTTACCTTTTTTTTAAAACATTAAAAAAATAGTGAGCATAGTTCTAAATTGAGAGAGCCCAAATTTTTTAGTTACTATTTCACAAAAAAAAAAAAAAAACAGAGTTGACATGAATTTTAAAAAAAAATTAATATTATCAGGTACAAAGATATTTTCTGTGCACTCTCAAGTAATGGCACACAGGTATTATCTACACACTTTCAAATTATACCAAATTTTACTAAATTCTACCAAATAGTTGCGCAGATAGTATATGCGTGCCTCCTCATGTGCAAGGGTAGAACTAGAAAATTTAGATAGAGAGTTAAAAAAGTAAAATGTATAATGTGATTGGTGAAATTTATATTCAAGTATCCCGTAACCACATAGCAACTTTAACCATTATAGCTACGAGGAAGGCTGAATTATATAAGAACTTACGAATAAGAAAATTCAATTAATTTTTAATACACACCATTAAAAAAATTAAATCAAGGGGTGATGTAGTCTTCTTTGGAGTACACTAAGATCCATCTCTGCCCTTGAAAGTGCGTAAATAATATATATTTGTGTATCTAGTAAATATTTGTTTTTCTAACTCATGTCAACTCTATGTTCTTTTTGGTGAAATGGTAACTGGTCGTAGGGGTGTCAATGACACCCGTTTACCCGTTTATCCTACTCGTATCGTATTTGATAAGACGGGTATGGGTAAGGATTTTTTTTTCGTTAGCTTATTGAGTATGGGTATGGATAAAGATTTTTTTTCATTAGATAAACGGGTATGGGTGCGGGTAAAGATTATTTCATATTCGTTGGGTAACGGGTAATTATATGAAATAAATTATATATAGATATATCAATATTATATTCAATTTATTTATTTTCCTGTTTTTCATATTACTGTATCAATGCAGGAGAAAATGTATGCATTTTGTTATAAGAAGAATATTATGCTAAACATATTACTTTTTTATTTGAATGTTTTGTTATTTAGTTAACGAATTGAATTTGTTAGAAGAGATATTTGTAATTGTTATTTTATTTTTACTTTATAAAAAACTATTAATTAGAATTGATTGCATATTTGTATTTTCATTTTTATATTAGTAATTGTGATGGCGTATGTATGACGTGATGAATTTAGATGGTTTATTTGTAAAAATAGTAAAACCATTATATTAGTATTTTCGTTATTCGCCCACTACCGATTCGTTACCCGTTAATCATAACAGGTATGGGTAGGGTAGGGCAAGACAAATTCTTAATGAGTATGGATAGGGTATGAGTAGATCAATTCTTATTGAATATGAATATGAAAATGGTTCCACCCTACCCGTACCATACCCATTGACACCCCTAACTGGCCGTCCTGATTTTGAAGAGAAGAAAAAAACTATATATTTTATCCAAGGTTCTAAATAGCGTTTATAACGTCGTAGCGGGAAGGCTAAAAAAAAAGCTATAGCGAATAGCGTCGCTATAGCGGAAGCTATTCCAAATAGCGTTTTTTTTTTACATTTCGTATATTCAATATTTGTACTAAATATCAACATTATCTAAAGTCTCATAGAACAATAAATAACACCAAAGTAATTAAGAAATTATAATATTCATATTGAACCCGTACAAAGTCCAAATTGCGGTTCAAAATATCCGTAGTAATATCATAAACTATTGATTTTTCCTATTAAAAATATCTTAAGCATCATGATTCATGACATAATCTATTTTTGTTTTCTATTTAAATTTTAATTTCGGTTTGGACTTTTTTTCTATTCAAATTTCAATTTCTATTCCCAATTTCAAATTGATTTATCTGTAGCAAGTAGCAACAAATTCAATTTCGGTTTGAGATTTTTTTTACCTTTATTTAAAACTCATATAAATTGCTTAAAAAAAAAATTCATATTGTATGGCGCAAATAGCGGACCGCTATAGTGCTGTAGCGGCCGCTATTGTGGCCGTAGCGCAAATAGCACATTTTGATGTCATAGCGTAGCGTTTGGGGTCCAAAAACGCTATAGCGCGCTATTTAGAACACTGATTTTATCTCAAAATCTGAAATGTTAAAAAATATTTAAATAGATAAGACGAAGATAAATATATTCCTGCCGGAGAAAAGCAGATTTGGTTCCGATTCGAACAGATTTTTAAATCATGAGAAATTAACAAGTAAAATATTAAACAAGATGGTAATATAGTATCCAGGAAAAGTAGAAAGAAACAAAAAAACATAATAATGTCAGATTATGCCGTACAAAATCAATGCAATTTACGCGTGTACGGTGGGGCAGTTGGATCGATAAACTTTTGTTTTATTCAAATTCAATTCGGATCGATCTATGAAATCATACATTCATACGGAAGACAGGCAGCTGTTCTATTCAATTTGAATCGATATATTATTATTTTGGTTCCCCTAGACTTCTCCACATGTGCTGTTAAAGGAAGAATTTGATGTGCTGTTTTTGTTCGCATTAGCTCCTCAATTGTTATATACACGTGCTGTCTGATAACAAATAAGAGATGAAATCCGCTGCGATCCTCTTCCTCTCTCTCCTCTTTTTTTTTTTTTTTTTTTTTTTTAAGGAGAAACCCGTGGCTATCCCTCCTCCAAGAATCTCCTCCAAGGGAGAGAGAAAAACAGAATCACAGATCGTTATCTGACAGCAGATTCCGAACCAACAAATAATCATCAGGTAACATGCTTATTATGGAAACTTTTTTATAAACAATAATTAAAATTTTGTTTTTTTTACGAAACCAACGTGGTTATATATTTTTTTTTAAAAACCATAAGAACCGAAATGTCATTTCGGTCTGAATTTTTTTTTTATTCCAAACCGAAATGTCATTTCGGTTCGGTCTCTTTTTTGAATTTTTTGTGGCACTGGTTTCACAAGTTTTCATATGAGCCGCCGCAGAAAATTCAAAAAGGAGACCGGACCGAAATGGCATTTTGGTTCTTATGATTTTTGTAAAAAAAAAAAAGTAATCATGTTGGTTTTGTAAAAATATATTTTTTTAATTATAGTTTATAAAAAAAAATTCCTTATTATTGAATCGACCAGTATTATAAATTTTTATCTTTATTTTTATAGTTCAGGCATTCCATTCCAACAATTAAACATGATTCTTTATATGAAAATATATTACGAAAATGATTATAATTTAACTGTTCTGATCATATGTTTGAATTTCATTCCAACAGTTAAACATTCCATTGCAAGTACACATATAAAAATCATATTTAACTGTTCTGATCATATGTTTGAATTTCAAAAATGATCCTTAGTACAGGGAATTTGGATTCTTTCCGGTACCTTAAAATGGAATCTTTTAGAATTAGTAGATCTATATCTTTCTTTAACTTTGCACGAATCTCAAAGCACAAATAATAATGCCCCTGCACTAATATCCCCGAATAGATACCGGTTGGGAGTTAATCTGGACCGTTCTTTTAGTAATTATATAAGATTCTTTTTTACGGTACCGAGGTGGATATCCTATACTATATACTTAATCCTTGATAGGGTGCTACAGTGTAATGAACAGTAACTATGACAGATTGGTCCCACTGTTCAAACAGCTCCTCTCTCGAATGTTCGTCTCTTCCACTCTCTCTTGAAATTTTGCTCCTCTTTCTTATGCTCTCCGCTTTTCCGACCTTCTCGCTGCCTCGAGAGAGTTCTACCTCCCTCTCCCGCAAAAGTTTGTTCGCCTCCTCTCTTCTTCTATTCCACAGACCAATCTCTCTCCTCTCCGTGTCCCCTCCATGTAATGCTCTCCCTCCTCCGCTCACCTCCCTCCTCTTTCTCTTCCGCACACCTCTCCTTCTCCTCCCTCAACCTACCTTATCCTTCATTTTTCTTACTTGCGCACCTCCCCTTCTCATCCTCTGCTCCGCCGACCTTCTCCAACCCTTCTCCTCCTTTGCTGGCCTCCTTCATACCATTTGCACCCTCTCCTTCCCGTTCTCCTCCTCCGCTGCTCATCTCCCTCCCAACGTCGACAATTCCAAAGGTCTACCACCATTCTCCTTCATACCGTGCACATCCTCACCAGTCAGCTCGATGGCTTTCTATGAAGGTAATTTCATTTATGATCAGTTGTTTAGGTTAATTAGAGAAGCTGATTATGAGTAAGTCACTGGATTATGAATCGATTAATAAAAATATAAAAAAGACTGCCTATAGTGGTTTAAAAAAAAAAGATCACATTACAAGTTAACTGGTTTAATAAAAGTTGCAAAAACTAACTTTTCAATGTAACATAAAACCCACAAAAGACTGGCGCAACACGAGATCTAGACAATTGGTCTTCACTCTTGATTGAAAATAACTAAATAACCATATTTTCTTTTTCTTGCATGAGCCGATCGATACCAAATGGTCTTGGTGCTTTTCTTAGTGCAGCTCAGCTTATTCTATACTAAATTTACTATGGTACCACTCCGATAGATGAGCCCAAGCAAAATGTTGAGCTGTCACCAATTGTCCCGGCCAATGACCATGACTCTATTCGCTATGTAAATAGATGTTGGATTATATATTTCCAAACTCCACATGTTCCATTGTTTTCTTGCAATCAGCAAATTTTTAATCATTATTTAGAGTCCTTTACATTTGATTGAGACATGGTCTAGGAAAATAATCTTTCTAATGAAGTCTTGCCATGTAAAAAATCATCAATTTGTACTTTGTAGAGTTAATGTAGTTTTTTTTCCATGATTTCTCTCTGAATTATCTATATTTTGAAGATTGAACGCTACACTAATTAAATATGACAAGCATTTTTCTTCACTATAAGATATACAACTATGCCAAAATTCTCTTATGTTAAAATAATATATTGTCGGGCAACAACACAATTGTCGTATACATGGAACAGTTTGAAAGAATAGTCTGGTCCTGTACTAACTTGAACTCCTTGCAGATTTTTATGGCCTCTATTTTTGGTCACCAAAAAATGCCCCACAATTTAAGGGATAAAGGAGATTTTACTGCAATATAAACATCTCATTGCAATAATACAGTGCAACAGTAATTGCTCATTGACCAGTTCCTGTAAAACATGAATATTAGTTTAAAAAGGCAGATGCATATCAATATTAATATGTGTACTTATTCAGTGATTTTGAATTTTCTTTTTAGGTTATCCAATTCTGTACTCTAATACATATCAATATTAGTTTTTGTCAAACTTAAGTGCTTTGGTACTATTTTGATTCATAAACCATTTGTTATCGTTATATTGCAATCGATTAATTGTTTATTATATAAAATTAACTCATATGTATTGAAGTATTGAATCAACCTGTTTAACAAAATAGAAATCTAAAGCTTTTCAATTCAGATTTTTGAATTTCAGCTTTTGCTACAATTTTGCAAACACTATAATTAAGGTTACGTTATGCATCATTATCAAAGGACCAAAGCTTAGAAAATGAAAAGGGGTTGGTAATACTACCCATTTGCAAATTATTCATACTTTTGTAGATGGATATATAATAACTTCATATCATTGGTATTTTGTAGCCTAATTGTAGTACCTTGATTGCTTGAGTATGGTTTAGGATGAGTTGAGACAGAACCTGGGCTTCAGTTAACCATGTGTTTGTGCGGATCGGAAGACGAGGCTGTTGTTAGAAAATTGTAAAAGGCATATGCTGCACTTTAGCACTTTGACAGCAAAGAGGTAGGACTATATGCTAGAAATTTGAATCCATTGTTGTTTATCAATTGCTTTTGTTTATTAATGGTTTAACTACTGTTCTTTTGCAGATTCTGGAGGAAAAGGTAGAAAGACACACCCGGGACATAGGTACTACTTCAAGGTAAATTCTCTGCTAAAAATGATTTGCTAAAACTTAAAGTCGAGAACCAGTCTTTTTAACAATTTTCGATTGTTTTTAATTGATATTTGTTTTGAAATGATATTAAAAGTTGCATCAAATTTTGTATATTGCTGGTATGCCATGTAAAGTAAAAGTCAGATTGATGTTTTGTTGTTGTCCATTAGTTTATTGGTACATAACATGACCCATCGGATATTTTTGTAAGTTTATCTATCCATGTCTGAAACCCTTTTCTGAATTTATTGAAAAAAAAAGTATTCTTAGAAGTTTGCAATTCAAAGAAATAGGTGGGCTAGATTGTAAAATCATGCAGCTAGGCAGTTATTAGGTAGCACGAATGATACTCCATTTCATATTTTTTGTGCATAAAAAAATTATGAAACAAAAGAACTAAATAAAACAAAAAGTAACAACAATCCAATCAACATACAGAATTCAAACCATTCTGTTCATTTCTGCAGTGGTTAAGACAGCAAAGCACAAGAAAAAGAGTGACAAAACTGCCCCTTAAAAACACTTGAAATTATTTTGTACACTGTAAATTATATTTTGTTCCCTTATCTTACCTTTTGCTAATTAAGGTTGTTTTTGTCAAAAGAAAATATCATATTGCTGTTGGTTTTTTTCTTTTGTCAAAAGAAAATATCAATTGTTACTGCAAATATCACTTTCCCTTTTTTCATAACATATTATTTAAAACAAAAAATCTACACTACTTGCAAAAACCCTACATATTTGGCAAAAATTCCACGACTGGTTTGCACGACACAAGAACTTTTTAATATTAGTGTTCACATATTTGCTTTCTCGCTTTAATAACAAACTAAAGAGGTTTCACAAAAAAAAAGAAAACAATAACGCAACAAATTCTCTTTTTTGTGCAGTGGATATTGCAGCAAAGCAAAAGAAAAAGAGAAAGAAGAATGATGAGATAATAGATGTGCAAAAACTTTCGCATATTATGTTAGGTATAAATATTATATAATTTTGTGTTGGCCAAACTTAAGAACAAAACCACTAGCAGCTGCAAAAAACTGTGTTTGGAAGATTTGTCACAAATGAATAGCATGCTTCAATAAAGCCGTTATCTCTCTTCCAAACATAGATATAATCCAATATTAGATGCTCTTTGTTGTATAGTTTTTGTTATGTTAAAATATAAACTTTCTAAATTCACATTTTGTAATATGTCGATTGTACAATTTTTGCTATGCCAGACTGTAAACTTCTAACTTCAGCTTTTGTAACATATCTATGTAACTTTTTAAACTCAAATGTACTTATATATAGGGCTGCAAACGAACCGAACCGAATCGAACTTACCTTCAGTTTGAGTTTGGTTTGAATTAATTTCGAACTAGGTTTGGTTTGAATTAATTTCGAACGAACTCAATTTCGAACGAACCCAATTTCGAACCGAATTTTTTACGAACTCAATTTCGAACCTTTACGAACTTTGTTACGACTTACGATTTATGACTTCTGACTGGGCCATAATGCGAAATTACAGCACTTCAATAAAAACTCAAGTATTCAAAGTACAATTTAAATAAAATCCAAATATCAATAGAAGTATAATTTAAATAAAAACTCAAGCACTCCAAAGTATTCAAAATACAATTTAAATAAAACCCAAATATCAATAGAAGTATAATTTAAATAAAAACTCAAGCACTCCAAAATTAATTACAACCAAATACCACACTCAGTCTGAATGTACACAACAGGGGATTTGGGCGAGAGAGGAGTCTTTGTTGTGAGAGGCCACCAGAGAGAGAGAGAAGACGTGAGGGAGATTATTTTGGTACTTAGCGGGAGAGGAATTTGGGCGAGCGGTTTTGGCGTAAATTAATGGGGAGGGGGAAAAAAAATTGGGGGCAGTGGCGGAAAAAATAGCGGGTTAATTGGTTGAATAGAAAGGGAGCGAATTGATGACATGGAAGAGATCTAGACGTTGGTAAGAGGATAGATCTAAGGGTGTGAAATTATTGAGGTGATCAGATTGCAGGATTTGTGGGGTCACTCGCTTAGTTAATATTTTATTTAATATTTTATTGAGTGAGTCTAAAAGTGCATTACAGTGATACAAAATAAAATTAGGTAGCAAATAATTTGGAAAAAAATAAAATATATATTTTCAAACTTTTTACATTTTTTTAACTTTTTGCATGTTTATTTTTATTTTTTTAACTTTTTATCAAATAAATAAGTATTTTTTGCATTTTTTGAATTTTTTTTTTACATCAATACATATTTTTTTTTCTAAATGAATAGCTGATCAATAACAGCATTTTTGTATTGTTTAGACATATAAAAGAAATATTATACCTTGATCGTTTTTTTGATAGCATTTTTTTCATTTTTTTGACAGCAATACATTTTTTGGCATTTTTTGCATTTATTTTCGGACCGTTCGTTTTACCGCGGGAATTCAACGGTCGATCTGCAACAAAATCATTCCAAATCTGATCTAGAATGATCAAGGTGCAATACTGAACGTAACCAACATAAAAGTTCGGAAGTTTTATTATGTAGCTTTGATCCACCACGAAATGTTTATGGCCATATGATGCTTCAATTTTCGATCAACTAGATGGATGGGTAAATCAAAACAAAAGTTTATCAAACTTTCATGGAAGATGATAAATGCAGTGCTCTTTGATTTCAACAGTCCCGATCGAACCACAGACGATATATTTTTGTGTGCCTTCATTAACTCACAAGACAAGAGTTTATGTCTCATGAAACATATACTCTTGCTTTCTAAGTTAATGAAGGCGCACGTAAACATGTCGTCCGTTAACCAATCGGGGCCTTTGAAATCAAAGAGCACTGCATTTATCGTCTTCCATGAAAGTTTGATAAAATTTTGTTTTCATTTACCCATCCATCTAGTTGATCGAAAATTGAAGCATCGTATGGCCATAAACATTTCGTGTTGGATCAAAGGTACATAATAAAACTTCCGAACTTTTATGTTGGTTACGTTCAGTATTGCACCTTGATCATTCTAGATCAGATTTGGAATGATTTTGTTGCAGATCGACCGTTGAATTCCCGCGGTAAAACGAACGGTCCGAAAATAAATGCAAAAAATTCCAAAAAATGTATTGCTGTCAAAAAAATGAAAAAAATGCTATCAAAAAAACGATCAAGGTATAATATTTCTTTTATATGTCTAAACAATACAAAAATGCTGTTATTGATCAGCTATTCATTTAGACTGGATTGAAAAAAAAACAAGAGAGTTGAGACTGGATTTCCCGAAAAACTCAGAATCCTACCATAAAAAGCAAAATTTCTGGTATAAACATGTGAATTTTTTTATTTGAGCTTTGTTGTTGAATTTTTTTATTTGAGCTTGTAATTGGACCGGGCTTTCTGTTTCAGAAGTCAGAATTCAAAGCAATTATGGACTGGACGGCTTATATTTTCATCAGTGAACATAAGTTATCAGCAAAAATTAACGGTTCACGTTTGAGTTAATTTCAAACTAAATTTGGTTTGCGAACCTATTTCGAACGAACTAGGTCCAGTTTGAGTTTGGTTTGAATTAATTTCGAACTAAGTTTGGTTTGAAATAATTTCGAACGAACTCAATTTCGAATCGAATTTTTTCCGAACTTTTTCGAATCAAACTCGAATCAAATTACGAACTACGAATTTTTTGTGCAGCCCTACTTATATATAAACTTTATAAGTACAATTAACTATGTCATTAAAAGAAATTGCCGAAGCAACGTGAGGCCTCCGACTAGTGGATTCTAGTTAAGGTCGATCCGTAATTAACATAGTCTCACTTAATAATTATATTGAATAATATACCGAGTGATAGATATACTTTCTTATTATTTTCCTTTTGACGAAATTATATAGGAAAAAGCTTTTATTGGATAAGATGGTAGAATTATCGCTAATTAGTGTAAAATTATGTATACATACTAAATTAATATTGTATTAGTTAAATAATCTTAGATATAACAATAATTCTGAAGTATACCCAACAATTGGTGTCATCCCATTATATGGTACATTCAATGGTTGTAATTACATTAACTGTATATCTAATTAAAATTTTATTTTCATCGTGTAGCTTCATTAAATAAGGCATATTGTATACATGAAAAACATTATAAATGGAAATATTTAATTTAATGAAGTTCGTTACTTGAACGAATCATATGTTATAGTACAATATTTTAAAGGGAACGACTAACTATCCCCCAGGTCATTTCCCCATTCATCTCCCGGTCAATAACTGCCTTTGTTGACCGCTAATTAAGAGGGGACTACAAATTTCAACGCTAAAAGACAAAACAAAACGCGTCATTATCCCGGCTAGTGCAAGTATTCATATATAATACATCAAGTATTCATATCTAAGATATCAAGTATTAAAAAAAAAAACTGGACACATCACTCACTCATCTTTTACACGTTTTTAGAGGTGGTTTTTTTTCTCCGTTCACTCTAACCAATATTTCTGACAATCTGTGAGGAATTTTGCAAATCTAAAACCACGAATGTCTTCTACACAATTTTCTCTTTCAAATGAGATCCATGATGACATACTTTCGAGTTGTCCGTTGCACAAGTATTCATACCTCGTCATTCAAGTATTCATACCTCATCAGTATTTCACAAATAAAAAACTGGACACATCATTCACTCATTTTTTACCGATTGAACTTTCATTACCGATTGAACTTTCATTACCACTCAATCACTAGAAGTGTCCAGTACACTCTATATTTCTCTTCGGTTTTCTTGTCCGATCCAGCCCACTCAATCACTGGAAGTGTCTAGTACACTCAATCACTGGAAAAAAGCCTGGGCACATGTAAAAGATGGGCGTGTGATATATCCAGTTTCATTTTCCGAAATACTTGATATCTTAGGTATGAATACTTGTACGACGAGGTATGAATACTTGCACGACATGGTATGAATACTTGCACGACGAGATATGAATACTTGCACTACGAGATATGAATACTTGCGCGACGGATAACTCAAAAGTACTTCATCATGGATCTCATTTGAAAGAGAAAATTACGTAGAAGACGTTTGTGATTTTAGATTCGCAAAATTCTTCACAGATTGTCAGAAATATTGGTTAGAGTGAACGGAGAAAAAAAACTACCTCTAAAAACATGTAAAAGATGGGTGAGTGATGTGTCCAGTTTTTTTTTAAATACTTGATATCTTAGGTATGAATACTTGGTGTATTATATATGAATACTTGATGTATTATATATGAATACTTGCGCGCGTCAGTTGTAAAATTTTCAAATATAAGCGGTCCCCCCAGTTAATTAGCGGTCCTCCACGTAATTAATGATTGATACGCGTTTTCTTTTGTCTTTTTGTGCTCAAAGTTGTGGTCCCCCATATAATTAATGATTGGAGATAAATGGGAGAAAGACACCGGAGGAAATAAATATTTTCCCTATTTTAAAGTATTATCTAATAAAATATAAACCACTACTACAAAAAAGGAGATTATACACGGACAAAAATGGAAGAGCTACACGGATTTCCTACCGTGTTTAAATCGAGGGTGTATAAATAGTTCAATAAATACACACGGACATTTGTCCGTGTGCAATTTCAATGATTCTACACGGATAACTACACAAACAGCCGTGTAGAAAGCCCAGAATGTGTCGCTCTCCATGTTACCGAGCTACACGGATATTACCTAAACAACCGTGTACGATTCTTTTTGTACACGGACTTTTAACAAAAAAAACCGTGTAGCTTGACTCTTTCTACACGGACATTTAGTTAAATGTCCGTGTAGCTCTCCTCTTTCTACAAATGTCCGTGTAGCTATCTTATATTCTACACGGACTTTAGTTAAATGTCCGTGTAGAAAGAACATTTTTTTTTTTTGTATTTTTTGTTTTTGGGCTAGCCTCCAGTTTTGCTAGCCAGTTTTGTTACAGAACTATTCCAGATTTTGCAGATTTTCCATATTTTCCAGATTTCATATAACAAGAAATCCATATTTTCCAGATTAGCAATAAATCCATATTTTCCAGATTAGCAAGAAATTCATATTTTTCAGATTATCCAGAAATCCATATGCAATAAATTATACAATATTCATATACACCAAATTATACAAAATTATGGAAATCCATGTTGAGCATTGCAAAATTCCATTAGAAACCACCTTGCCCACACACACCTGATATCGTCGATCTGCTCCTTGGTGTAATGCGGTTCCTTTGGCACATTCTACAATTACAATTTGGTATTAGTTAGTAACAAGAAAAGGTAGATGAAATATAGTTGCAAATATCAATTGCTATTATATAGGAACAATTAATATGAATTACATACCGCGGTTGGGAATTCGAATTGTATTCTTTCGACAAAGTCAAACATGAAAATCATCGTGTAATAAGCACATTCCCAACTCTCCAACTGTTGCGGCCCCTGAAATTTGCATTTAGCGGCCAATGTTAGAATGATAATATTTTTTTGGACAATATATGAAATTATAAATTATAGTGTGCTCACCAGCAACCACTTCTAACTCAACTTGGTTTTCTTGCTCTTGTTATGCAATCATCCCTCTTTAACATATTTCGCAAAAGCCCTTACAAAAGACCAAGTGAATGTTTATAGCAATTTTATAATTTGATATAATTGAAAAAAATTCAAACCAATTAAATTATTATTGCTTACTTGTTGACATAAGGGAAGATATCTTTGCACTTGTTAGCTTGGATATTTCCTTTGGGCTTACAAGAATCAACGATTATGCTCGTATTTAGGTAAGGCACAATGATTATCAGACACCAGTGCTTGCTGTGGGAGGATAAAAATTAAAGTACTTTAGCATATAAAAGTGACACGAGTGTTTGCTAATATGAACAATACATAAGCTAAGGTTAGAATTAACCTCTGGTGGTACGGCACGATAATGAATTTCTTCTCCTCCTCCATAGCACGATGCAGCGCTGAACACATGTACCCGATACCCTCCTTCGAATAACATCTCAGGGATGTGGCACTCACTCTCTCGGGGTCCAGAAATATGCACAAGTTCTTCCTTTGTACCATCTCATTACAGTTTCGGATTAGCTTCCTGAAAACTCAAAATTTTACATTAGAATATATATTTGAGTTGTATACAATAATGAAAATAATTTTGAGTCACTAACATGAGGAAAATGGAGATGAACGACACATCGAGCCATCTATCGGACGACGAGTGGTGAAGAATGTCCTTGAAGTCTTTGAACGACATAGTGATAATACCGCCTTCATGTAAAAACATCCCAGGTGGGACAGGGATGATGATATCCTTCATGCCTTCGGGTGCCGACATCAAGCGATCGTGGAGAAGGCGCAAATCACCGGGCAAAATACTGTATTCTTCTTCGGTGACCATAGGATGGTCTGGTGATCCTGGCACGTCAGCCCCGACGTCGCAAGCCACAACAGTCCGTACCGGTGACATCATCTCCTGTGCACCGATGACATCATCTCCTCGTGTCTGCATTAAAATTAACATATCTTCTTCAAGCCTTTGAAAAAGAATGATTTGAATGTAACAAAAGAAATGGATTATTTAGAGATTACCTGATGCAAAACAATCTGACTCCTGGGCCATTGGACAAATGACTTGCGGGCATCATCAAGAACAAACATATCGCCGGTAGGGGCAGGAAGAGGTACGCGCCCCCATCCCTCCACGACTGAGTCAACCTGCACGCATGCATAGTCGGGCATGAGCTGAGCATGGTGTACACTTGGGGCTCCTGGAAGTACAACGCCCTTGGCAACGATCAGAGGAGAACTACCCTGCCACAGGACGAGGTCGCATGCTCTGGGGTCCTGCAATTATCAAAAAGTTGTTACTTTTTAATGGTGCGATATTGTCTAACAATGTTACAAACAGGTATGAATTACCTTTAGACTATAAAACAGTAGTGATTACCTTTAGATTTTCGAAATCATCTAAGGCCCAAGTCCCGGATGCTTGGCTACTTCGCCGAACTCCCGGCGAAATAGGAGGTGGTTGATCGGATTGCTAGGCAAGAGATGAAAACCGGTTCAACAACCTTGATTCCATCTCAGCCAGCTTTGCATCGTACTCTTGGCTGACCTCCGCGCGTACCTGCGCAACTATCTCGTCTTTGTTTACTTTGGCACGAGGTTTTCTTCGAGGTTTTTGTCCCTCAACTCGGAACACCTCCTTCCAGCCCCTGTAGGCCCCTACACCCCTGACCCGGCCCGTGTGTTCTGGATTCTCGAGCGTTGCGGCCAATGAATCATTTTGTCGTTCGACTGTCCGAGCACCAGAACTGACCTCCTAGTCCACCTCCAACTGTTAATAGAAAAAATAGTTATAGCAAAAGAACAAGTGATGTACATTCGGAGTTATAATTTCGTTTGAATGACACAAAGTTATAACAAAGGACTCTTACCATTCTCTAAGCCACGGGCTGCAATTTATGTGGGAGTACTATCTTCCCGTCAGCGGTTAACTCGGATCTACCCATGAACCAATCTTGGCCCCTAGGATTTTGGATCCTAACCACGGGTGAGTCGGAATCTTTGTTCTGCTCCAGTACTGTCCTCCACTCTGCCGACTTACCCTCGTAACCACCTGATCCTAAATGGTGCGGATACTTGTTCATGGCAGCGATCCTCCTGCCTTCGGCACTTTTTTTCTTCTCATGTGCAAGAAAATCAATTAGTTTTAGATAAATAATTGAAGATCGAGAAAAAACAAACTACTTTGGATAATGTTACATACCTTGAACTCTTCTGTGGATTTCAAAACTTGAAACTCCTCCCACACCTCTTGTGTTAGCCAAGAATAGTACCCTATCGGATTTCTCCCTCTCTCCATGAAATCCGTCCTCAACGTACTCTTGAATTGCTTCCAACCTTCGTTCATGATCCTCAGAGTCTTAGTCTTTGGGGTATCGCTCTCGATGTTCCACTGAGCCTGATTGACACCAAATTCACTGTATTTAATTTCATGTACAACAATGAAAATAAAGTAAAGAGTTGTTCGGTAATTTACCTTCACCATGTTCCACCAGTTGTTCTTCTCCTCTTTATCAAACTTATTCCAACTCTCTACAAGGATACTTGCCTTTCGCTTCACCAAATTGCAACACCAATTTGAGTACGCCATTTGGTTTGGACCTTGCGCACGCCCGTCATCTGTGAACCGGATTTCCAACTGCTTCTTCTCGGACGTGCTTGTGCACATTGTCGGCCCTCGTTTCCTTCTTTCTGACGAGGCAGTAGCTTGCTGATGCTCTTCTGCCATCACATCTATGTGCTCACCCTTAGCCGACATGGTTCTGCCATACAATGAAATATTAAAAGAAATATTATATAAACACCAAATGGAAAGAATTAGTTTATTCTTTTCTGCACATTAAGTTATGCACATTAAGTAATGGACCTATGTGCAAAACAAACACTACAGTAAAATGGAGGACTTCAAAATACACAAAATGGACCTTAATTTCATATTTTTCTGATTTTGTTTCCATTTTATATGATTTTCCAAAGTTCAGCCTCTCAAAATGAAAATTCTGCACCTTTAAACAGCAGATTTTACCATTTGAAAATGTGAACTTTAAAAAATCATATAAAATGGAAACAAAATCATAAAAATATGAAATTTGTGTCCATTTTGTGTGTTTTGGAGTCCTCTGTCTGTTGGTCAAGTTATAATCTTGTTTTGGTCACGGCATTGATCTGCACTGATCAATTTACCAGCAGAGGTCATTTTGGCTCTTTAGAGTACATTCCACTACTTATGTGCATTAAGTTATGCACATTAAGTAATGGACCTATGTGCAAAACAAACACCACAGTAAAATGGAGGACTTCAAAACACACAAAATGGACCTTCATAAATTAACAGTACATTTCACTACTTCATAAATTAACAATACATTTCACTACTTCATAAATTAATTAGGTCACTACTTCATAAATTAACACCACAGTACATTTCACTACTTCATAAATTAACAGATATGTCACTACTGCAGAAATTAATTAGGTCACTACTTCAAATAGGTGCAAGCCGATTTTTTTTTGGTCTTAGGGATAGTAAAGTGGCACCAGCACAATTTGCATTATCCACCAGAAATTTAATAGGTTTTGAACTATAGGCACATCACAGCAAAGCAAAGCAGAAATTTAATAGGCACAGCACAGCAGCACAGCAAAGGCAGCACAACACAGCAAAATAAGCAAAAAAAACTTACAAATCAGTAGTGAGAACAGCAGGCGGCGACAATGAGCACAGCAGAGGCGGCGACAATGAGCACAGCAAGGCAGAAGAGGCGGTGACAGAGGCGGCGGAGAGGGTGACAGAGGCGGCTAAGAGGGAGGGTGATAGAGGCGGAGTAGTGAAAAGGATTTTGAAAGAGAAGAGAAGGATTTGAAGCGGCTCGTTTTCAGAAAAAAAAATTGGAAGAGAAAGCTTTTGAAAAACATTGTACACCTCTTTCTACACGGACATTTAGTAAAAGTCCGTGTACAAATCCCCGGTTTTTCTACACGGACTATTTAGTAAAAGTCCGTGTGTAATTAGTCTTTCTACACGGACATTAACTAAACGTCCGTGTACAAATCTCCTTTCTACACGGACTATTAAGTAAAAGTCCGTGTAGCTCTCTGAACCTTTAAACACGGTTTTTTCGTAAAATCCGTGTACAATGACTATTTATACACGGACTATTAACTAAAAGTCCGTGTGCAAAAAGTTCAAACATATTACATTATGTTTCTTTTTATTTTTATATTATTTAAACTAATAATAAATTAACTAAAATATATAGTATATCACATCTAATATTTAAAACTTATACTAATATTAACTAATACCTGGTTTTTTTATTATTATTAAAATTTGAACTATAGACATTTAATATTTGTACTAGTAATTAAAAACTAATACTAATATTTTATATTTTATTTTTATTATATAATATCTTAACTAATATTTTGAAAACTAATACTAATATTTGAAATAGAAATTTTGTACCATTATTATAAAAAATGAACTAACATTTGAACCAGAGAGCTACAAATATTTTATTTTTGAACTAATATTTGAACTAGAAATTTTTTAATATTATTAAAAAATGAACTAATATTTGAACTAGAGGAATCTAATATTTTATATTTGAACTACAAATGTTTAATTATTACAAAGTTGTTTCTAATATTTTGTACCATTATTATAAAAAATGAACTAACATTTCAACCAGAGAGCTACAAATATTTTATTTTTGAACTACAAATATTGTATTCATAATATTTAATATTCATACTAACATTTAAAAACTAATACTAATATTTAAAAACTAATACTAATATTTTATTTTTTATTTCATTATTTCAGAATTCACTAATATTTTAAAAACTAATACTAATATTTGAACTAGAAATTTTTTAATATTATTAAAAAAATGAACTAATATTTGAACTAGAGGAATCTAATATTTGATATTTGAACTACAAATGTTTAATTATTACAAAGTTGTTTCTAAAAAAGAAATATTACAAGTTTAAATTTTAAACAAAAAATAAATATTACACACCGGGTTTTTTTTTTCCTTTTTCTCTTTTTTTTTCTCCTTTTCAACAGTACTCTCGGCCCATATTCCTTCATTGTGGTCGGATCGCATATAGTTTGCTCCGTCGTTTTCTTCAATTGTTGCTACCTCAGGTTGCATGTCGGCACAAAATGGTATTTCGTCGAACTGGTCATACTCTTCTTCGTCGATGACATTTTCTACCTCGACAATCCTTCTTTTTCCGGATAGGACGACGCTCCACCTATCATCACTCGGGTCAGTGACATAAAAGACTTGGGTGGCTTGCTTGGCGAGTATAAACGGATCATCGACATACCCAACTTTGTTAAAATCAACGAGTGTGAACCCGTCGTTATCAACTTTAACACCCCGGTCTTCGACCCATTGACACCGAAACAAGGGAATGCTCAGGCGAGGATTGTAAACGAGCTCCCAAATTTCTTCAATGACGCTATAATATGACCTCGATGCTATTACAGCCCGGCCATCTCCAGATCTACTGAATTCTTGAGACGTCGCCACCAGCGTCACCCCACTATTTTGCATTGTGCTCTTCTCACTTTGCCGTTTAGTGTAAAAAGTATAACCGTTAATTTCGTATCCTTCAAATGTTTTGACAACAATTTGGGGTCCTTCGCCCAGCAGTCTAACAATTTCAGGTACGGGGTGTGACTTCACTCTTTCTTTCAGCCATCCTATAAAAGAACAATTATGCTCATTAGTAAGCCACTTCTGACTTCTCGTGTAGTTTTGTTGTTGAAGGATTGTCATGTGCTCATCTATGTAGGAAGCAACACTGTCATGTGCTGTAGTACAATAAAATGTGCCTTCTGTAGATCATTTATATCAGCAACTACGGCTCTCAACCCAATTGTCCCGACTCCTTGGAGCCTTCCCTCGTATCGAGATTTCGGAACGCCAATAGGATCCACACCGGCCATGTAGTTGGTGCAAAACTCAATCACCTCTTCTGTGGAATATCCTTCTATAATGCTACCTTCGGGTCGATGTCGGTTCCTCACGTACTTTTTCAAGATGCCCATGTATCTCTCGAATGGATACATATACCGCAGGAACACGGGACCACAGATCTGAATTTCTCTCACAAGATGAACAGCAAGGTGAACCATAACATCGAAAAAAGAAGGCGGAAAATACATCTCAAGTTGGCAAAGAGTAACGACGACCTCCTTTTGCAAAGAGTCTAATTTTAGAGGGTCTATCACTTTGGAATTGATTGCATTGAAGAAAGTACAGAACTTCGTAATGGTTTCCCGAACCTCCTTTGGTAAAATTTCCCGAATTGCAACAGGAATCATATGTGTCAGTAAAACATGACAGTCGTGGGATTTCAGACCAAGCAATTTCAGGTCATTCTTCGACACCAGCTTCTTAATATTCGAGGAATACCCCGATGGGACTTTAATACTATGAAGGCACTCACAAAAGCTTGTTTTCTCTTTCTTCGACATTGTGCACAGTGCGGGGGGCAGGTACGTGCGCTTCCCTTTCTCCTGCGGCGCAAGCTCGGGTCGTATTCCCATTTCTACCATGTCTTTCCGAACTTTAATACCATCTTTAGTCTTTTCCTTAATGTTCAACAGTAAACCAATCAAACTGTCGCAGACATTTTTTTCAACATGCATGACATCTATGCAATGTCTCACTTCTAAAAATTCCCAGTACGGTAGCTCCCAAAATATGGACCTTTTTTTCCAAATATTCTTCGGTGGTGCTTCGGCACATTTTCCAAAATTAACATCAAGGTTTTTTACCCGATTGAAGACACTATTCCCGTCTAATGGACAACGGGCCACTCCAAGCTCAATTTTCCCGTTAAATGCACTCTTCTTCTTACGGTATGGGTGATTAACAGGAAGAAACCTACGATGCCCCATGAAAACATTCTTCTGACAATTTTTCAGCCTCAGCACCTGCGTGTCATCTTCACAGATAGGGCACGCTTTTGCTCCTTTACAAGTGTAACCCGATAAATTCCCGTACGCAGGAAAATCATTTACTGTGTAAAAACCATGGCCTGCATTTGAAATACCTCTTTACTGTACGCATCCCAGATCGGGACGCCATCACCCCATAATTTCTGGAGGTCCTCAATTAATGGTGCGAGATACACATCTATGTCATTTCCGGGTTGCCTGGGTCCTTGGATTAGTAATGACATCATTATATACCTGCGTTTCATGCACAACCAAGGAGGAAGATTATAGATGGATATAAGAACTGGCCAAGTACTGTGCCGACTGCTCAAGCTTCCAAACGGACTCATTCCATCTGTGCTCACCACAATCCTAAGGTTTCTCATTTCGGAACTAAATTCTTTGAAGTGTCCATCAATGTTTCTCCACTGAGGAGAATCGGCCGGGTGCCTTAGTTTACCGTCTTTTTTGCGCACTTCTTCATGCCAACGCAATAATTTTGCATCCTTGAAATTCGCAAACAACCATTTGAATCTCAGTATTATCGGCAAATACCACAACACCTTAGCCGGAGGTCGGCCCTTTTTGTCCTCGTTACAATCATCAGTACTGTCCTGTTCCTTACGTTTATACCGTGAAACACCGCATTTAGGACAGACATGCATGGTCTCGTACTCGTTACGGTACAATACACAGTCATTCGGACATGCATGTATTCTTTCGATCTTCAACCCCATTGGACATATCAATTTTTTTGCCTGATATATTGTACCGGGTAACTCGTTGTTATCTGGGAGCATTTCTCGTAAAAGCTGTAATAAGGACGTGAAACTCTTATCGCTCCAACCATTGTCTGCTTTTAAGTTTAATAATTTCAACACAGCTGACAGTTTCGTAAATTTGGCACACCCGGGATACAACTGCTTTTTGGAATCATTAGACAAATTTTGGAATTTATCATAATTTTTATCACTAATTTCATCTTCCGCGTCACGAAACATTTCCTCCAGATTTTCAATAAACTCGTGTTCTACATTTTCACCAGAATTCATCTCCAGCTCATCATCGTCGTTTCCGGGTTCAACATTATCAAAAATTTCGACATCCTCATAATCCTCGTTCCAATCAAGCCCAAAATTATCAGAAATTTCTACATTCTCATCATTCAATTCACAACGATTAAAATCTTTATTGGTACTACTACTTTCACCAAATTTCTCACCGTGCATGATCCAACATGTATATCTCTTCTTAAATCCCCGACAAATTAAATGACCTCTAATTTCTTCGGAATCCACAAATCTTAAAATATTTTTACAATCTCTACAAGGACACAAAATGTCTTCTTCTCTTTTCTTCACTCTATACCTCTCAGCAAATTTTATAAACTCATCAACGCGAACCAAATATTCTTCACTGTCACGTCGCAATTCATACATCCAACTTCGATCCATCTGTAAATTAAATTATAAAAATGATTTGATCAATTAATCATGCATGGTCAACATATAAATTGTACCAAATTTTGGGCTTACAAATGGCCGGTTTACAATCCTAACCCACTCTTTGAATATTATGTCCCATATGTGAACACATATTAGCGAGTTTTAATTAGTATTTGAGAAAAATTCGGCAGCATTTCCCCTTAACTCCCCAAGTATGCGTACGAACCACATACTCGTAGGAGCAATAAGGGAAAATACTGTCGAACTTTCCTCAAATACTAATTAAAACCCACTAATATGTGTTCACATCCTAAATGAGACACAATATTCAAAGAGCAGTCCCAAAACGGGGACTGTCCAAAATTAATCCCTATTGGATTAATTTTGAACGGGCATGGACCTAAAAGCAGATCTATAGGTCGGTTATTGGACCACAATACACTAATTATATATTTACATTATCTAATTAATAATTAAATCAAGCATGCATGAATATATTACACACCTAATTAAATAAGCAATAATAATTAATGAACAGAAAATTAGAGAGGAAAAAGGAAAATATGTATATACTAACCTTCGAAAGTTAGAGAGGAGAAAATAAAGACTTCTAATTCCAGCTGCTAGCCTTTAATTTGCAGAAATCAAATCTCAGTTCAATACAGAGAGAGCGTATCAATTACTTGATCAAAACGGCGCTGGAAGGAGAAGTCTCTGGAAGAGAAGGGGCCCTTTTATACTGAAATAAAACCCTACACGCCTTTTCTACATGGATTTATACTTAACAATCCGTGTAGCTCTCACACAAGTTATACACGGTTATTTATTAAACAATCTGTGTAGCATTACCCTTTATACACAGATATTTGATAAAAAAACCCGTGTAGCTCTCTAACTATTCTACACGGACATGTAACTAAAAATCGTGTAGCTCTCTTACTATTTCTACACGGTTATTTAATCAAATATCCGTGTAGCTATTCATACACGGATTTTAGTTTAATACCCGTGTAACTCTCTCAATCTTTTCCACACGGTTTCCTTCCACACGGATTTTTGATCCCTAATAAACCGTGTAGCTCTCTCAAACAATTATACACTGATTCATAACTAACTGTCCGTGTATAATTCCCCTATATTTTTTGGCCTTTCAACATTTCATATTTGACACACGGTTTTTATATAAAATTAGAAAAACCGTGTACAATGTGCAGTGTAGAATCTCTTTTGTAGTAGTGAACAAAATAACTGTAGCTCGTGCACGTAAACTAAGAAAATAATTATTTGAAACATAGTTAGTATAATTAAATGGTAACATGCATAATTAAAAATATAAATAATTGGATAATTAATGTCAATTATGTATAAAATTGAAAAAAAGAGAGCAACCACTATAACGACATACATACGAAGCAAGATTAGTAGTTGTATACGTAATTTATCTCATAAATAAGCATTATAAAGGCAAAATTAATTATTTTTTTAACTTTCTAAAGATATTTTTATCCGAAAAAATGGGTAGATATTTTAACAGAGCTATTTTGGCTTCATGCAGCTCATAAACCATACCCAGCGCTGTTTGATTCTTTAGACAATGCGCTGCGTGAAGTAAAAAAATGGTCTGTTAAAGTCTTTGTCCGAAAAAATCTTAGCAAAAGATGCCAAGTTCACTAGCTCAAATAATCCTTATTTCTATAACTAGCTAGTAATATCAATACATTGGTGAATTATTGTTGCCTGGCCTCTGGCCTCATGAATTATTTGAGAGAAGCACTCATTTACCAACTTCTGAAAATTGACCAATGAGGACCCACCATTTTGTGTCGCCAGTGCCACATGCGATGTAAAAAGATATCGAAATTTATACTTTGCATAATTAAGAAGGATAGAACCTGAACCCTAGAGGCTCTCTAATTACTGTTTAACCTTAATCTTGACTCAATTAGCGCCACTACATCAAACTTTAAAAAAAATCCCGATAACTTAGACTAATGAAAAGTGTTTAAAATCTAATACACTATCCCTATGGATCAACACCCAATCATACTGCACGGTAGGATCATGCGCTTATGATCTGAACGTAAGTAGAAATTAGGGTTTATAAATCCTTAAAAGTAGTAGTTCACTTTGGACTCATCAACGACAGCACGTCCCAAACTCCACTCCGCGTGTGCAGGTCTTGTTTGGTTTAGTGAGATATTGAACAAATTAAGAAGAATTTAGAAAAAGAAGAGAGAAATCACAAGAGGAGAAGATAAGAAAACATTTCATATATTAATCAAAGTCTAAAGAAAAAGATGGCATGTCATCTATTCTTATAATACATCCATCACATAATAAATTACTTAGAAAAACTAAAAATCCAACTTAGAAACTAACACCACATAATGAACTTAGAAATTCTAACAAACTCTTGAAAACTCTAACATAATTAAAATAACATAGGAAATATAAGTCAAACCTAGAAAATAGTAACATAATAAAGTCTCATAGAAAACACAACATAATTTAATATTGCAATTAATCATCATAGGAAATGATGAACTAGTGGGACCCCTTCTTGAGACTTGTGCCTAGCCATTCAAGAAGATTGAAGAACAATTAACCCAAACTGAGTCTGAGTCCGAGCTCGAGTCCGGGTTTGAATCCAAGCTAGAATTTTGGTTTTCATCATACTCTTCCGGTTGATGAAAGCTTTACCTCAAGCTTATGTTTTCACCATGATATTTGTGAAGATGTTGAACGTTGAAAATATTTGAAATATCAGCCGGTAGCTTGTCCTGATACACATTTTCACCAATTTTTTTGAGAATTTCATAGGACCCAAACTTGTATTTCTAGAATTCTTATTTTCTTTGTAGACCTCTTTAAAACAATACAATTTCATATCAAACACCATTAAATCATTATAGACCTCTTTCAAATTGGGTTTTGTACACATGTGTTTCATCCAGTGTTCTAAATAGCGCGCTATAGCGTTTTTGGACCCCAAACGCTACGCTATGACATCAAAATGCGCTATTTGCGCTACAGCGCTATAGCGGTCCGCTATTTGCGCTATTTGCCCTATACAATATGGGTTTTTTTATTTTTTATTTTTTTAAGCAATTTATATGGGTTTTAAATAAAGATAAAAAAAATCTCAAACCAAAATTGAATTTGTTGCTACTTGCTACAGATAAATCAATTTGAAATTGGGAATAGAAATTGAAATTTGAATAGAAAAAAAGTCCAAACCGAAATTAAAATTTGAATAGAAAAAAAAATAGATTATGTCATGAATCATGATGCTTAAGATATTTTTAATAAGAAAAATCGATAGTTTATGATATTACTATGGATATTTTGAACCGCAATTTGGACTTTGTACGGGTTCAATATGAATATTATAATTTCTTAATTACTTTGGTGTTATTTATTGTTCTATGAAACTTTAGATAATGTTGATATTTAGTACAAATATTGAATATACGAAATGTAAAAAAAAAACGCTATTTGGAATAGCTTCCGCTATAGCGACGCTATTCGCTATAGTTTTTTTTTTAGCCTTCCCGCTACGACGCTATAAACGCTATTTAGAACCTTGGTTTCATCATATCTTTGGCACAAACATACAATGCCAATAAACAACCATGCTTTCGTTGCACTTCCCTCGAAATCAACAAATTAGAGTCGGCTTCAATCTTTAACAGGTTGGATTTAGTTTCTTTGTTTAGCAAGGCATACTCAAATTTCATGGTAAACACAAGAGTGTTGTTGACAAAAAATCTTACATTTTCTGATTTGAAACTTGGTTGCAAGAATGAATTATTGTAGTTGGACCTCCAAAACTCATTGTTTGTCAAACACATGTTTTGTTTGCAACAAAAGATCAGTTCTAACCTCCATGGACAAGCATTTGCAAGATTGCTTGAAAGCACCGGCAAATCACCAACACAATTTTCATCAAAGTTTGAAGAGTTCTCAATGGACTCAATTTTTGTCTCGAGTTCATTTGTCAAGGTGTTGACAACATCTTCATCATCGGGCTCTTGACTTTCTTCAACCGTGACAAGCCCATCTTCAAGCTCATCTGCCTGTTCTAGACGCTCTTCCACTTGAGTAGTGGTCTTTTGGTCCGTGACCTGTTGGAAACATGTGCTCGGTGGGGTGGGGTGTTGATGTCAATCCTCTTCATCACATGTCACCCAAGATTTGTTGCCATGGAAGGTTGATCTCTTCATCTTCTCTATTGAAATTTTCTTCTTTTGAACCACAAGGCAAACGATTGAGGTCTTTGGAATAGTTGTCTCTCCGTCGGAGGTGAGGAGAAGGAGAAACAATATTACTAGAGATGTTGTAACAGCGGTGGTGAGGAGAAATATTTGTGTAGCTCGTAGAGTTGTCCATCGGTCGATGGTCGTGATTCTTACTTTGTCGGTAGTTGAGCGGTAAGAACTCGCGAGTCATCTCACGTTTCAAATCATTCCAATCATTGAGAAGAGGAAAATTATTGAGGTAGCGACGGTATTTAAAATCTTTAGTGGCTGCTCGTTCTTTGAAATAGAAAGTCACTAATGGAACTCGCTTGTTGGCAGAAATTTCTTTTAACTCGAAAACTTTTTCTACAGTGTTAGTCCAATCGAGAAATTCCTCAAACTTGAGACTTCCCAAAAAATAAGGAATTTCGACACGAAGTTCACTATCCCATCAATCATGGTTTTGAGGTGGGCTGTTTCGAGGTGGATTGTTGTTGTTGAAGAGTGGTTCATTCTGATGTTGGCAGTTTTCGTTGGGATTGAGGCACTCCATAAGAACGGCTAATTGTTCTGCTAATGCATTTTGGGTTTGTTGCATTTGCTCTTCATTTTGTTGCAGTTTCGCGAGGATGAAGACAAGGTTTGGGTCGGACATGGTTGTTGTGAGGATAATGTTGATCTGAATGATTGACGGAGATTAGGGGTGTCAAAAAAGCTCGTGGCTCGTGGCTCGTGGCTCGTGGCTCGCTCGTGACTCGCACCTGACTCGCTCGCTAATAGCTCGCTCGTTACTGGACCGAGCTGTTAACGAGTCAGCTCGCCACTAGCTCGGCTAGGCATTAATTTGTAAATTTGTATGAATTTGTGTACACTTTATACTGTCCAGCTCAGCCTGGCTCTGTCCAGCTCGGTATGGCTCGGTCCAGCTCGTTTAAAACAAGCTCCAACCAGACCCAGCGAGCTAGCTCGTC
This sequence comes from Carex kokanica, assembly GCA_025461125.1. Taxonomy (NCBI): domain Eukaryota; kingdom Viridiplantae; phylum Streptophyta; class Magnoliopsida; order Poales; family Cyperaceae; genus Carex; species Carex kokanica. The sequence continues at coordinate 762,329 of JAJGRX010001122.1, read as the reverse complement.
AGCTCGCGAGCCAACTCAGTCTGGCTCGGTCTGGCTCGTCACGAGTTCCAGCTCACTCGGTAAAAGCTCGGTCCAGAATTAACGAGCTGAGCTAGGGCCCAGCTCGTTTACAGCCCTAACGGAGATACAACTTCACGCAGCTCGAAGGTGGTTGTCGAACTTGGCGGTTTACGGAGATACAACTTCACGCAGACGCGAAGGTGGTTGTCCAACTTGCCCTGATACCACTTGACGACGGCACATCCAAACTCCACTCCACGTGTGTAGGTCTTGTTTAGTTTAGTGAGATATTGAGCAAATAAAGAAGAATTTAGAAAAAAAAAAATCACAAGAGAGAAGATAAGAAAATATTCCATATATTAATCAAAATCTAAAGAAAAATATAACTTGCCATCTCTTCTTATAATACATCCATCACATAATAAATAACTTAGAAAAACTAAAAATCCAACTTAAAAACTAACACCACATAATGAACTTAGAAATTCTAACAAACTCTTGAAAACTCTAACATAATTAAAATGACATAGGAAATATAAGTCAAACCTACAAAATAATAACATAATAAAGTCTCATAGAAAACACAATATAATTTAATATTGCAATTAATCATCATATGAAATAATAAACTAGTGGGACCCCTTCTTGAGACTTGTACCTAGCCATTCAAGAAGATTGAAGAACAATTAACCCATACTGAGTCCGAGTCCGAGCTCGAGTCCAGGTTTGAGTCCAAGCCGGAATTTTGGTTTTCGTCACATGGCTGTCTACTAAATTCTCTCTACTCTCTGCAGCCTGCAGATAACTATACCAGCAAGGACTAATGATCTTTCCTCTCTTTACTCCGACAATATATATGTAGATTTATAGCCTGGATCTGGCTTTTCACATAGTTAATGCACTTTAAAAGGAAAAAAATAATGATTTTGATTGACTGTCTTTGTCTCATTTGTGAAAAGCGAATGTGACAATATGTGACTTCATCCAATATGTGATCATAATTATAATGTATGATATTTTTTTGCCCCTCCTAACGAAAATTCTAGATCCACCCCTGCTGGCATTATGGGTGACCTACTGCTAAAAGAAATTAAGAACGATCATTTATATTCGTTGCAGGGGAGGAGTGCAGTGCAGTGGAGAATTCGTGCAGTGTGCAGGCGTAAGTGATGACAAAAGAAAATAAATTATAACGACTAGGAATTAAGAGAAGCCAACTAATTACGGTGCATAGTCTAATGAAAAGGTGTCTGATCAAAATAATTGGATAAGATCATGATTTGTTAAGATTAATGAAAAATCCAATCGAAGTCTCCAACGTTGATGTTAATAAATACACAACAGAAGCGAAGTGGAATGGCAAAAGATGCATTAAATTTTGGGGCAATTTCATGTATCCCCCTCAAAAACTTCAATATTACGTATTTCCCCCTCTAAAATTTGAAATTACATATTTCCCCTTCTAAACTTTCCAAACTCACAAATTTACCCATTTAATCAATAAAATATATTTAATATATTTAAAAATACTTAAATAATATTATTTCGGATTCTAAATTTTTTTCAGACCATTATACCCTTCCTCATTCCAATCTCGTTCTTTCTCTTCAATTCATGTGCGTCTCACACCGTCCCCACCTATGGATCGGAGCAATGCGGCGAGCTCCAGCTGCGTCAGGCTGCCGCACCATCCATGTCGAATCGGCGAAAGATGTCACGCAGCTGCTTCAATCCATAAGTGGGGACGGTGTGAGACGCTCATGAATTGAAGAGAAAGAACGAGATTGGAAAGAGGAAGGGGTATAATGGTCTGAAAAAAAATTTGAATCCGAAATAATATTATTTAAGTATTTTTAAATATATTAAATATATTTTATTGATTAAATGGGTAAATTTGTGAGTTTGGAAAATTTAGAAGGGAAAATATGTAATTTCAAAGTTTAGAGGGGGAAATACGTAATATTGAAGTTTTTGAGGGGGATATATGAAATTCCCCCTTAAATTTTAGTCCGGCTCTTGAGATCAAACCAACCAGTTCAAACCAATAGCAACTGTAAGCACTTCCAAGTCTGATACTTTTAAATTTTAATACTTGCGTATGATATAGTTTAAATTTGAACTCTCTGCATTTAGGAAACCGAAGTGGATGTAAATTTATGCCATGAACATCAAAGTGAACGGTTTCAAATTAAGGGAAAAAGAAAGAGAAAAGCAGCCACCAAACCATTCGAAAATAATGTAGAGAAATAACATAATTTTGGGGCAGCATTACTTAGTGAGTGAGACCTTACAAGTCATTTTATTAAATTTAACATTTGGTACCTGTGCCAACAACGAAGATGATACCATCAATTTACGCATTTATACCAACAAGTCATTTTATTTTAACAGCACAAAAGTGCATCAGAAAAGGATATTTTTATTGACTAACATATCTGTGGCTGGGTTCGACCGTTGGATAAATAGAGAGAGAGAGGGGAGACCTAACATTTTAAACATTTTATGGTGTTACCATTCACTTGTGCACACTGTACCACTTTATCTCCAGAACTTTCGACAACTTCATCTCCGGAACTTTCAACAACTTTGACCTCCATTTCTTTACCAGGAAATGACCTCCCACTAATTCGGACGAGGTCCTTTATGATAAGCTGCAGTTCCTTGTCGCTCAGCAAAGACTCCATTGTCACATGCACACCTGCATGGTTATATCAAATTTATTTCACTTTACTTTCTTGATAAAATCACATAATATATACAATACATAGGTGGAATTTCTGTAAATATCAAATGTTATGCATACAGCAATATTCATGAAGCATGGAAACATGACATATATAACCTTATAAAACAGGATGCATCAGATATACCTCTACCAAAATAAGAAGGGGAAAAAGGTAAAAAAAGTCCTCTGTACCCTTCCTCATTTAATTTTGACTTTGAAATGATGCCCAACAAACCCTCCTTCCTTGTGATATATCTCACTATAAAATATGAAGAAGGGTAGTCTGCTTTTGAAATAATTTTGAGTGGTATATGATATCATGTTGTAGGGTAATATATGAAATTCTTGCATACAGCTCTCCTAAAAAGGGGAAAACTGCAAACTGCAAATATGTGGTCAATGAACTCACGGAATCGCCAATAGTGCTTCGGATTGGTAGGATCATTTATTGTTTCCTCAGCTGCTGGTCGGGTAGTATATTCTTCTTTCAGTGCCAACAAGTCCTGAATACATTAAAGAAGCATCTTAAAGGTCATTGTTATTTTCATATTATTATTTTTAAGGTTAGATGGTAAATTGCCACTAACATTTGTATTAAAAGAAAATTATTTACAGGTATTTTTCATATTATTAAGAATATAATTATTATTCCTAATAATAATATCAGTTTATAATAATAATATGTTGTTGTAATTTATTTTAGCAAATGAACACTTAACTGAGCACATGCATATACTACAGAACATCTCATACTTAAGCAAATCCCAAAATATTGCAGGTTTGTTTTATAAATTATAATTAATAACAACACTCATTTTTTTTCTCTAATTTGGCAGCTTAGACTTAACATTAAAAAAATGAAGGGCAATATAGTCTATGAATTAAACATAACAATTGAACCTTCTTGACAAAGACCCAAGAAAGAAACATTTGCAACTCATTAATGCTAAAATGCTAAAAATGTCAAGTATTATTGATTAGAGTGAATAGTGTTTTCCAAAACAAGAAAAAATAACTACTGAAGTAGTACCTGAAGTGGAAAAATGGCCCACATGGAGGGAGCCTCTAAGTGCTGCTGAATAATGAAGTATGCGACTTCTGGGGTGCACTTTTGTGGAGGCATATCATTGACCCCAACATTGGTTTTAAAGTAACGGCACCTTCTCTCCTCATCCTCCTCCCACCACGCACGAAGGGTTGAGCAGTCGTGGCAAGATGGAGCACAAACCTAGCAATATTTTTTAATCTTAAATTACTGCTATTTTATTCTTTCTGAAGGGAATCTCTCTAAAAAAACGAGTAATTTTCCAACAAACAAAATAAAGCCAGACTGCCAGACATTGCCTAAACTTAGCAAATTTCTTTAGTCAGCTGTAACCAACCAGGCTGTTCTAGACCATCAATGGTTGGATACTTTTGTTTATTTGTTTGGCTTCTGTTTTGAAATCCTTTACTGCTATCAAATTGGACAACTTTCATTTATGGGCGTGGGTTCAGATCCCACTCTCAACAATTTTTAAGAACTAGCATTTGGTCTAGTGGCGAAGGCATATGGTCTACATGTGGGAGGTCATGGGTTCGAAACCCGGATGGGAGAAATCCTTTGTTGTAATAACAAGGGTAGTAAATAGTTGATGGCTTGACCTCCAACTTTTATTAAAAAAAAGAAAAAAAATTCATTTATAGCCCTGGCAAAACTCAAAGTATCAATTATATCCCTGCAAATGTGAAATTATCATAAACATCCCATAAAACCACCATCACATATGTCCCTCTAAAACTACAGAAAATATCACCCTCTCAAACCACCAAAATATTACAGACGTTCCTGCAAAATATCATTAGTGCTAGAAGGGTGTTCTTTGATATATTGGTTACTTTGCAAGGGGATCCATGATAATTTCAGTTTTCACAGGGTATAATAAGATATATTGTTGTTTTGCAGGGCACAGGTGAAACTTGGCCCATCTCAATTCAGAACTTCAAAAAATTACCAACCCATCACCAATTAGTGACTGTGCCAGTAAGGTCCGAGTACAGCGACATAACAGTATGGAATGATACAAAAGACTTCTGAAGAAAGATTGTACCGTCATATAGCTGTACTTCGATGGGATGCCGAATTCTAGATCTGGTTCACTAGGCATTCTTTGGATTCGCAATCCTATCAAACCCAGTTCTTGCATGACCTGATAACAAAATTTAGACAATTCATTTATTAGTGAACTAATTACTAAGAGAAGTTTCATGAAAAAATAAAACATTTCAAGGCACTATTTTGATCTTCAGCGATAAAATAGACTTATCACATTAGGTTAATGCTGTTACCGATGAGTTTGATATTACATGTACCAGCCAGTAAAGTATAGGAGTAAATTAAACCAGCATTTATAACTATTTATCAAGTTTTGTTTTATTTTTTATCTTTTCTTTTATGTTCTCCTGGTTTGTTGTTTGTGCATTTGATAATTTCATTGAAGGTTTATTGATTGTTAAACTATTTATAGAAAAACTGAAGCCCAATCAAGGCAAATTTGGATCTAAGTGCAAAAACAAAGGACTTAATTAAGGTCAAATTGGGACTTCGTCTAAAATGAATAGGAAGGGTACAGACAGGATGAACACAAGAAGGAATAAGGCCGAGATCTTCGCCGCATGCCAACATATCTGAAGAATTGAGTAGAACAGGCAGAGTCTTGAGTGCATTTTGGCGCCACAGGTTCTCTTGGCGCACAAAGTAGTAATCGTAGTACAGTCTTCTAAGCACATTTTTGCTACAAAAGAGAATTAAAGAAACTAAATTAACTGGAGCTATATATAAAGCAGAGTAACTTAAAAAGGCAATGAACTATTCATTTCAAGAATAAGACCCTTATCAGCTACAGTTAACTGTGTGTGCCATTGTACTGCATTTGTAGATTGCTTCCTGATTAACCACTAAATGAACAATTTGTAGAATTATTACGCAACATTTTCGAAATTACCTATGCTCATCTAAATCTGCAAAGCTTGATGTATCTTCAAGATTGAAACGAGGGTAAAATTTGCAGGGATCTTCTGGGTCTCTAATAAGAACAATATTCTGCAAAGACATTCAAACTCATTCTGGTAATTGAATTTAAATGGATGTCATAGCAAGGAAAAAACATCTTTACAGCAGGAAATGTTCTAATTACCTGTATAAGGTCAAATAGGCCACGTCTAATCTCGTCTTCTTGTTCAGCCCATAATGACCTCTCAGAACTGGATTTGAGTTTAGCGATTATCTTTTTCTCAGTATTGCAATCCTCTTTGAACTACATTTAACAGGAAGCCAACTGAGAATGACAGAAAGGGTTCTAACGTAGGGCAATTAGTTGTGATCCTATTAGTATAACAAAACACAAGATTACCCACAATTCAAGCATTTAACAAACAGCATGATTTGCACTTTTTTTAAAACATAGTTACCACAAACACTTTTTGTGTTATAAACTACAATTGACCACCTTGCCCCTGAATCAATAACTCAAATACATAGTTTGTATTAATTTAGACCTGATATTCTCCTCAAACATGAACTCCTCCCTTTTAATTCCATGAATCCCTTTCAACAAGGAAATACAAATAGAAATTTTGTGTAAAGATCATGGAATGGCCAGCCCATTTAAGAATATAATAATTATTACAGGAAAATAATATCCCATTCAATTATTATCATGATTAAAAGTTGGGCTCTTTTTTCAACTGTTCTGTAAAAACAGTTCCACTAAATGCAATCTCCAAACTATCCTTATTGGTTCTTTCTTCCAAACAAAACATATAAGTATCAAAATTAGTACCTCATAGCAGAGAGGCTGATACTCATTTAAGAAGTTGGTGGTGATGAGAGTCCACAAGGATCCAAACTTATTCTGAAATTAACAAATAATCGATGAATTTATAAAATATACTAAAGAGACTATTTTCTTTACAGTTTAAGAGCTAAATCTGTAGGAGCAAAGAAAAGACTAAAACAGAAATCCAAACCAGCTGTTATAATAACAAGCCCTGCTAATTGAGTACCAGGCATACATGTAGGTAATAAGATTGACCGATCAGCACCTTTCCAAGTGCATTGTTTCTCCAAATTTAATGCCATACCTCATCTAGGATCAAACACGCAGACCAACACACAGTCGCAGAATAAAAAAAACTGAAAACACAGCAATCCCCCCCTGAGCAACTAATAGGAAAACCAGTGCAATGCCGGTGCAGCACCTAACTCCAAGTAATGAACTCTATAAACAATAATAATAATAATAAGAGTGAGGCTATGGTACTATGCATAACTAGGATTGGTCCGTGCTATGGCTCAATATTTGAGTTTTCAAAATCCTAACGGTCGATCTGAACCGTTCAACATGATTATAAAATGAATATGTACTTGCAACCAAATTTTACATTTTTTCGAATTTTTTTGCTATTTTTTTAGATAGGTAGAAAATCACTGTTTTTGGATGGTCCAGAATTTTCAGATCAAGTGATTTTCTACCTATCTAAAAAAATAGTAAAAAAATTCGAAAAAATGTAAAATTTGGTTTGCAAGTACATATTCATTTTATAATCATGTTGAACGGTTCGGATCGACCGTTAAGATTTTGAAAACTCAAATATTGAGCCGTAGCACGGACCCAACCGTGCTATGCATAGTACCGTAGCCTCACTCATAATAATAATCATCTCAGTTACCTGCAACATGTCATGGCGAATATATGGAAGGCTCAAGCGATTGAAATCCCATATCCCTTCCCTTTCAAGCTCTTCCTGTAAAAGCCAAACAGACAAACAATGCCATTGTTATACAATTTGTGGGCTTCTCAATATTTCCGGTATTTTCAAATAGACACTGAACATTATATATTTTTTTAAATTATATTTGGTATTTCTCGTATCCAGAACTAAAACCAAGATATTTTGAGAAATTGGAAGTAACCATTAACTGTCATGTTAATGCATGGAGCGGTCCTTTAAATTCTCGCAATCTTTGTCCCTCTTCAAAAATATTACCAAGCTCATATCAAACAAAAGACAAAAAAAAAAAAAAGCCAATTGTTTCATACATTGGGTTCTTCATTTATATGCCTTAGTTATGAAGATATCTGTTTTTGAGTTTAAGCAAACACTTGGAGCAAACGGTATCATCCTTTGCCTGATTACATCTTTCCATGTCAATTGGACCAACAAGAACTGCTGTCTTGTTATTTGCAAAAATTACAAGATATGGGCGTGACTTGAAAACAAAAGAGCAACATCTTTTCTTAGCAGAACCTGACTAAGAGCGATTGATGGACGGAACTTCCCAACTAAACCAGTGGCAGCATGATCAGGCAATTCCCAGATCCTGAAGAAACCAAGGATGTGGTCAATTCTATATGCAGTGAAGAATTTCCCCATCTGCAATACCAAAAGGTTTTTGTTTTAAATTTAAGCTAAACTGAGTGCAATAGCACGATATGGAGCCCTTTTTTGTTTTTGAGTTTTTTTTTGCCCGCTTGCTTTGTGCAAAAGTGAGGCCTTTTTTTGTTTTTAGGATCTTCTTTGCCTGCTGTATACAGTCAAATTGTACAGTTGAGGTTTATTCAGACTTTACTACCTTAATTAAGGCTAAAATACCAAAAACTTTATACTGGTAGTGTACCTAATCCATGCCACAACTTCCTTATCCAAAAGAACTAAGATACATACTAATTGTCGTCACAAAGTACTTGCTTTATTGATAGATACTCATTTAAAATGTAACAAACACCACAGCATAAGTTATCAGTGGTGAAATGCCTTATAAGGTATCATACTTAAAGTCAGCTAATGACCCTGTCTCAAAGTTTTGTTAATTACACAAGCCTGGTGCATGGCTAGCATCCACTGGGCTCTAAAATTTCATATTCAATAACCATCACAATCACTGACATAAAAGGGGCAAATGTCAGATGAAACGAAAAAAAAAATGTAAAAAATCCATTTATTTTACAAATATTTTTTAGCACATGATAGTACAGTATAAATTCAATATAATCATCTCCCTTTTCTTTTCCAAATGCATCAAGTTCATCTGTACTACCTGGGTAAGACGAGCACGCCACCAGGCATAGTTGTCCTTTGACATCTCCTCCCAGTTGTAAGTCGGGAAGCCCCAGTTTTGCCCATTTTTGTCAAAATAATCTGGAGGTGCCCCAGTTGCTGTGTTCATGCGAAATAAGTTGGGGTAGACCCAGGTATCTACACTATTCCTGTCGACACCAATTGGCAAATCTCCTTTAAGAACTACCTTGTTCTTTCTTGCATACATCGCAGCCTCGGAAAGCTAGAATAACAGAAGCAGTTCACAAAAAACATATGACACTTTCAGGATGAGGCTAAGACTTATTCATATTGAGGTCATGTGGTGGTACCAGCATTTTACACAATCCAAGTTCTAGATATTGTTGTGTTGAGGTTAGCTGCAGATATGCACTGTGCTTTACAGTAATAGTGCAATATGAGATTCCTTTTTTTATTTCTCTTTTGGTATTTACTCGCTTGGTTTGCATTTTTTGCAAAGTTAAGGGCAAAAGAAGAGAAAATTCTGTGGATTGAGGCTAAGTGAAACCCAGTTTATAAATGAGGATTGATTTAGTATCAGAGGGTGGTCTCTGCTATAAGCTTAAATTACAAACCTTGACAAATAAAACTCACTTGCAAATATAGATGATACTGAATGTAGTAGTGAAAGCATATTATGTCATGGTGGATGGCATCCTCCGAGGTGAGCTTCTCAAGCTAATCCACAGACGAATTGTACAAAATTAATATCAGTTTATACAATATAACCCATCTATTCATAAAATTAATCTGGAGAAAGACGAGACTATTTGAATTGAACTGAAATAGGAACATCCCCGAATCCCACCTAATTCTGTGTATATACCAAAACTTGATATAACCAAATTAAAGATATGTTAGTATCATACCTTCTCATTTGAAAAATTTGCAAAGACACCCCATTGACTATGATCAGATGTATCAAAGAAATCTCTCAAGTGACAAAAAGCTGCATATGGCTTCAACCATTCCTAAAGTTTTAAAGAAAATAGTAATATTATACTGTCTCAATATCACGATGAAGTAGCAACTTGGATTATTTTGGAAGTGGCTGCTAGCAGCAATCCAAACTACGTGATGCCATGAGGTCAATGTTAAGTTCTTTTCTTTTCCATTTTCTTCTTTTAAGGCCACCCTGTTTGGTTCACATGAGGGTGAAGGGGAGGGGAGGGAAAGGAATGGAAAAAGAGGTTATCATATTTTCCATTCTCTTATTCAGTTCGTCTTGTTTCCCCCCGTTAGGCCCCAATTTGGAGAATAACAAACTACGAGCTTTAGGAGGTTAAAAGAATAATCTCCGGTAACCTTACCCTCCTTTTAAATATCCAACCAAACAAGAATAAATTGTGAAATTTTCTTTCACGAATGTTCCCTCCTTTCCTCTACTCTCCATCCAAACAAGGTGTTCATATCCCTTTTAGACCTTTCTATATTTTAAAACTTTCATTTGGTTAATCGAATGACAATTCTTCTCTACTTGGTATAACTGGGTTAAAGGAAATTGAAAAAAGGGCCTTACTTGGTTCTCAGAGAAGAATTTCTGGAAGGAACTGGAGCTAAGAACTTTTTCCTTTTCTAAGTTGAATATTTTTTTTGCAATTGACAATTTCACAGCCATCGTAGCCTCATAATCAACATCCTGCATAAATAAAATTTCATGTGACATAAGGAAACTGAATGGAGAAAACAAAACCTAATCAACTTGAACTCAAAATTACAAAAGAATAATTTTACCTAGGAATGACTGAAACCCAACAACTAACCGAAACCTGAACTCAACTGAACAGGATCCTAGGTCGAACCCAAGTTGTATTTGACTTGAACCAACCTGAATAACATCAAAATAACCAAAATCCTGACAAGCCAAGACTCCAAAATGAACCCAACCCCAAACATAATCAAAGCTGACCTGCCTGTTTGCCACTACATTAACACAATTGTTTTCAAAAGCTTGAAACCCAAGTACAACGAATGAACTGCAAATGAACTAATAGTTCTAGCCCCCGTCAAATCTGAAGTACTAAGGCAAAACTCACAACAACCCAAACAAAATGATCCCAAAGCAGGTGGACCTGCTTCTAACCTGAATCAAGCGATCTCTAGCCCAAGGCGACTCAGAAACCAAACATAACCGCATTTCAACCTAGTTGACTATAACCATCCCCACCGAAAAGAGACCAATATGAACTGATCATAACCAAAAGCAATCGCAAAAATCAGACTAGTTCTGAAAGCAAATCCAAACAGACCCAGACAAAACTGACCAGGCCCTATTGTTTTGCCTGCTATACTCACTCCCAAGAAGACTAGAACTACACATAAGTATTAAATTGTTCGTATATCCAAATCTACTATACCTTCTTATCGAGGGCTTCCTTTTCCGTCAATATCTCCTTCATAATCTCCTCAGGAATATCAGCAGACAGAGCCTGAACCCTCAAGTACAGAGGATGCAGTGCAAAGACAGAGAGAGAGCTGTATGGGTATGAGTCCCACCACATTTTGTGCACAGAGGTGTCATTCACAGGCAGAAGCTGCACCAAGTGGAAGCCTGACTTGACGGCCCAGTCAACAAGGAGTTTGAGGTCAAGAAACTCTCCAACACCGAGATCCTCATCCGATCTGACAGAGAACATCGGAATGGCCACTCCAGCACCTCTCCATGGTGCCTCCTGCCATTAGAATGCATTACAATTCTCAACGCATATAACTCCAATAATCCTTTATTAAAATTTTCTTGGGCCGCTCCATTGGTCTATTCTAAAATGAAAGTTAAAAAATTGTGGCACTCACCTTTAAGTTTGTATTTTCTCACGCTTGGAGTAGATATATATTAATATGTCATCAATACACATGAATTAGTGTAGTAATTCATTTACCAGTGTTTTGCAATTAAGAATTCGTTGTGCTTTGCGGCATTAACGTTTACCATCCAACAAGTCATCTATTCTATTTGGAAACCATAATACCATATTGTAATCTTTTTCATATGAGACTTTAGCATATCACTTTAATTTTCTTTCTTTTTTTACATGCCACAAAAGAACAATTTAACTACAAGACCAATTAACTAATATGATGGGCAGAAACAGGGGAGAGTTTGGCGATGGGTTTCGCATGGCCAATTCACATCTGCATACAAGATACTGCAATAAACTAGAATAAGTGGAGGCTAAATGAACTGCACAAGATCAGAATTTTCATGTGGCTTCTCATGAATGACAGGCTCCTAACGCACAAAAACCTAATCAAAAGGGGGATCCAACTTCAGCCTATATGCAAACTGTGCAATTCGGACAGAGTAGAGACCAGGGACCACTTGTTCTGGTAATACCCACTGGCCAAGGGTGTCTGAGTAGGCATCCTGAGATGCTTTATTTTGCACTTCCAGCATCAATATGGTTCAGTCCTACAGACCTGGTGACCAGGAAGGGAGGGTAAGACACACAGCAAAAGCTATGGGACCACACCTGGGCTGCAGGCTGCTGGTCAATATGGAAAGAACGCAACGCGAGGGTATTTTCTGACAAGAAAAAGCGAATCAAGATGCTGATATGTGACACTCGGATAGAACTGTGCCAATGGATGGAGAACTGCTGAGGGAACCTTTATTTACAACTTCAGCTTACAATTAGTAGCTTCCTTTATTTTTTACTACTCTTGAAACTTCGTAAAGCTTTTATTGTTTAACGCAAACTGTTAGTCGGTGATCACCAACTAACCTTTAAAAAAAAACTCATTAGGTGTATAATCAAAACAAGATGTGAGATATTTGGGTGAGTTTACAATTTTTTTTCCAGGAATATGATTTTGCTATGTATTTATATGTGTACTTGCTTAAAATCATATCCCTAGAAAAAAAAATTGCAAACTCACCCAAATGCTAAGTTAAATAAGTCCCCCCTCCTTTCGGAAATTACAAGGTCCATCCCTGGCTGTAATAATATTATTTTAAACCCTTTACGCAGTGGAGAGGCCAAGGATTGCAGCACGAGAACATGGTCTCAACTGAAAATAATTAATGCTGGCACTCACTGGAGATTTGTGCCACCAAATCATGGTCTTCACCTTCTTTTAGTTATCTTTACTTGCATTACAAAATGATTGTGATTGACAATACAATATTTTACATGTCACCCCATGTCTTGTTTACAAAATACTGTTTAGTCTGTTTTACAACATAATCATCAGTTCTGAGGATACATACCCGGAATGGTCCATCAGATAAGACAAAAAAGTTTGGTAGATTAGTTGAGCCCGAGTCAATAGCCAGCTCCCTGTTGGGACCCACCTCTAAGGCACACCCTCCTTCATTAATTTGGCAATATTTATATGTGCAGCTGCTGTTAAGGATTACTAAAAACATGAATATGCGTGCCAAACCTCAGGCATTATGTACAAGAATATACTCTGTTAAAGAAAAATGCAAAAGTACAAAGAAAACAAGAGGACATAATTGATCAATTCTATAAACAATCTGTCGAATCTCTACTGTTATACCAAGACATAAGGTATTTCAAAAAGGATAAAAAAGAGAAGGATATTTCAAAGGGAGTTCATCTTTTCTTATGACACAATCAGCTTTCCATAGAGAGTCTTTAGTATAGCTGAGCATCAGACCATCCTGGCACCTCCAGTTACCTAGATTGGAGATACCTCCAGTTACACAAACCTAAAAAAGGATGAAGGAAAATTTTCTATTGAAGTGAATTGAATACATTAAAACAAAGATAGTTAGAACATTGTGTCAAAATTAGCCAAAATGAGATACAAAACTCTGTTTATGAGGCTCACATTTGTTCCAGCATCAAGCAGTGGACAGGAAATTACGAACTGGACTACAACATTATCTGCCATATATGAAGAAAGTCATTAATAATGGTTAACAAAATATATATAGAAAAAAGGGGTTATCATTGTATAGAATCACATAAAAGCTTTTAGTTCCTATAATAAAGCATGGAAGTATCCAATGTAGCTCCACTAATTTTTTTTTTTCTAAAAGGACCAAAATGCCCTGATTTACTTTTGTAGCATACCATGTGATAGTTTGCTTTGTTTTGGGTGGTACAATTTTAAGAGCTATAGAGAAATTGCCTATAAAAAAAGGAAAGGCACTATAAAAGAAGAACCTTGCTGATCCTTGCCCAAATTCTGACTGATATGAGAAGTTTGAGTTTCTTTTTCCAACCCATCTGTTCCACCGAAGATGACATGTCTGAATGCACTTTTAAGGAAAAGGCCTTCTGATGCATCCTGATCGAGATTAAAAATATGAAGCATTATCATAAATGGCTAAATGGCTAATCAGAGCCAAGCATTTATATAGCGTTTACCGGTCATCTGCGGCTGGGATGTCATCTAACATATAGCTTTTAGCATTTTAGCATGATATAGTGGCCCATAACTGCAATACCCGTATGTTTTATAAAATCAGATTTTCCTAGTTTTACAAAGTCCAAATTATTAATTAATACATCTCTACACAAAATAACATGACATAATATCAATTCTACCACAATAAAGTACACGCTAATATCCTAGTTATGCAGAAAATAAGTTAGTATTGCACAGAGCAAATTATATTTCTTCTGTAAAAATCTATAGTTGTATTTGCAACTTAGGTAAGTACTTTATCACAACTACAACAATATCTTAAGAAACTAAGAAATACTTACTTAAAGTCTGTAAAATAGCATAGTTAACCACTATTGACACAAAATCATGCTAAATGTAACCGCTATTTATGTGCTAAATAGAACAACTTTGTAGCATTTCAGTGATAGGTGTCCCGAATCCACTATTTCCATTATATTGTCGCTTTCTCACCATTATTTGAAAGCCTGAATTACTCGTCAGTTGATATACTAAACCATTAGCCCTTTCAATATATACCAATATCAACAACTAAAATCAGTTCCCTACTGACAAACATTCATCACAAGCTGACAATAGTTAAGGGTCTGACAAGTGTGTAGTGAAATAAAAGTAAATGTGGGGAGGATGTAGTGAGTATCACCAAAGCTAACACAATATGTCAAACATAAAATTTTAGATGCCATGACTAACTAAAAGAATAAACAAACAAGCCGCGGAACATGATTAAACTGTAATGAACTGCATAACTAGAATTGTTATATACCAACCAAAAACAAACCAAAACATTTTAGAAATACCTGCCAAAGATCATGAATTTCAACCACATCCCCTTCTTTCACCCCTTGGGGCAGCTCCAATTTTCTCTTCTCTCCAGATTCCCACTTCAGCACATTTCTAGAGTCATCTACCAAATAGTAGCTATACTCGCATGCAAAACCAACCTGTACACTAGCTTTAGCACACCACACAAGCTCACCTCCTTGGTGTACCGGGTCCATGGAAAACGCTTGTTTCAGGTTCCACGAACCAAGAACCGGGTCTGAACCCGATATGACCAGACTTTGACCCCATTGTGTGTAGTAAGGGAGCTTGAAGAGGATGGTTATGGAGTTTGATGATCTTTTGTTGGCTAGTGATCCCAAATTCCTCATGATTTTGATCTGAAATATGGATTGAAAATAGGCAATTGCTGGGACTGTTCAATTCCAAGCTGGTAAAATTAAATGATTATCAATTTTTATGGAGCTTGTAATGTAGAGATTACATTAGCTCAGTTGAACCTTAAATAATCAACAATTGTTCGAAAGGAAGGGATACAGTACTGTTGTCATGTAGTATAGAAATTCTGTAAAAAATAATAAATCTGGAAAAAAATAATCTCTAAATGTAGACGTAGTTAGAAAATTTCAAAAACTTTGCTTTAATTAGACCACTGAAGCTTTTACAATTTGACCCTATTAAAATTAGGAAATTGCAACAAAACCTGGAAAGAGAAAAGACATACGCAAACAAGTAAATGTCAAGCAATTTGGATGCAACTAAAAAACATGTAATGTGTTCGAATTCGTAGAAGATGGGATTAACAAATTAGACTGAGATCAAAGAAAGTACCTCCTTTGTGCCTAGAATGAAGGAGATCACACTAAATGCTGATGGATTGAGAAAAAAAAAATAGATAGCCGTGAGTTACTGAGCGGAATAGAGAGTGTGCTGGTCTTAACTTTTTTTTGCTGAAACGTGAGGTGAGTTAAAGCGGTGGTGACAGCGAGATTGATTCCGAAAAGGAGATTTCTCAGATAAACTAAACAAAGAAAATGTATTCCAGAGCCGTAGTCACATTTGCTTTGTGGGACCCAGTAACTATACTTAATATCAACGGTGTACAAGCTTTTAATGTGCTTTTGGCGGCATCCGTATCCTCTGCATTAACTCAAAAGCGAATCTTTTGAGTTAATGAATTATAACCGTCTGATTTTAAACGGAGCCAATCCGGCTCGTGTCTATAACATAGGGGGCCCTTTAATATTAGTGCAGGTCGAGTTCACACGAATCTTAAAATAGATCGGACAGCCGAGATTGATTAACTCAAAAGATTCTCTTTTGAGTTAATGCAGAGGATATGAATCCTGGCGGCATTACTATTTCAAGTCACGGGACTAGAGTTTGAGTGCGTATCCTCTGAGATATCTCAAATTTTGCGTGACCGACGTGTCCGGTGCCTATTTGGGAATAGCGCAGAGGCCAGTATTATTTGTGCTTCGAGATTCGTGCATAACTTATTTCAATGGTTGAGATTTTCCATAGAGTCACGCAAAGTTTGAGATATCTCAGAGGTTGCGAATTTCTAGAGTTTCGGGATCCCCGTTAATATCTTACCCCCATTCTCGGATCCTATTTGCATGTATAAATTTACTAGTCGTGTAGCGGGTCATTCCAACAAGTAGTGGTGCCACTCGCCACTTGTTTCTGGAAGATCCTAGTCCTCAGAGATGGAGATCTCAAAAAAGCGTAGCTTTCGCTCCCCGAAAAGGTCGGCCTTTCGGGATCCGTATCCTCTGCATTAACTCAAAAGGGAATCTTTTGAGTTAATAAATTTTAACCGTCTGATTTTAAACGGAGCCAATCCGGTTCATGTCTATAACATAGGGGTCCTTTAATATTAGTGCAAATCTAATTCACACGAATCTTGAAACAGACTGGACAGTTCAGATTCATTAATTCAAAAGATTCTTTTTGAGTTAATGCAGAGGATATGAATTCGGCCTTTCGCGGCCACGATTGCTTCTCGACTTCTTGTCTCCTAGTGATTTGATTGAAACGTCTTGATATTTGTTCCTTATAGTAGGTGACCTGAGGAGAAGTTGTATGGATGGACCTGGTCCTGGGCTCGGATGCACTACAAAACTTGATCGGCCCAAAAGAATTTGTTTTGTCAACAGAGATGAATTCTCGGAATTCAGGGTGGATCCATGTCGAGAAAATGAGGTCATATTGATCTATTTATTTTCAAAAAAATTATAATTATACTTATTTTTCTATAATTTTATATATAATTTAGAATAAAATGTTACATAAAATTAATCTTCATACATAATATGAAAATATTATATAATTACTTATATTCTTAGTTATCCTCGTAGCTTGCAAGTTTGGCTCCACCCTTGAGTTACAACTTACGACTACCGTTGTAAAATGTAAAGCGATAATTAGTTATCAAATTAAGAAAAAATAACAATAATTAAATACTTTAAGTGACAAATTGATTGTTAATTATGTCAACATCATACCCAACTTGCAAATAACAACTTATATTATTTCAGTTTGATTCTAGCAAGAATAAAGGACACATAATCAACGAACTAAAATTTGTCAATTTTTGTAGATTGTGAAGTATATATCAAAATTAAGTCAATTTTTTTTTATAATATTAGATGCATTTGGAATGATATAGAATACAAGCACTCATATTGATTATATATTAATTAGCTGTCATTGAAATAGGACGGAATTCTATTGACAATGGTAAAGAAATAATTTTGAATTTTCAAATCCGATTTTTAAAATGTAAATTTCGTTGGAGGTCACTAATTTTTTTTTTTTGTCACGAATTAGTCACTAAAGTTTGATTTATCTCTCGAAAGCCACTGAATTTTATATTCGTTCTGATTTAGTCACTCTGTGGTCCAACTCATCACTTTTACAAATTATCAGATTATGTAATTTATTTAGGAACGATTTGGAGACACGAACTATTACTACTAATGATGATTTCCCTCTTTGTTTTTCTTCTTTTCTAGTGACTCCTCTGTATTGTTTTTTTTTCATCTTTCTTCTCCTTTGCCTCTGTTATATTATAAATTTTACAATTCAAAGCTAGAGATTGAATGTATCTCAATTACATATCATTGAAGAAATCGATCTTGAAGTTTATTAAAAGAACTCATACATCTTTTTGTATCCATCAATTGAACTAAAATTAACATCAAGGTGTTTCTTTGCTAGTGAAAATGCGAAAGCGGCTCTTGAAATCATTTTAAGACGGTAAAATTCGCAGTGTGCTAAAAGAGATTTCAAATTCTCAATAGAAGATATATATATACGGAGTCACCGAAAGAGAAGAAAAGCATCATTGGATAGTAATAGTTCGTGTCTCCAAATGGTCTCCAAAAATATTACATAATTTGATAATTTGTAAAAGTGATGAGTTGGACTACAGAGTGACTAAATCGCAACGAATAAGAAGTTCAGTGGCTTCCGAGGAACAAATCAAACTTTAGTGACTAATTCATGACAAAGGGCAAAATTTAGTGACCTCCGACAAAATTTACCTTATAACTATTTATATTACACGGTTTTTGATGGAATATCAAATGACACTAAAATTGCATGAAATTCCAACAACATTCTATAAATAATTCCTTTTTAAACTTTTAAAATTTAATTTTAAAATATATTGCTAGAATTATCAAAATATTTATTGCCAAATAATTCGAAAAACCCCTAAAAAACACATACCAGCAACATGACGAGTCTGTATCCTCCCAGGTACCTTAGACGATTTCCCTCTTTTGAGATTAAATCTCAGCCGCTTTGGGATTCGAATTAGAGTAGGAGGGCAGTATTATTGGGCTTTGAGATTTGTGCCAAGTTAAAAAGAACGGATCCACTAATTGTAAAATATTCCCTTATTCGGATTAAAAGATTCCCTTATTCATTAACGGAGAGGATGTGAATTCCAACATGACTATGTCAAATGAGATAGGAGTAGGTCCGATGGGCATCGGACCTACATTTAGGTTCAATTAGCTCTAAAACTGTACGATTAGCATTAAGATCTATGTGCACGGAAATTGATACAGATCTGCACGGATTTTGATGCTAGCACACGAATCTTGATGCAGATCGGATGGTCGTCACACCCATCTAACCAAGGTACGTCCAATGGGCATCGGATCTACTCCGATGGCATGTCAAATTCGTATTGCTAAATCAATGCTCTAATACTTGAATTTGAAATGCTAGTATAATTTTGAAGTTAACGCACTGTCTCAAATTTTTGCAGCCATTATTTATGCGGATTCCATGTAGATCTGAAAAGTGATGTAGAGTTAAAAATGTATCAATCAGTTTAAAATATTCGTGTTTGATAGTAGTTACGTAAGTAGATGAAGTAGCATTAAGTAAAAAGAATCCTTGTGTAGTTATGTTAGTAAGTGAACAACTACAATAAAAAGTGTCAAAAATTTAGAAACTCGAAACTTTAAATTAAAAGCATCTATAAAGTTATTATTAAATTCAACTTATAAATATTTCCGAGCAATTCTATTTGATGTCCTAAAACATTTAAATTGCCACCAAAACACTTCGTAGATGCACTAAAGTACAAGATAATTCTTCTTATCATTCGTTTTACTTGGATCGTGCAAAGATTAGTGCAAGAATAACAATATTTGGGTTAGTGGTTGAGAATAGTGCTAACTCAAGTGGTTTGAGAATAGTGCTATTTTGGACTATTTCGAATTAGTAGAAATGTTATTTGGATTGTATATTTGGAATAGTGTTTGGATTAATGTTGAGAATTTCGCTAACCCACTTTTTCGTAGGAATAGCATAATAGCGTTGTTCCTGTACTATTTTTACTTTCTATTTTACGTTTGGATCACAGCTTTTTAAAAATAGCGGAGTTATTCCCGGGTTAGCGCTATTCTAACCCAATCCAAACACACCCTAATGCCTTGAAAAGTCAAATTACGGCTAAAATGAGAATCAACATTTGGTCTAATGATAAAGACAATGCTCTCCGTGTAGGAGGTCGTAGGTTCGAATTTCAAATAGAAATATTCTTTATAAATATTAAATAGTTGAATAGCTTGACTTCCAACTTTTACTCAAAAAAATTACGGCCTAAAAATACTTGTGAAATGCACAAATATATAATCTCACGGTCTCACCTCCATTCGACATAGTTGAAATTACTACTGTCGCGCTAAGCACTAAAGGAACATTATATCAAAGATTTTTAATAAAATTTGAATAATTTTTCCATCATCTCTTTGAATCATTTTCGAATTTAACGAAATACACAAAGAACACTTTATCTCATATTATTTATAAAATTGTATACAAAAATTTATTAGTTTTGCACAAATTATATTATTTGAATTATAAAACATATTATTTTTTAAAGAGTGAGGCTACGGTACTATGCATAGCACGGATTGGTCCATGCTACGGCTCAGTATTTGAGTTTTCAAAATCCTAACGGTCGATCCGAACCGTTCAACATGATTATAAAATGAATATGTACTTGCAAACCATATTTTACATTTTTTCAAAAAATTTTACTATTTTTTTAGATTGATAGAAAATCACTGTTTTTGGATGGTCCAGAATTTTCAGATCAAGTGATTTTCTACCTATCTAAAAAAATAGTAAAAAAATTAGAAAAAAATATAAAATTTGATTTGCAAGTACATATTCATTTTATAATCATATTGAACGGTTCGGATCGACCGTTAGGATTTTGAAAACTCAAATATTAAGCCGTAGCACGGACCAATCCTTGCTATGCATAGTACCGTAGCCTCACTCTTTTTTAATTATGTCAATATTATATTTTAGATTACGAATGTAGACCTTATCAAATTGTTTTTTAATTCTGAATTTATCACTGTGATAGGTGTAGGTGACGACATGTTTTGTACTACACTATATCACACACGAGTTATTTCCACAGACAATCTGTACTCGACCATGTGTTTCACGAATGACCACCCATAGTTTGAAATCAGATATCCTGTGGCAGAAACGATTATGCGTGGCTGATCAGTGATCACTGACAAGTGACAATAACGCATAGATCGTAAACTTCTGAATAATAGAAGAATATGGAAGGATCCGTATCCTCTGCATTAACTCGAAAGGAAATTTTTTGAGTTAATGAATTTCAACCGTCTGATTTTAAACGGAACTAATCCGGCTCATGCTTATAACATAAGAGGTCTTTTAATATTAGTGCAGATCTAGTTTGCATGAATCTTAAAACAGATCGGATGGTCGACATGCTTTAACTCAAAATATTCTCTTTTGATTTAATGCAGAGGATACGAATTGGAATATGGAATCCACTACGCAGTGCATCGCTTACCTTTTGCCGTTTCATCCGACCCACAGTACTAGGGAATTCGTTTCTCCTAAGGTAACAGAATATTTATGTTTGGATACAGACCGTCCAATCGAATCCACACGACTATTAAAGAGGACCGGTGCGTTCCTTCCACCTCGGGCCGGATTGGCCTGGATTCAGATCGGACGTTCGTGATCCAAACAAATATTATGTTACCTCAGAGGATATGGATACCTGCACTAATAGTCTAATAGACTAATACCCATACACTGATATATACTTGGACGACCGCTGCTCTGCGACTCTCTCACAAAAAGAGGGAAAGGGCCAAAGGGGAGAGAAATGGCGTTGATCTCTCCACACTCCTTCGTACTCTTACCACTCTCCGCTCAAACAACAAGGCATTATAAAAAATGTAGATCCGCTGTGATGAAAACAAGTCGCTTAGCTCCACAACCTCTCTCCCTTTCGAGGGTTTCTTCAAAAGCATTTAGATGTTTTTCTCAGAGGCAATCCACCGAACAGTTGGAGCGCCTCTTCTCCAATGTCAACCAGGTCACTATGAAGCACGAGCCCGGTGAGCTCAACTTACAGTTAAACATTATAGATGCTTGTATCTAATGCTGATTACAGTGCTTTTCCGGTGAGCTCAACCTTACAGTTAAACATTATAAGGTGACCAGTGAGCTCAACCAGGTCACTACTAATTGGACCCACTTCCTTAAATGCCAATATTGCTCAAACTGAGTGCCTTTTCATCGGTACTGATGCCGTGGCAATATCCCACTTAATTGGGGGAAATATTGTCAAATACAAATGTATAGCGACCAACGGTAAATATGACTATTTGACCCTTGGTATTAGGTTTTGGGGTTCTACTTGGATCTGCATTATCAGTATAGGCATTCGGAATTGGGGTAATGGACTGGATCTCTGTAGCATTAAAATCTCATGTCGCCTGACAATGCAAAAGCTATTTTGTGTATTTCACTCTCTCCGTTAAGTTGTTGGTATTTTGGTCTTATACAGGAAGTGTAACTAGTGCGATTTTTCTGGTTGCTGGCACAACGGTACAATTTTTGCTATAGTAAATGATATCCCCCTTCTCTCTCTGTGTCTCTATCTCTCAAATAAAATTCTTAAATTGCCTTATTTATAGGTAGGTGCAGGAATCCTTGCTATTCCAGCTGTCACACAGGATGCCGGTTTTCTGGCTTCAGCCGTGACGTGTACGCTTTGCTGGATGTATATGGTTATAAAAATATTTTCAGTTTTAATGATATGCATGATTAAAAAAATTGGATTGGATGGATTTTGTCAATACAGTGCCAATTGAGTTCTCACAATTTTGAATTGCAGGTTGTGACAGGTTTACTGATTGCAGAAGTAAATGTAAACACCATGTGTGAGCTAGGCTCTGGAGGTGTCTCGTTGGTAATTTCACAATAACTTTTCTTGATTTTGCCTCAATTTTCCAGTATGAACCTCTTGGACCTGCACAGATCTTAGTTTTTCTTTAATCTTTCCTTTTTCTATTTCCAATCTTTTGTTTTTCAATGTTTCCCTGGTTGTATGCACAGCTTGAGGATTCAAGGCTTGTGGTTTATGATCAATCCAATAAAGTAAATTAAGTAAAAATATTTACAAATGCATGTTGTACTATTAGTTGTGGTCTCTGCCAGCATGGAACCATAAATGGTGACAGTAATTACTTACACTGGCTAGTGTATAGACGGTTTTGTCAACATTAGCAAAGAATCACTTTGTTTAATTAATATTTTCAATCTTAATTCAGGTATCTATGGCCATGCGAACTCTTGGGAAGTTCGGAGTACAAGTTGCCTGGTATGTCAGAAGCCAACATTGCAATTCCTACAGCCGTTTTATTTTTCAGAACTTTGCAACTTAACTGGTTTTCTTCTAAATTTATTGAACACATGAGGTCATGTATATGTACATAATGTCAACAATTGTATATACATATCTTCAAAATGAGAAATTAAGGAAAACCTACAACACAGAAGAAACATCACTTGTTCTGCTACAAATAAGAAAAATAATGTGTGGTACCCTTCCTGATTTACTTCAGAAAGACATCCAAGAATGAAAGAGGGATAGATTGGATATTTCAAATGATACCGTGAGTACATGGTTATCTGTATTATATACCATACTTTAATGGAACTGTGAAATACTTTTTAGGAACAAGACAGATATTCCTTTATTCAATCGTTGAAGAAAACTTCTTAAGCCATATTATTATTGTAACCAAGTCTTCTTTTGTTTTTATATGTTATCCCTGTATGTGGTCTGGGGTGGAAACAGAAAATTCATGTTTGGGTGGCTAGATGAATAAGTGTCATGTAATTTCATTTTATAAGGGGGGCTAATAGTAGTCATTTTTGTAAAAATTAAAAAATTTAAAAGACAAAAATTAAAAATTTCAATTCATAGGGGGGGCTAAGCCCCCTTTCCCCAATACTTACTTCCGCTCTTGTATGTGGCTATAGTCTGCTCATTTATTGATCTATTTTAAATTGCACTTACAAATAAGAACTATGACATTTAATTTTAATAATGCACCAATCAAGTAAAATACTGCTGCATACCATTCTGCACCAGCCAGATTCAGTTTGTCTATTCCTTTTTTCCCCCTTTTATTTGTTTCTCTTTTCTGTTTTGGTGTTTCTGAAAATGAACCTTTATGGACCTACCATACTGACTCTAGTCCTGGAATATAGTACGAATGCCTAATCCTGTACATGTATGATTTTAGCATAATTTAATATGAAGATTCCCAGAAATGCTACAGTTTACATTCAGTTCCACAGTTTTTGTCATGATTTTAATCTTCATTGTACTCTCTTTTTTGGCATTCCTTAATCTTGGACATGCAGCTGGTCATATTTGTTTATACATTATGCACTTCTTGTTGCATACGTGGCACGTTCTTCCGAGATACTGACCAACTCCTTCGGCATCCCGCTGTATGAACCTCCGAAGAATTTATACATAATCTACTTCTTTACTGCACTAAACTGGGTCTGTCCAGTTCGATAAAAAAGTGGCTTGATACGGGCTTTTTAAATTTATGTTACAGATGGGAGAGCGCTGCCCTTTTTTCCTTTATTTTTGGAGGTATATGCTACTTTGGCAGGTAAGAATATTGATTTAGTAATTTTCTATCTGGTTTTTAAAAAATCATAGAGTCCTATGAGTTGGAATGTGAATAGTAATCGACTTGTTATTGCAGCCAGAGGATCATAGGTGCAGTTAATGGCTTTTTGATCTTTGGCATCCTTGTCTCTTTTACATCTCTCGTGGTGACTACCTATGCTATATTAATTTTGCTGTAGTATAAAATGTTTAGAAAGACTGAGAAAAATTGGGTAATGAGATCCAACCTGCCTTCAGTTGAGGAAATGGCAACTAAGATTTCATTCGTTAGTCAATGCTATGTTTACAGGCAACTAAGATTTCATGTGTTAGTCAACGCTATGTTACAGGTTGTCCTGACAGTTTGCGCATGTTAAATTGCCAGATATGGTTCAGATTGCGTTTTTAGAGACGCACTGTAAATTATTCCCAATTTCGTAGGGACCTTTGGATGAGAAAAATAACTGGGGCTAGCTGTGAGATGGTGCAACTCTTTTTTTCTTAACAAAAAATTAAGCTAGTGCTTCTAGGTCTCTTCCATTTAGGTCATGACATGCCGAACCTAGACCAGATCTGTTCTGGAATTGTGAATCCTGGCCCACAAACCTGTTGCCTGTTGGATTCTTGGTAGAAAATTGTCAACCTTACACTGTTAAGAGTTTCTTGCATGTTATGTACGTTTGCTATAGGAAAGAAGCTATATAGATGAAACTATTAGGTCAACCTACGCTATAATGACAGGTGGTGGCAAGTGGGAATCTAGAATGGAGTTCCCTTCTTCAGGCACATATCGAGGCTATCCCAAAAAGTGTACCCATTATTGCACTTTCCTTTGTTTATCAGGTTAGCTTAGTCTAAAGTCGTACATCGACAGCATTTTATATATTATTCTGAAGAATTTGTATTATATTTTGATGGATTTGTTTTTGTTGAATTTACAGAATGTAGTTCCGGTCATATGTACTGACCTTGAAGGTGACCTATCGAAAATAAGGTACACTTTAATGTACTTCGAAAAAAAAAAAGGCAAATTTTAATGTGTTTGAGCTTTCCCCTAGGAAGTCTATCTAAATTTTGACAAATAGCATTACTAAATGTACTGGTAGGTTTTCTACTGTTGAGTACCAAAAAGAAAATGTTTGATGTTTCAGGACAGCTGTTGTATATGGCACAGCTATTCCTTTCATTCTGTTCCTTATCTGGGATGCTGTTATTCTTGGAACTATCCCCACTCTCAGTGCTAGTAATGCCGGCATTGTTGACCCAATTCAGCAGCTGAGATCTAACAATGGAATAGTCGGAGTGAGGCCGTCTTTCTTATATTGATATTATTATATCTCTTGAAGGTAAATATGTGGGAATAATTGAATTTTTTTTTTGTTGAATTTGTAGCCTATTGTAGAGGTTTTCTCATTTCTGGCAATTGGCACGTCTTACATCGGTTTTGTTCTTGGATTATCTGACTTTATTTCAGATTGTAAGTGCCTATAAAGAGGTGGTGTTATTCTTTTGCAAAGGATTATTTTTTGTTATAGCACTGTATAAATGTACACAGGAGGTCCCTAAATATCATTCCAAAACCACCTGTTTGTTATTACCATAGAACAAACCTTAATCTTATCACTTGTGGATGATATTTCCAGTGCTTAAGCTGCCAACTGGCAAAAACAAGCTTCTGCCATATCTTCTGACATTGTTGCCACCACTGATGCTATCATTGCTTGATCCTGAAATATTTTTTAAGGCCTTGGATTTTGCTGGAACCTATGGAGGTAAGGGCTGTCAATTACCTGCCACTGCCAGATTTTATTGAAAAATGTCTTCTGTTTTTACATTGTTTTTTCAATATCTGGGAATATATCTTGCACTTGAGACGTCAGTCAATTCATATGTTCAATTGAAGGACTCAGTATACGAGCTGTAGTATACTGTCCTAGTGTTTTTACATTTTTATTAAAAGACTTTGAAAACAATGTATAACCTCTTCCCCAATCCCCATAGATTGTAAAAAAAATGGTAGTATATGCTACTTTTGAAAAATGTGGGGTAATTGAACAGAAAGTATAATATTTATTGGATGAAGAGGTACTATTAAGTCAAAAGGGTATATTGAATGGGCATACCAAGTCAAAGGAGTTTTAACAGACAAAAGCAAGCAGATTACTGCTTTGCTCAACTTAATAGCAAAAGTATGGTGTTTGCTAAAAGATGCATAAGATTTTTCTAATATAGATTTTTCATTGCTGAAATATTATGAATTTTATTTTATTCTGCAGTTCTGGTGCTATTTGGAGTTCTCCCTGCCGCCATGTCTTGGTCAGAGAGATACTCAACTGGATCACAACGCTTAAATGTTCCCACATTGGTTCCAGGAGGCAAATTAACTCTCACGTTCATAATGGGAGCAGCTTTGCTCGTTATTTTTTCTGAACTTTTGAAGGATATATCACACCTACAGGGCCAAGTTTGATCAACGATCTATCTCTCTAGTCAACAATTAAATTGGGGTTTGTGATGCAAATGCAACATGGATGAATCATGCATTTGGTGCGTTCTAGTTAGTTGTGCCAATGTTATAAATAGGCCACTATAACTCCACCTCTGCCTCGGTAGCTTTTGGGAGCTCAAGAGCTATATATCTATAGTAAATTGGAAAGAAGAATGCATTACTGTCTACTGTGCTGCAAGCAGAGAACTTAGGTTATTTGTGTTTGAATTTAAATTTTTTTAAATATGACCCTATCCAACTTTTGTTTGTTAAACAATCACATGTCTTGGGCATTTATTCTTTAAAATTCTGAAAGTCAAATATTTACAATGGGTAAACAATGAATTGTTACCAAGTAGCAACTGGACCAATTTATTTGAAATTAAACGAAACGTATTATTTTTCAAAATTTATTTAGCAGCACTAGTTTTTTTTGTCTCTATATCGATGGTTTCGCGCAAAAAATTTTTTTGGAAAAGCAAAACTACAGTGCTTGAAGTCGTCGCCCATGCAAAAACAACATGACTCCGCCAGAAGTT
Source organism: Carex kokanica (assembly GCA_025461125.1). Classification (NCBI taxonomy): domain Eukaryota; kingdom Viridiplantae; phylum Streptophyta; class Magnoliopsida; order Poales; family Cyperaceae; genus Carex; species Carex kokanica. The sequence continues at coordinate 734,817 of JAJGRX010001122.1, read as the reverse complement.
GACCATTGCAATAATTGAAACTTTTACTTGGAAGGATTTGCTTCACGTAAGAATTTGCTTACCCAAGCGATTTTCCCCTCCGTACTCCCTTTTTTTGTGACAAATTTCTGTGAACTTCTGACCGGAATAAGACATGAGAGGCATACGCCAAATTGTGTTTCAATCTTTGAAGAAAGTAAGTTTGATTACATGAGAATAACTATAATGATGGCGACATTAGAAAACTTCAGAAAGCAACGAGTGAGATATCAACAGAGAATTGACAAGCGGAGCGATTCCTTCATTGATTCTGTAGGTTTTTACTCAAAAAAAGGTTTTGATGGGATTCTTTCCAATTGATCCGTACATTCACTTTTCGATGCATTGTTTTAGGCGATAAGCTTAGATATATTTGAAACTTGAAAGTAAATAGAGGGGCACCAAATGAACAAAAGGAGGCAAAAAAATATCTTTTCTATTAATATTTTAAGCACAGCATGATACACTTAACAAGGAGGCCTAAAAATGCTAATAAAGGTCCGCCACTAACTTCCGGCTTTGACCTTTAGCACAATAGCACCCCAGCTTTATATTTTTCATATTTACATTTATATGCTCTTCAACTTTTATAGTTACTCTCTCTCTCTGCTACATATTACATATATTTCAGGTACAGAAAACAAAATCTTACTCCAATGAAGTCAAAATTACAGTAAGGCCCTACACAGATGCAAGAGCAGCACAAGAGGCCACAGAAGTGATAGATTATACCGATGCGTCGCAGCTGCTGCAAAGGTGAAGGAACAAACATACAATGTTAGATAGTTAGATCGATCAATGTGAATTATCTATACTCTAAGTACTATTATAGCATTAAACAACTGGACACATCACACATCTACTTGATTCAATTTCTCAATTTTTTTTCCAATGTTGCCCGAAGTACTCCTGAATCCACGGATCAGAATTACTTGAAGTATAGGTAAAACCTGAAAAACCAGACACCTTATAACTAAAAATTATCAATCAACAACTTTCCCAAAACCATACATTCTTCCCCAGGTTTCTTAATAAAGGATTTTAGACGGAGGAAACCTAATCATAGAAGATAAATTTTGGCAAGTTACAATCACTTACAAGGAAAAGGAGCTGGCGAAATTGGTGGAATTCCATGTGAGGCCACACCACCTGCCATGCTATCAACTGGAGGTTGTGCACTACCGAAAACCACAGCTCGCAATGGTGGCGCAACCAAAACCCCTGTGGACAAAGGTGCCGGTGCATTCTTCTTTATAGAAGGGACAACACCTATGGACACGGGTGAAGGAGCAGGACCCACATGCTTCTGATGATGTCCATGATGACGATGATCATGATGGTGGTGGTGGTGGTGATGGTGGTGGTGGTGGTGGTGGTGGTGATTAAGATTAGGTTCAGGGGCGGGGGCAGGTGAGGGGGCTCCTGTGCCAGTACTAAGAGAATGTTGGAGAAAGGAAGAGAGCCGGACCTGCTTTACTTTGCCGAATACTGTGTTATTTAACCCTAGGTTACGGCCGTCAGATGAGTTACTGATTGTTTGTGCAAGCTGTTTCATCCGAGGTTGGTTGCTTCCAACTGCAAGGATGATTGAGGTCTGGACAATGGTTGGAGGTGCGACTGTGGAGCCTTCCAGATTTGTCAACTTCACATACAAATTCTGTGTATCTCATAAACAAAAATACATTTAACTTGTACAGAATAGGAATTTGATAAAAAAGGGTTTAGAAAACAGTGCTTCTAAAATAACTGTTGTCACTTGTCAAATACTCAAGTCTTGAACCACAGTAGCGAACTGTGGCCATCTAATTTACATTACCAACCCTATCTCTGGGAAAACTGATATAGGTCGAATCAAGTCAGCTACCTTGTTACAGGTTATGATCACATGATGTAGATACTGCTTTAAGATATCTTTTTTTTTCCCCGACTTGCATACTTTAAATCATTCTCAACTAAGTCTTTCAATTCAAGGCATGTGCCTATATGCAACAGTATCATAATTCATAAACCGTCAATGATAGTTGGTCAATTTCCTATAAAACCGTATTAGATTCAAGAACCACAATTTCTTCAAAAAGTTACAAGTAATAGATACCCAAAACCTTGGATTCACAAACCTCATATGAAGTGAGATATAGCCCTCGCCGCATCTGGTACTTTAACTCTTCAAACCTCTCCTGCAAACTGCAGATGGAAAAGTTCAACGAGAAGTTAAATACCGCATCCGGGCTTTGCAAAGGATATGCATTTTGTTGAGGTGTGATCGTTATCCCTCCTGGGAAGTTTTGAATTTGGAAGAAGCTCGAGTTGCCGAATAAAGACGGTGTTAAATGGAGTGTCCATTGTTGTATGACTAAAGATGTTAAGGAAGAACGCAAGATGCTGACACAGGTACGGGATAAGGTCGAGTTGCTGGGATAAGGCCAAATGCCGAATACCACAGTGGTCCAGTTGGAGTTGGGAACTGGATCGAGCGAACTTACTACCACCTGATTAGGAAGATATGTAGAAGTTAATTTGAGCATGTAAAATTAGAACACAATTGTAGGCAACTTAGTAAACTAAGCCTCAGTTAAACCTCAATTGTGCAAGTAAACCTTCAGGAAGCCTGAAAGTTTTACTAGAACTACAATTAGACCCTAGTTTGTACAACTATAGCAAAATTAACCTCAACTGCACGTCAAGCATAGCTAACACACCAAACGGTAATATATGGATTCATAAATTGTACTTATCAGCTTTTACCATTAATGGGGCAATCTACAGTAACATTGGTTCATGGTAGTATACCAACACTGAGTCCGATAGTCCTAATTTCCTTCTTTCTCCTGTACTAGTACTGCATTTCAGCTATAGTAGCAATTGTTCAAGAGTTTGTAGCAAATTACCACAGTATCCGGATAGCCAATCTCATCAAAAATGTCAGATTCAAGTTTTGTTAGGTTTTCACTCAGCTGAGAAACTGCCCTTTGCAGTCTGAAGCTTGCAACTATGTTAGCTGCTCCAAAGTAGAAGGACTTAAATTAGAAATACCAATGAATACTAAATCAAGCAATACTTACTATGAGTGAGCAATGTAGCTACAAACCCTAACTGAAATTGAATTATTGCGTAAATACTTACTTTCAAAAGAAGTTTAAAAAAGGAATTGTTAGAACCTCAACAAGGATGCTTTAACTTATTTTTTCTTTTCTATATACTGATATGGATTGCTGAACCTCAACAAGATTCAATTTACTTTCAGTTATAATTTGAAGTGCCCTAATGCAGTTAACATATCCATGCGGTAGCAATTTAAGATTTGATTTACTTTCAGTTGCATTCAATTTAAGATTTGATTTGATTTACTTCCAATTAAGTGTCTGTCTCCTTATTCAGCTCCGAAGTTCCCTATATTCCATTCCAGTTGGATCAAAATATGGTTGATCTGCTTTGAAAAAGTTCAAATTCAACACGTTACACGAATTAGTCCAAGAGACCAAAAAAAGTAAGTAATAACACAACCTGCATTTTTCTTTACATGGGATGCATGAATTTAACCAGTAAAAACCAACAAATCAACCTAATATAGACTAGAGATTAATCGATTGATATCAGATCCAGCAATTACTTCCACTCACCAGTCACACTCTCATCCAGATTTCCCTGGGGTCTCAAAAAAGGAGGAAGCCAAAACAAAGCAGAGACCAGCACGGCTACACCGAACACCAGTGTGAGGATACAACGCGGCCGAAGAAAGCCGCCAAAGGCAGCTGATGCGGCATATCCCAGACCGGAATCTGGCGGCTCGTGTAAGGAATCTGGTAATTGTTCCTCATCTCCCTTCCCCATTGTGGAAAGAGGATCTGATCAATGCAAATGACATCTAGAAAATGCAAGCATTGCAATAGAGGGAGAATAGATGAGATGACGATTGAGAGCTAGGGTTTCAGTCGATATACTCTGAACGACGCGAGAGGGAGAGAGTAGAGAAGAAGACAGTAGGACGATGTACTTGGTTTCCAGCTGTCTTTTAAATTTTAATTAATTTCAGTGACACGAATGAGTAAGAATTTTTTTTTTCTTTGGCGAATTTTATGTATCCCCTCAAAAATCTTGAAATTACGTATTTCCCCTCTAAAATTCATAATATCATATTTACAATATTTCTCCATCCAAAATTAGAAGTTAATTATTTTTCCATTTAAATATAACTATTTTAGTAATATACATTCTTAATTTTTTTTCACTAATAAAATATCTAATTGACAATTATAGCTTTCATAATTCTTACCTCTTCCTTTCCTTCTTCCCCAATTGCCTTATTTTCTAATTAATATAAATATTAACGTGACAGTTTGCTGACGTATTATTTTCTTTTTTTCTAGATCATTTGAAGTTATCTTCACCTTTCTCCTCTCTTTTTTCCCTTGAGGCTCCACTTCTGTGATCTCTATCTTTGGTTGTATAGGTTCTGGCAAATTTTCTAGTCCCGTCATGCATGCAATTACATTTGATATTCTCAACTTGCTATTCCCTCTGAAATTACTATTGCTGGTAGATCGTTCTCTTTCTTGGTGGTTACATTTGTGGAAACAAATCGTTTGGAATAACAGGATCTCAACCGTTCACTTTTTTCTATGTGCGTATCTCAATAACAAAAAAATTCATGTACGAATTTTTAAGAAAGATCAACGGCAGGTTCCTGTTATTCCTTTGAAACGACAACAGATTTATTTCCTACATTTGTACCGCTGTTCTCAGACCTTTGGAAAGAATTCAAGTTCTTCTTGTCTGAATTCAACTTACTTCGATTCGAAGGCTTCCTTCTGATATTGTTCTCGTTTTCTTCTTTATATTTAAGCAATAAAACATGATTTTCACTGGAAGCACCCATGTAATATGAGGCATCTTGTAACATTATGAGTATATTTAGAGACCTCTAAGGGCCTGTTCGGCAACATGGGAATTTTGTAGGAATGAGAATTTTTAATATGGGAATGAGAATTTCAATTTGTCAAAACCAAAGTTATTTAACCCATGGGTAATTTTAGAATATAAGTGTTCGGCAAATGCATGGGAAATTTGTTAGGATGTTAGTTTGTTTTTATTTTTATAGAAGATGTAATACTACAACTAAACTATATTAAGTGTATTAATACTAATCACTGATTATGATTAATATAATTATATATATCAGATTCTAAAAAAAAAAATGAGTGAATTGACCACACACTGCAAAGTGATATCAGAGTGAACTGACCACACACTGCAAAGTGATAAATGAGTGAACTGACCACACACTGCAAAGTGATAATGGGTGAAATGACCACACACTGAAAAGTAATATCATAATTGACCATACACTACAAAGTGACAAAGGAGTGATCATGACCATTTTCATTTAAAAAAAATCTAAATTGTTTATATATAGAGCTATTGCAGCAAATGCAGCTTCACATCTTTTATAGCAAAATAATGGATCATCTTCTTCAATGGAAAATGAATAATGATGATGAGGATTATACAAATCTCATCATGCCACATATAGAGAGAAATATAATGGAACCAACTCCATGCCATACTTCAATCCTAACTGGAATGATGTATGTCAATGAAGTCTTAGATGGTCATGAGTGTCGTTGTAAGCGAGAATTTCGTATGGAGACTTTTGTTTTCTGCACATTTGTCAAGCTGTTGAGAGACAAAGAGTTTCTCCAGGATGGACAGATGTTGATTGAAGAACAAGTTGCAATGTTCTTATACACACTTGCTAAAAATGCAAGTAATCGCTCTGTGCAAGAACGATTCCAACGGATACAGTAAGCCGTTACTTCCATATTGTAATTAAGGCTATTACTCGACTATCAGCATAAATCATAATACCCCCTCGACTTCATACGCCCCAACTTATCCAATCGAGAACAATATTTAATCATTTCTTTAAGGTAAATTTAATTTCAATCATTCTCAAATGAATGTCTTTTTAAATTAAGGTAAGTTTAATTATTCACTATTTTTTAATATACAGGATTGTATTGGTGCTATTGATGGCACACATGTTCCTATAACTATTGCTTACGAAGATCAAGCTCCATATCGTAACAGAAAACAGACATTGTCACAAAATGTTATGCTCGTTTGTGATTTTGACTATCGATTTACTTATGTAATGGCCGGATGGGAAGGATCAGCTTCAGATGCAACTGTACTAAAGAGTGCACTCGACAACGGATTCACAGTACCACGAGGCAAATATTTTTTGGTTGATGCTGGTTATGCCAATACACCGCAATTCATTGCTCCTTATAGGAGTGTGAGATATCACGTGCGAGAGCAAGGTGCAGCTAATGAACGACCGCGAAATTACAAAGAGCTCTTTAATCTTCGTCATGCACAACTTAGAAACCATATTGAAAAACTTATTGGCATTTTAAAAATGCGGTTTCCTATTTTAAAAGTTGCAACATATCACACAATTGATAATCAAGCGGACATAGTTCAAGCCGCATGTATTATACACAATTTTATTGTATATCATAATGGCGATGCCACTTGGATTGCGAATGCTAATTTGGAAATTAATCCAAATGATATTGTGGATGTACCGGATGGAGATGAAGAGTACGGCGAAGATGTTGAAAGACTGAACAATCAACGTCAAGCAGGAAATGAAAAAAGAGATGAAATTGCTAGGCTTATGTGGGATGATTTTGTTAGACGTCAGAATAGGAACTTAACTTAATATTAGCTTAATTTATTAAAATTAATTCTTGCTAGTTTAATTATGTTTGTTTAATAATTTCTTGTATTATTAAATTGTGCTTGTTTAATTAATTTTAGCCTTTGTATTATTAAATTGTGTTTGTTTAATTCAATGTACAAGTTAATTTCAATTTAGCTAATTAAACAAGTATTAATTAGGTCTGAGTGAATTTAAGCAAGTATTAATTTCAGCTTAAAATTCATTAATTTAAACAAACGAAGTAATGGATTTCTTTAGAGGAAGAGAGTAATGATTGATTCAGTTTCAGCGTCAGGGAAAAAAAACGGAGGTCTGAGTTGATTTTTTTTTCATGAGAGGAAGAGAGTAAATAAATGGGAATATAGTCGATCGGGAATAAAAATGGGAAACAAAACTGAGCTGTCGAACGCTTGATAGATAAAATGACCCATAAAGTTATTTTTCCTTTAAAGTCCCATGGGAATTGAGGATGCCGAACAGGCCCTAAAACTCTAATTCCATGGCCGAAGAGCTTTTACGCTCTCTACCATTATATAACAGGAATTCATGGCATCGGACCTACTTTGGTTCGATGAGTGTTATGACCATCCGATCTGCATCAAGATTTGTGTGCTCTGCATCAAAATCCGTGCAAGTCTGTATCAATTTATGTGCACATAGATCTTAATGCTAATCGTACGGTTCTAGAGCTAATTGAACCTAAATGTAGGTCCGATACCCATCGGACCTACTCCTATCTCATATAACAGTGGGGTCCGGTTTGGACTCGAAGATTATTTCTTTTAATTTTGCTTCTGATTTAAAAACAAGGTAAATGGGGAGGAAGGAAAGGAAGAGGGAAGAATTATGAATGTTAAAATTGTTACTAAGAATTTTATTAATATTAATATGAATTTTGTAGTGAAAACTCAAGAATGGATATAATAATAAAATAGTTATGTTTCATATATCTAAAATCTCTATTTTATCTTTCTAAATATCAAAGACACCCACATTTACTCATTATCTCTTTTTGTTAAAGTTTACTTTAAATTTATTCATTTTTTATTTTATTAATACGTAAAGTTTGGATCTTCTAATTGGTCGCTGGGAAAGGACAAATAGATAATCTTTTTATTTGTGACACGCACACAAGCGTATGTCACCGTGTAAGGCGTAATTACAAAAAATAAATCGTTCACCCTCACAAACTGACTAACTAAAAGACTAAATATTTCTTGTACATGGATTACATTCATTTCATTTTTTTAATACAAGGTAAATCAAAATGTTATAAATGTAAAGTAATCTTTAATAGAAACAGTAATGAATTGGATAAATGAGAGCGTTTTTGAAATTAAAAAAAATAAATATGGTATTGTATAGAAGGGAAATGTTCGTAATTTTTTAGTGTTATATTTCAGCATTTTAGCTATTTGTCTCTTAAAAAAATAAAAAAATAACATATTTTCAAGTAATTTAGTGTAATCAGCATAAATTAACATAATTTCAAGTAATTTAGCGTATTTTAGTATAAATAATTAAATATGCTATCAAAAATGTAATTTGACAAATATTTAAAAATAAAATTCGATTTTTTAGTGTTATAATTCAGCATTTAGCTATTTGTCTCTTAAAAAAAAAATTAAATCAGGAACCAGCCATTTAATGGCCGGTTTGGACATTTTTAATAAAAACAAGCGTTTCTGGATAATTTTATTAATTTGTTATTAACTTTGGATATAAGTAAAAATGTCGGAAGGATATGCATGAGTTTACTTTTCTTATTCCGTAATTTAAAAAAATGCATATACTGATTTTTAAAATTTTGATAGAACTATCTAATTCCGGAATACACACGGAATGTGTGTATTTAGTGATTTTAATTAAACACATTCATTCAGGTAGTCACAAAATGTTGAAAAAACTTTTTTAAGCACAAAATCAAAGAACAAGTATATGAATCTTTAAACGCATGCCTTTACAATTAAGTTTGATTGTATCCTTTCAAATGTTTGTCTGCTCTTTGTCCTTTACTGAAGAAATTTAGCTGTTTTAATAAAGAATTCAATTAAAATTAGTAAACATAAGAGTTTAAAAATTAGAATAAATTCGTTATTTTTCTAAAATAAATAGCAATGCATCTTTGCGTGTTTGTCCTTCAAACTTGCAAATGCATATTTGCTTTCCCAAAAATTTTCTAGTTACCACTCTAAACTTCAAATTTGACAAAATACCACCCACGCTACCCAGTCAGCGCACAAAAATTGGCGTGTGCACTAACCCAGCTTGCGCACCAATTTGATACGCGGACTGGGACTGCGCACCAAATATGGTGCGCAAGCTAAGGTAGCGCACCTGATTGATTTAATTTTTTCCGCAGGCAGAATTTGATCTGATTTTTTTATTAACTTTCGAAAATGAATGGAGCAACTTACAATTTGAATATACTAGAATGAACATCGAACAAAATAGATGAAATATCTTACAATTTAGATGTACTAGAAGTACTACGAAGTATTTTTCATGTAGGGTTTTTTGCGGCTGTAAAAAAATTAAAATATTTCTTGTTGTGTTATGGGAAAAAAATAAAAATATTTTGGATCTGAGTTATTAATCCCGGTTCAAAAATCACTTATGTGTAAATAAAAAAATTATCGTGGTCCTTCTAGGACATTCAAATTTTAAGGTACTCCATCTATTTCTCTAGAATTGATTTTAGAAAAATATTAAAATATTAAAAATATAAAATAACTTCTAGGAATATAGATAGAGTACCTTAGTACCACAATAATTTTTGTATTACCTAGAAGTAATTTTAGAACTGGGATCAATAACTCAGATCCAAAATATTTTTATTTTTTTCCTGTAACACACCAAGAAATATTTAATTTTTTTATAGCCACAAAAAATCATGTATGAAAAATGTTTCGTAGTACTAATAGTACATCTAAAGTATAAGATATTTCATCTATTTTGTTTGATGTTTCTTCTAGTATATTCAAATTGTAAGTTGTTCCATTCATTTTCACAGATTAATAAAAAAAATCAAATCAGGCTAGTGGAAAAATTAAATCAATCTGGTACACAATCCCAGTTCGCGCATCAAATTGGTGCGCAAGCTGGGATAGCACACACGCTGATATTCGTGCGTGGACTGAGGTAGCATGGGTCGTATTTTTTTTAAATTTGAAGTTTAAAGCGGTAACTAATTAATGTTGATTTATTACCGTGGTAACTAAAAAATTTCGGTTTGCTTTCTAGTGTTCAGTTTCAAGCAAGAATAATTATTATTGGGAGACGTTTTGTGTACGAGCCTATTCAAACATGACGTTATTGCTGTCGATAGGTTTTAGAGTTGGTGTTATATAGGCTGAAATCAGAGGCGGAGTCAGACTTTCGAACAATGGGGGTCAAACACATATGGGGTCAATCATATAAAAAATTTCGAACTACGGGGGTCAATTATATAAAAAATTTATGCGAAGAATGGGGGTCAATTTCACCGTACCGTGACATTTTACGCTAAATTATATAGAAAAATAAACATAAATACACAAAATTTAGAATTAAATGGGGTCAATTGACCTCCATTGGATCTTCTTAGATCCCCTCTGGCGGAAATGACACTGATGTCATACTAGCTGGACTCGTTTCTAATTTAATGAATATCTTCGAAGTTTTTCTGAAAAGTGATAAGACAAAAAAAAGGAAAATTTCTAGTGTGCCCATATAAACTTTTGAAATAGTCAATTCCCCCATCAAACGACCATAATTCAAAATCCTCATAAAATATTAACATTCTTTCTTTTATACTTTTTCATTATTTAACTTTTTTATTTAATTATTTTAAATATTGAATTGACCCTTATGTCTTTTAATTTAAAATGGAGGTATCCATTATTTCTCAACTCCTAGCGAGCTACTAATCAGTCCTGATTCATCATCATTCATCTCTAGTAGTCTCTTTAATCTCACAACCACAATTCCCTTCTCTGGAGCAGTAGTACTAACCATAGTGACAAGGTACGCATTTTATTCGCGTTTAATTCGCGAATAAAACATTTTTGGAGTGTTTCCGAACCGAATGGCGTATTATTCGTTGACCGAACCTTTGATCTAATAAAACGCAAATTTAACGAATTTTACGAATAATATGCGTTTTTCTCGCGTTTTTTTCACGTTTTTTTCACATTTTCCCAGCAGAGAAAAAAGTAACTAAAATGCATAGTGACAGCCTCAATTTCCCAGCAGAGCACCCACGTGATATGTTTAGGCACATTTTCCATTTTAGTTACTTTTTGACTATATTGATCTTCTATGGCAAATACAAGCAGTATCTCGTATAGTAAATTATCAGTAATTAATTAAATATGCACTGAGGTCTCGTATTATAATTCCGAATTATTTCCGAATCACGAATTTTTGATCATACCGAACCGAATCCGAATTATTTATTTGTTACTATGGTACTAACTACTAAGCAATGCAAGTAACATGGAGTATTTTGATTAAAAAGGCGGATTCAAGAGAACTATATATGTGCATAGTACCCCCGGCCCCCGCTTGAGAAAACAGTCAATACCTTCGTTTCTCTCTCACGCAGTCACAGAACAATCAAACAATCAATGTTCGATCCCTTTTTAAAATATCAGATTTGAAGTAATATCTGATTGTATTGAGAACTGTCATTAGCGGGGAGGAAAGAGGGGAGACTGCCATTTAGAGGAGGAGAAAATATCAGAAATGAAGAAGGGAGGAAGAAAAGGATACTTCCATTTTAAATTAAAAGATATAAATTATGGTTAATTCAATTTTTAAAATAATTAAATAAAATGTTTAATAATCAAAAGGATATAGAAGAAAAAATGTTTAAGATTTTGTAGGAATTTGAAATATTACAGTAGTTTGATGGGGAAATTGACTATTCACCAGAAATTTTCTCAAAAAAATAGAATAAGTCCCAAGGGCAATTTGGGAATTCCATCTCACAAAATTGGTATGAGTATTGTTGGCTGTTGCGCCGGCGTTATTTGTTTCCATATCGAAGGTTTTCGCCAGGGTTTCATTCTCTCTTCTCTTCGCTTCTCCGCCTACTAAGGTCTATCTATATCGGATCCGATCGAACACCCATGACGGTCGCAACGCAAGAGGAGCTCCTCGCTCAACAAATCGAACAACAAAACATCGATGTCAGTCCATTCTGATTCTTATCTTATTTTTTTTTTCTTTTTTTGCCCTTTGTATAACAAGGATAGAGTTTTTGTCGATCGTCTTATTCCTTGAAGGTTTTGCATGTTGCAAGGGAAAACGGGGCACGGTTTTGTTTTAATCATAATCAGATTCTTAATAGATTTGTAAGCAGAAAACACTATACAATTATCAAATAAATTATGCGTTTTATCTTATGGAGGTTAAAATTTAATGTGAGCGATATATTAGTTTGTTAAAATTTGATTAGCATATTAGAAATATTGAGTTTATGTTAACCTGTAAATTTTGCTTAGAAGATATTAACATATGTAACATTTACCAAGTTACGAAGATCTTCTATGTAGTGTACTAGTTTGCCTTCTCATCCTTTGCTTAGTTCTAACACAATCTCCGATCCCCTATGCCTGCATTTTGATTATTTGAAGATGAGAAGTTGTAGATTGATACCATAATCTAAGGTATCCATTTTAATTTGTTTCCAAATTTTGATTATTGAGGTATTTAAATTTAATTATAGAACGAGGCACCTGTGATCGAGGATGACGAAGATGACGAAGAAGAGGATGAGGATGATGACAAAGAAGAGAATGATGTAGATGGTTAGTCTTCAAATTTTTGTTTGTAGTCTGGTAGCTTTACTGGCACGTACCAGTTAGAATAGAGAATCCATGGGCCATGGGGAGTAATAACTCGAGTTTTTTTTTTCCTCTTTGAAAAGAAAGCCTTTAATTGGCTACCTGTTTCCATTTAAACAAAGCATCCATATTTATGTTGTCTAGTTCACTACAAAAATCAGAAAAATCAAAAGACTCAACAAATGTACGTATAGAAAAGATAATTAATGCCGGTCCTGTAGCTCCTTATCTCAGCCAGAAATACAACAAACAGCACATCACAGATGGATCCCAGCTACTGAACCCAGCATACCTCTGACCTCTTTACAACTTTACCGGTATCAACTGATGAATCATGAATTGGCTCAACAACAGATACATACCACACAGAACAATTGAGCTTTTTATTCCCACTATCAGAACCCTTGATCTTCAAAGTAATAGAGCTATGAACTCAAGTTATCTTAATATGTTTGTCATTTTTATTTTTTTGGGTCTTTGGTGATCAGTTTTAGCATGTCAGGGTTAATTTAAGGTTAACTTTGCTGCTAAATATGAACTTTCATGTGTACTGGTGCATTTAATGATGCATCAAGCTAGGTTGTAGAACGTTATATCTCTGACAACACAAAACTCTCGGTGTTATCTTCTTCAAAAGATGTATTCTATGGATTATTCTCGTGCTATGTGATCTCTCTACTGCTTTCCCTATTAGTGATTCTTTATCTCCTATGAAATCCTAAGTTTTGATCCAAAATTTCTTTACTGGAAGCTTTGAATTTCATGACACTTCAGCTGGAATATACCAGAGCTACTTGCCCAAACATTTTGTAATATATTATAGTTACAGGGGAACTAGGTGATGTCAATGGAAGGTCAAAACAAAGCAGAAGTGAGAAGAAAAGCCGCAAAGCCATGTTGAAGCTTGGGATGAAACCCATTACTGGTGTCAACAGGGTGACTATTAAGAAAAGCAAAAATGTTAGCTACCTGCACTTGTCTTTCTTATTTTGTTTTATTTTGAGTATGTCTGTCACACTATTATTTGAGTGTAAATTATACATGACATAAAAGTATTGCCTGTGCAGAGCCCGTATTGGCTTGGTTACCGATATGCCTCTATTTCCAATTTCTTTATTGTTTTGGTTTATCTTGGATCGTTCTATTTTACTGTCTGAGTTTCATTTCAACCAAATGTTATTCCAGTGAAATATTGATTTGCAAAAAAGCTTGCTGTTGCTGTTTTCAATCTAATTCCATGGCAATGTACCTTTTTGCTTTAGGATTGTCACTAGTAAAGCCAGGATGGCTTAATAGTTAGAACTAAGGCTACCAACCTAGTACATGGCTACATACACACAGAGCTACACACTAGGTTAGTGTCCAGCACCGGGTATGAATGCATGACGGCATTATGAGTAGTTACCGTACCAGTGCGGGACAGGTGCACTATGAGCACTTACCATGTTGATTCATGTACTGGAAGCATGGTTGGCTCGTTTTCTTTTCCTACTCTTTGTCATATGTACTCTCAGCCTGACACTCTTGTTTCACTGGCAGATGTTATTTGCCATCTCTAAACCAGATGTGTTTAAGAGCCCTAACTCAGAAACTTACATAGTCTTTGGTGAGGCAAAGATAGAGGATCTCAGTTCCCAGCTCCAAACACAGGCTGCTGAGCAGTTCAAGGCACGTGACCATAGCCACATTTCTGCACAGCCCGAGCCTCTTGCCACAATTGAGGAGGATGATGAGGAAGTTGATGAGACTGGTGTCGAGCCAAAGGATATTGAGCTCGTCATGACTCAGGCGGCTGTGTCTAGGGCTAAAGCTGTCAAGGCACTCAAGGCGGCTAATGGCGATCTAGTTACAGCTATCATGGATGTTACAAGTTAGCTATTTTGGGGCTGTATTATGCAAGTTTTTGTGTCAATAAATTGACAAGGTTCAAACTTTGTTATAGAATATATAACAGCTTTTGATGAGGTCAAGTGTTCTTTAGTAGGTTTAAGAGTTCTGAGCATGGAGTCTCCTTTTTTAATATTGCAGCAGTAATTTTTTTTTTTTTTTTGTCAACTGCTTTTGATAGTCTTGATAACTATTTTTCAACTGTTGCAACCTATTTAAAACAATGTCCAGGAACTTACTGTTGTTAGAAGAATTTGTGTTTGTCTTATGACTTGGCTAACTTATTTATGGTGATAGAGCTATCAAGGTAATTAAAAGGCTGGTTCTTCAATCAGAGATGGGGTTAAATTTTAGCAGGGTACAAACTAGTGTATTGAAATGAACCGGCCAGTTCAGGACCGAGCCGGACAACCCGGGGTTCCTATCCGGACTGGACCGGATCAAGGCTAAAGACGAACCTGGCACAGGTTTGGTTTGTTTTTTTCCCAGACCCGTGTACTGGACCGGACCAAAAAAAAAAAAAATTTTTGAGGGATTTCATGCACCATAGCCTCACTCCTTATAAATTTTGGGGAATTTCATGTATACCCCTCAAAAATTTCTAAATTATGTGTAGCAGCTCTAAAAAAAAAACGCCGAACCGTAGACTAGACCGGCCTATTTTCAAAACCCTAGTACAAACTGGGTAAAAGAATAAATAATTTTTTATGTTTTTACGGTGATAGTTCAGAAAGTATACACTCTCTTGTTGTCACTTACGGTTTATTGGCAAAATGAAATTCTCTCCTTAGACATAAGTATGATTACCCGTCGAGAAAAAAATTCTTTTGATAAATTTTACAATCATGAACTTAATGACTCCCACATGGCCACATATGTTAGCGAGTCCATTTTGTTATTTTTGAGGTGGAGAACGCTGTAATTCAATTAAGTTTAAATAGTTCAAGTTGACTGCTGACACACATACATCATATTAATTCTTTTATCTCATTTAAATCCGATTAAATTCCCATTAAATTGACTGATTAGGCCTGTTCGAATGTCATGGAATTGTGCGGGATAGGATTTGACGGGTTTGAGAACCCACTTTTTTTTATTTGCGGGAACTCATACTCATAAGTATGCACAATAATAATTATGGGAATGTACTCTATGAGTGTTCGGTTGCACTGTAGGAATAGTTGTGAAAAATCTTATTTTCTTTCTAAATACTTGATAATTGATATCAATAAAATAATTATTAATTTAATTAAATTAAATCAATTAAACAATACATAACAATATTATCAATTATTATTTTATAACTAGCCTTTTGCATGTGGTGATTAATACAAGATTAATGCAATAAAATAATGATTAATTCTAATCACCGAAAAATTATGTGAAATTAAATTAACAAATTGATCATTGTGGGTGGTTAATACAATATTTCCATTTGCTTATTTTTTTTAAAAATTATACAATTATTTTTATAAATAAAATTATAATAATGCAATTAAATAAAATTGATTAAATAATAATATTAAATAGATGAAACATTTCTAATAAAAAATATTACTAAAATGGGTACAAATAAAATAAGAAAATATGTAAATGTTGATAAAAAAAAACAACAATTAAAAACATTTACAAAAAAATAAGCATTTAAAAACTTTTAAAAAATAAACATTTAAAATATATAATTACAAAAATAAGAAAACAAACAAATTAAAAATATGAAAACAACAATTAAAATCATTCAAAAAAAAATATTTACCAAACAAGATTTTTAACAGTTTGAGATTTATTTGAAAAACAATTCTGGTTCCACAATTAGCTTAGTCCCACAATTAATTTTGAAGAAGAAGAGACATCATTTATATATACCCCTCTCCCATACACATGTTGGAAGGAATCAACTCCAGTGCTCTTCTTTTTCCTGCTCTCTCCCTGCTATTCTCTCTATCTCTCTCCTGTTTCTCTCTCTATCACGTGATCCTCTTCCTCTCTCTACTTCTCTTTAAAGAGAGGAGATAGGCAGAAAAAGAAGAGCAGGAAGCTGCTTTTCTACAAAGAAAAACAGCAGAGTGGAATCCCATGATGGAAAAATGAGATAGAGGAGAGTCAAAAAATTCATTTGTCACGTGGAGAAAGAGAATTTTTAATTGGGATCCAATGGTGTCAGCTGAGAGAGAGAGTAGTTGGGAACAAAAAAAATGAGCGCTCTAAGGTCGGGAATTTTGAGGCCCAAAAATGCATTGAAATGGGAAGAGTGGGTTATTCCCACAGAAATAATTTGAGTAAAAAAATGGTCTGCTGAACACCTTGAAATGAAAATAACAGGGAACAACCCAAACCCATGAAATTTCATGTAGGAATTTGACAAATGAACAAGTTATAATTAAAGTGGATCCATATAGGTACCTGATTGAAGACAATTATGATTGGACGGTTTTTCTAAAATGGCACGAATCTCAAAACAGACTCCTTACAGTCTCCATAGGTACCGGATTGAGTTTGATCCAAATAAAATTATCTGGGCCGTCCGATTATAATTGTCTTCAATCAGGTACCCGGAAGGATACGGATCCATTTAAAGTAAGCTGCTGAACAGGAAGTCAGATCCTCCCGGTACCGTAATAGGGAATCTTTTAGAATTGGTGGTGGATCTGGAATTGGCACGAATCTCAAAGCTCAGCCCTGCGATAGTCTGAATCTCAAAGCGGCCCGAACAGTTTCAGTTGACTTCTGACACACTACAGAGAGAATATGAACTGCCCAGATTTTCTACAGATCAAGGGATGCCCCAAAGCCAAAGGCCCAAAGTGTGAGATATCTCGAGGGATGCGGATTCAGGTGGTAAGGCCGCCTCGATAAAAACATTGATCTGAGCCTAAAATCCGTCATGAATGCACAGTACTTGTTACTGCGTACAGACTACAGAGTACTGTTTGGCTCAACCTTTGCATCACTCGTCTCGGGAACTTAAATGGGTCTTTATTTCTTTCTTTCAGTACTACCAGCCCTTAAATTAAACCCAAAAAATTGCTAACTCCTGGGCTTATAGAAAAAACAAAATGAATTTTTGTCCCATCCATTTTTTTTTTTTTAATTTTCAACGAAAATATCCCTAATTTAAGATGTTTGACAAATCTATATCTATTCAATATTCATACATTCAAATGGCTAAAATGGTACTTAAAAAAACTAAGTACAGAACACAAGTATTTATATTGAATTGTGAACGTGAACGCATTACAAAGGCGGATGTAAGAAGATAAATATGACCGATTTTTTTTATTAATATCTAACATTAAATAGAAAATAACACAAATGTCCACATTTATTTGGAAATTTTTAAAAATGTCCGAACTGCCAGAATTCCTGGAGGTTCACTTTCTTTCAGAAATCCTAGCAGTTCACTTTCTTTCATAACTGTCAGGATTTCTGGCGGTATAGAAAAAAGTGGATTGCCGAGATTCCTGACGATTTTTTTTTTTAAATTTAGATCTGGTGCTTACTTCATCTCGGTTCACAAGTACTAAAAAATTGTCTATTGATCAAATACAATTTAATTGCTTATGCAACAAAATATTTTTTAAGTACAAGTTCCATGAATTTTTTTTTATCTATCAAGTACTAGTTCCTTTCTTATTGCAAAAAATATATATTATGTTTATTTTCAAATTTGTTTATTTTTATTATAAATATAATATTTATTTTTCTATTGAAATCAAGGTTCTAAATAGCGATTATAGTGGCATAGTGGGGAGACAAACAAAAACTATTGCGAATAGCGTAGCTATAGCGAAAGCTATCGTACATAGTGTTTTTTTTCTTTTCAAAATTTATATCTTATATTTCTACTAATTATCAACAATGATCAATATTGGAAAATTGAGATAACAATCAAATGACAACTAATCTAAATCTATAATTTTTTTCAATCATGCAAATAAGAAGAAGAAAAAAAAGATCTACAAGGTAACATTATTTAACAGTTCATACTTCATAGTATTACATATTATCAAGGTTCTAAATAGCGTTTATAGCGTTGTAGCGGGAAGGCTAAAAAAAAAGCTATAGCGAATAGCGTCGCTATAGCGGAAGCTGTTTCAAATAGCGTTTTTTTTTACATTTCGTATATTCAACATTTGTACTAAATACCAACATTATCTAAAGTCTCATAGAACAATAAATAACACCAAAGTAATTAAGAAATTATAATATTCATATTGAACCCGTAAAAAGTCTAAATTACGGTTCAAAATATCCATAGTAGTATTATAAACTATCGATTTTTCCTATTAAAAATATCTTAAGCATCATGATTCATGACATAATCTTTTTTTTTTCTATTTCAAATTTTAATTTCGGTTTGGACTTTTTTTCTATTCAAATTTCAATTTCTATTCCCAATTTCAAATTGATTTATCTGTAGCAAGTAGCAACAAATTCAATTTTGGTTTGAGATTTTTTTTATCTTTATTTAAAACCCATATAAATTGCTTAAAAAAAACAAAAAAAAACTCATATTGTATAGCGCAAATAGCGGATCGCTATAGTGCTGTAGCGGCTGCTATAGCGGCCGTAGCGCAAATAAAGCATTTTGATGTCATCACGTAGCGTTTGGGGTCCAAAAACGCTATAGCGCGCTATTTAGAACACTGCATATTATAATAGACGAAGAGCAATTAATTTTACAAGTGAAATGAATTATACCTATTTGAACATTTTATATATTATAATAATCAAAATCATCTTTTAATTGAAACGAACGGTAATAATTTTACAAGTGAATACTAGATGAAGAACAAGCAAAAGGAAGAATTAATATTTGAATATTTTCTAATATAGAATGAGAGACTAAATCACAAATAGGAACAGAAGCACATAGTTCAGTTTAGCATATTTATCATAGCATACCATGTAGCATCAGAAATAAGAACAAAAGCTCATGTAAATCGAAAAAAAATTCATGTAGCATAGCGGTAACAATAGCGCGTAGCACGTAACGGTAACAGCGATCATAGCTGAATTAGCGCACTTTTATCTCATAGCTTAGCTTTTATGGTCCGAAAAAGCTATAACTAGCTATTTAGAACATTGGTTGAAACCAATTTTATAACTTACAGTTATTTTTCTGAAATTTCAATTGCAGTTTTGAGAACTTAAACGATGTTTTTTTGTAATTCTGAGTGCACATGATATTTTATAAGGTAAACCTTAGTTTAGCTTCAAAATCC
The DNA here is from genome assembly GCA_025461125.1 of Carex kokanica. Lineage (NCBI taxonomy): Eukaryota > Viridiplantae > Streptophyta > Magnoliopsida > Poales > Cyperaceae > Carex > Carex kokanica. The sequence continues at coordinate 715,135 of JAJGRX010001122.1, read as the reverse complement.
ATATCTCCTCCTCCCAAGATTTTCGAAAAGTGGTCGAACACTCAAAAGAGAGTTTCCTACAAAAAGTAATGGCCAGTCAATGTTTGGTCAAAGTTAGTCCCCTCTCAGTTTGAGCTATTTTAGACAGATACATTTGTATTTCAAATTGAATGTACATATTAAAAAATCAGGCCCTTGCCTCTGAGTTTGTTTTCTCCAACCGATTTTCCTCTCGATAAAAAACTTAAAACATTGGAAGAACACAATATATCACTAACTGTGTATCATATCAGGTTCTGATCAAGGAATGATAGATTTACTATGAACCGAGGGGAAATAAGCACCAGACCTTAATTTTTATAAAAAAAAACAGGCCGCCAGGAATCTTGGCGGTTCACTTTCTTTCTGGACAGCCACAAATCCTGGCAATTCTGAAAGAAAGTGGACCGACGAGAATCTTGATAATTTGGGTATTTTTATAAATACTAAAAAAACGTATGCATCTGTGTTATTTTCTATTTAATGTTGGATATTAATAATTTTTTTTGGCAAATACAGGTGTCAGTTGATCTTATTTTTTTAATTTTTTTATTTATATATAATTTTATATATAATTTAGAGCAAAATCTCATGAAACAGTAACATTAATTTACGAGGGAATTTCACGTATACCCCTCAAAACTTTCAAAATTACGTATTTCCCCCTCTAAATTTTGAAATTACATATTCCCCCCACTAAACTTGAAAAACTCACAAATTTACCCATTTTATTGTTTTTTATATTAAAACTCATTCTAAATTTATAAAATACCCATTTTACCCTTTATTAAAAACATAAAAATCCATCGAACTCAAATTTGAATTTGAAGGATTCATCTACCGTCTGAATTGTTTTAAGATATGTGTGTGCAAGATCAGCACGAATCTTAAAGCAAACACACGGATATTGAAGCGACGTACACGAATCATAACATGATTTGTGGGGGTCAAAATTGCTTTAAGATCCGTGCATGCTAGATCATCACGAATCTTGAAGCGAACACTCACGGATATTGAAGTGATGCACACAGATATTAATGCAATGAGTGCGGATCGGACGGTAGGGAAACCCTTTAGATTCAAATTTAAGTATGATGGGTATTTTATGTTTTTCATAAAGGTTAAAATGGGTATTTTAAATATTAAGAATGAGTTTTAATATAAAAGACAATAAAATGGATAAATTTGTGAGTTTTTGAAGTTTAGAGGGGGAAATATGTAATTTCAAAATTTAGAGGGGGAAATACGTAATTTTGAAAGTTTTGAGGGGTATACGTGAAATTCCCCCTTAATTTACATTCTTCGCAGAATATGCATTCAATACCTACATTCAAGCTGCTTGTTTTGTATTTGGAAACTTCTTAAAAAAAAATCAACGATCATTGCGTTTAGAGAATTAGCATAGCTGCATGGGTCATTTTAAATTAATAATATTTTATTAAAGATTTAAAAACCAGACAAAAAGTTCTGTCAAAGAAAAATTAACTTTGCTAGTTCATAAAAAAAGATCCGACTCTGCTACTTTTCTTATGATTCTACTTTTCCAATCCGAACAATTCAAAAAATTTCATTCACATATCTCGATAAAAAAAAATTTTTTATATACAAATCTCAACAAATTTAAATTACTGACAAATTTAAATTGCTGAGATCGAAAAGCAAAATTCTATTTTTCTCGTAAAAAAAACTGCAGAGACCATTTCTTAAAAAAAATATAGAATCATGTTTCGTTGTTGTTCAGAAAACATGAATATTGGACTTGCACTTTATATAAAGAGTAGAACTAGGGTGTGATGTGCTCACCAAATTCTTTGGTGAGCACAACTCTACATAAACTATCGGATTCACTACAAACGAGATTAATTCAACTGTTAAAACCGATGTACTTTACGAGTGATGTACATACATGCAAAATTTTGAATTTTTTAAATTTATTTAGTCTCAAATCAAGTGGTCAAAATTGATGAAAAATGAATAATTCAAAATGAAGAATTTGGTGAGCATATCACATGTACTCTTATATAAACCCGGGATGGGATGGAAAGAGAGTTCAATGCGGCAACAAACTTATATCACTCGATACTTCGTGTTGTCATCAACCTCTTTGTTATTAATATTTTTTTACAGCTGGATAGCCTTGTCTTGTGTTGTGTGCAGCAGCAGAGTGAAATCCGTATGATATCTGATTTCTTCTGAACCAATCACACTCAATTAGTACGGAAGACTTGTTACACACGCATCAACCAATTTATGAGAGAAATGAGAGAAATCTTCCAAAGATGAAGCAAATGGAGCAACCAAAATCAAGCTCTTCCATCCCCAACCATAAGCCCCATTTCTTCAAGTTTCTCTTCCCTGATCCCTTCGCCAACCTGAACCTGGTCTCTCTCCCTCTCTCTTTCTTTGTGTGTGTTGTGGTCTCATTCTTTGCATCATATATGAGATTATCTCGTCTAATTAGTTACCTCTTTTCGTTTTAATTTTTTTTATGGCGCATGCAGCGTATTCCAGAGAAGTTTTACAAGCATCTCCCGCCAGTACCTCCCAAACAGGCATCTCTTGTAACTACCCAAACTGACAAATTTTGGAGAGTAGATGTGTGTCACAATGAACAAGGCATATGCTTCAGCAGAGGCTGGCCTGAATTTGCCAAGGCGCACCATTTGCAAATAGGATATCTTCTAGTATTTCGCTACGAGGGAAACATGGTTTTTAATGTGAAAGTGTTTGATACTACTAGTTGTCTCAAGGACTATTCTTTAACACCTCTCAAACCCCCAAATTTTAAATTTGAGTCTTCAAAGATGAAATCAGAAGGTAAGCTCTTCTGTTGATCCCTTATAAAATGTTTAGGAGCATATCTGGTAAATCTACTGAAACCGTGTTGTTTGTATTTTATCATAAGGTGAGACACAAATTCCAGTGGCTTCTGGTAGAAAAAGAAACAATGCTACAGGCAAAGCTCAGTTAGTTGGCGAGGAAGAGGAAAAGCCAATTATAAAAAACAGGGTACAGAAAAAACTGAGCCAGAAAAGTAGCCTTAAAATGCCCACAGTTCCACAGTTTGAGAAGACACTTGGTTGCACCAGCACAGATAACCACAGAAGACTTCTGGTAAATTACACATCTTTTTTAACTACCAGTCTTTAAAATAAATTTATTGCCAAAACTTTATGCTATTACTTGTGGGCATCAGACATCAGTGATCAAATATATATTTTGGAAACTACAGGCATCTTTATGTCCATGAATTCTCTTCAAGTTATTTAACTTTGGGAGCTATGTGCAGTATATTCCAAAGAGGTTCTGCGTGGAGAATGGCCTTGTGTCGGAACGAACAATGTTTCTGAAGAACTCCAAGGGAAAGAAATGGCGAGTGAAATTCACGATTAGGCGAAATGCTAGACTGTTAACTGTGGGATGGAGAGTTTTTTCGACAGAAAACGGGCTAAGAAAAGGAGATGAATGCATCTTTAAGCTCATTGACAAGAACACTTTCCTCGTCGATGTGGTATTACTGGTATAATCAAATGACTAATTCATGTTTCTGCACCTAATTGGGGTACTACCAAATTCATTGCTCTCTTTGAATCATTTGGCTGAAACTAATATTTTGAGTTACCATTCATGGTCTTTCAAATAATCGAGCAGAATTTTACAAATTAAATAAATTGCATTATAGATAAGAAAATTAAGTATGAGAAAAATTGAATTAATTATACGGGCGCGGATCACAAGGCATTTATTTTGAATCAAAGGAAGCCATGCCCAAAATTTCTCCTCAAGATTAATAAACATTCTCTAATAATTGGAAAGATAAGTTCTTTAGAGCATCTACATCCCTGGTATTATTAGAGTTTCTAATCTGATGTGGCAGTTTCTAATTCAGTTTTAGAGATGTGGGTGAGTTTCTTATTTAGAAACTATGCAGTAAAGTTTCTTATTAAGAAACTGTTTATAAACTCCATGTTGGCCAAATGATTGGCTCAAATTAATTCTCCTTTTTAATTTGTTGTTGACGTGGCTTAATAGAAACTCTAAAATTAATTTCAGGAATGTGAGAGTTAGAAACTTTAGAGACCTTAATTTCTAAAAAGTAGTTAACAGTTATTTAGAAACTCATTTGAGTTGCTGGGATGTAGATGCTCTTAGTTCTCAAATAAATTTTTTTTTTTTTAAAATTAAAGACAAAATGTGAGAAGACCCGTTGACAATTCATGGACATAGTGTAATTTGAAGTATGCTAATTCAATGAGTTATCTAACTTAATTCCGAAACACCATCTCGATCGGACTTAGTCGGACTTGGAATGTAGAGTTCTCATCTCGACCGTAGCGTGACGGTGAGTAGATCTGGTTGTCAAAGTGCGGCGACGGTCAAAAGAGCAGATCCAGTCATGTAGCGAGATGAGAATTAAAATATTAGAGTGATTATGAGTTATAAGTAGGATTATAAGAGTGGATTTAGAAATTTAGAGGGTGATTAAGAGTAATGAGAGTAATCTGGAGGATTTCGTGAGAATAAATGAGTATATGTAGAAATTAGAATCACTTGACTCGTTGTAAATATGTTTTTTAACAATCGAATTGTTAGTAGAAATTAAACCATTAACCTTTAAAAAAAAAACTGAAAACCCATAATAATATATGTAAGCGATCTTTTTGTTGTTTTTGTTTTTCTGATGTCCGTGCCACACTTGGATCCATGGAATTCCAGTATTGGAAAAATCGGATTGATCTGAAAGGATCAAAGGTTTAAATAGCGTTTATCGCGTCATAGCGGAACAGCTGAAAAAACAACGCTATGCCCATATAACGCGCTATAGCGCCAATAGTACCATAGCTTTTATGGTCCGAAAACGCTATAGAGCTGCAATAGCGTGCTATTTAGAACCTTGGAAAGGATGCATCAAGATTCGAGCAGTTTTTATGATGTGTACTCTTTGTCTTTTTGTACTCCTGTAATATGTACTCTTTTCTTTTTGTTTGTTTAATAAAATAGTAAGGCTTTTCGCCTACTAATTTAGAAAAAAAAAAATTCTTGTGATATTACGATATCATTATCTTTTTTTGACGATTGTTCGCTTGATATCTCCACATTTGTGTGTCTAACTCTCCAAAGTAAGCGGAAAAAAGAAAAGAAAAAAGAAAAAAATAACAAAGCAAGATTTGAAAGGGAAATTAGATCAGTTAGCAACCAGTATTTCTTGAAAACCTGAATTTATTTTCGTTTTTCTTACTCTTTTACATACTTGCTTTTCTTTATTTGGCAAAAATGTTATCTGTTTTTTTTTTGGTCAATTCCTGTACTTTAGGGTAATTTTATATTTGCTTTAATTTTATTAAAAATGTGTATCATGTGTCATGCTGAGTCCTCTCATTAAAGACAATCAATGGAGTGCCAAATTTCTGAAAAAGAAACATTACAATTCTTTATTTTAGGGTTGAAAGGTGATTTGGGTTTTAATATCGGAGCTTCATTGAGATCAATTGATGATTTGATTGAAGATAAGGAGAAAATTAGTGTTTGGTCTAATCATAGTGACAATACTCGCATTTTATTTGCGTTTAATTCGCGAATAATTCGTTTTTGAAGTGTTTCCGAACCGAATGGCGTATTATTCGTTGACCGAACCTTTGACCGAATAAAAAGCGAATAAAACGCGAATTTTACGCGTTTTTCTCGCGTTTTGTTCGGAAAACCCGGACCTTTCTCGCGTTCGCGTTTTGTTCGGAAATGAGGGGCGGGAAAGATATTAAGGCAGGCTCGGACCCAAGATAAAGTAGATGCATTTATTAACCCACGTGAGCACAGTTCCCCACAATTCATATATTTTTTATTATATTACCACACTCTGATCTTCTATAGCAAATACAAGCAGTATCTCGTATAGTAAATCATCGGTAACGAATTAAATATGTACTGAGGTCTCGTATTGTAATTCCGAATCATTCCCGAATTATACTCAAATTATTTCCGAATCATGAATTTTTGACCCTGCCGAACCGAACCCGAATTATTCATTTGTTACTATGGGGTCTAATAGCAAAATATAATGTGCTTCACAAAAGATATCACATGAAAGGTTGCAATGAATATTAAAACAATTGAATGACTTTATTTCCAACTTTACACAACAACAAAAAATTCTTGCTAATGATTTTCTCCATCGGTTCAGATCTGTGGTTTGATCCAATGTTGTTATTGGATGAATAAATCAAATTTGCAATCTGTACTACTTTTTAATAATAAAGGTCCATATCTGGCACACAATATTTTTTTTTTTTGAGGGTTAGTGGAAATTCCACTAAGAAATATATTGATGCTAAAAAAATTTACAAAGTTGAATAAAATAAAAATAAAAAAAGAAAGAAAGAAATGTAGAGCACAGTAAGCTTAGCTAGGACCTCATATGCTAAATAACTCCGCTAAAAGAATTAAAAAAGACATCGCAATATCTAGTTCTCCTCTCTCTATCTGCCCATTAGGCGAATAGCATCCAGTTGTGTACATCCATTGCCGTCGCATTGATTAGAATATGCTCAGGTTTTCTCTCACCGGAAAAAGTTCTTCTGTTTCTTTCCTTCCAGATGTTCCACGATCCTGCCGCCCATGCCGTATCCCACCGCATCTTCGTCTGTCCAGTTAGGTGGCAGCGACCTTCCCACCAGATGTGAAACGGTTGGCACACAATATTTTTAATACTTTTACTAGAACCGAACTTCTATTATTATTATTTTTTTATAAGAAACGAGATTTATCGTAATTAGCCTTTGTGATTTTATCACTATTTATTAAACTATGTTCAGAGTACTAAATATTAATTACAATTTCCGCGAAGCTTATATATGGGCTGGGCAGCGTGGCATGAACTAGTTCATAGTAGGTCGGATGCCCATCGGACCTACTTTGGTTCAATGGGTGCCGAATTTTTTTTTCTTACCACCCTCAAAAATCCGAATTAAATCAATACCACCCGGTTAATCAGATTTCAGATTCCGCCACGTACGCGCACTGGATCTGCGCACGGATCCCCAATCTGTGCGCGTAGCGGATCTGCGGACAGATCCGTGCGCTTAGCGGGTCTGCGGATGGATCCGTGCGCGTAGTGGGTCGGCGGACGGATCCGTGCGCGTAGTGGCTGTGCGGACGTGTTACAATATCATAAAACCCCGCAGCGCAATGGTTTTGCCCTACCCCAGCACTCCCAGCCCCAGCAGCAGCACCCCAAGCCGCGCAGCCCTCCAGTAAAGGTAATTTTTTTTTATTTTAAAGTTAAATTTTGTTATTTAATTTTTTATTAAGTAGTTTAGTTTAGTTAGGTACCAAAATAGTAGTATATTGTAAATTAGATTAAAATATTGTGTAGTTATGTAAATATTTGTGTAAATTAGACCAAAATAGTAGTTTAGTTTATTTGGTCTATTTTTTATTAAGTAGTTTAGTTTTAATTTAGTTGGGTGCCAAAAAATTTGTGTAAGACCAATTTAGAATTGTGAAATTATTTAGAATTTAGAACTGTGAATTATAATTTAGAATTTAGAAATGTCCAAATATTGTAATAATATATTGTTATATTTAGATTGTTTTTAGAAATGTCCAAATATTGTTGAATTTAAAAATGTCCAAATATTTAGAAATGTCCAAATATTGTTGAATTTAGAAATGTCCAAATGTCCAATTATTTTTACATTGTTGTATTTAGACAAAAATTGAGTAGAAATGGACCAAATTAGAAATTTATTTTTCTGAATTATCGTATTGTATGACTTTTTACCGATCCATCCAAGAATGATGATATATTATCGATAGAGGCTAAAATTGACAAAATTAATTAATTTGATTTCAGTATGGCGTCAACCAGCGGTAGCAAAGAAAATCGTACGCAAGATGACTTACAGTTGGATTTATCACTGGCCCGTACGATATTTCCAAATATGACGAAAGAGAGCATCAGCCCTCTTTGCTGGTATAAATTCGAGGAGCACAAGATTAGAAATGCATATGTAAGTTTACGTTTTGAGAAATGCAAATAATTTTTATTTTTATTTAGTTAAAAATATGTAAGTTATATGTTTGTTTGTTTTGAAATTGAATGCAGACTCATACCTTGACGGGGACGCGGAACAATCAGATGAGTATAGTCTACGATGAGCGATACGCTCCCGCGTTGAAGAGTTTGGGGTTGTGGCATGTCTCACAGCTGACCTCCATTATTGCAGATGTTGCTCTTCTATCTGCGTTGGTCGAGAGGTGGCGGCCGGAGACACACACATTCCACCTGCCAGTTGGAGAGATTACGGTGTCTCTCCAGGATGTCAGTTGTCTCTGGGGACTGCCTATTACTGGACGGGCTGTGACGGGTGTGGAGTACGGGGACTTCACAAAGGATGTCGAAGAACTGCTAGGACCCAACCTGATGAAGGAAAGGGCCCTCAAGAGGTCGAAGGTTGCTTCGAAGAACGACATCAGTATACCTTTTTTACGGGCGGCTTTCAAGTAAGTTGTATTTTTATAATAGTAAATATTTGCGATGCTTGATACTCTGTACTAAATTAGTTTGTATTTATAGAGGACCTTTGCGAGAAAATGCGCCTCCGGCTCTGGTAGATCAGTGGACCCGAGCTTATATCATGGAGTTGTTCTCCTGCTGGTTGTTCCCAGATTCCTCTGGGAGCACCGTCCCTGCTTGTATGCTGGAGTGGCTGAGGGACTTGGCAGACCCTCCACAGATGAATTGGGGTGCGGCGGTCTTGGCATGTCTGTACCGAGGCTTATGCACTGCGTGCCGGGTATAAATTACTTAATATTTTTTTTGTAAATAAATTATTTGCTCTTATTTTATTAAAAATAACCGCAACTTGTATGAAAATAGGTTGACAAATCTGGTCTGTACGGACCGATTGGTCTCCTTAAGCATTGGTCGTGGACGAGATTTCCATTTGGTCATCCGCAACCATCAGTAGACGGTTGGGCTCCAGACTGGGGTCATCCGGACGGGGAGACATGTCCTGCGTATGCTCAGAGATTCTGCGCAAGAAAGACCTTTGTCGCGACTCCGCACGGCAAGCCTTCGGGAGTTTGGTTTTTCCGAACTCAGTTCGAGCAGATGACTCCAGATCTACATGTCGAGTGGAGGCCGTATGATTTTTGGGTCGAGGTTTTTGAGCAAGATGAAGAGCCTTACTGTTTTCTTACAAAACTTCCAGACATCTGCAGACGCGAGCGACAGTCCTGGTTTGCTCAGGTGCGAGTTATTTTTTTATTTTCTAGTTTACAATTTCATAATCATATTGTAGTTTAAAATTGATACTTAGACTATGAAAAATATTGGCAGGTACCGCTTATCTACTACCAGGTTGTTGAGCATTATTACCCTGGACAGGTGATGAGACAGTTTGGTATGGCCCAGTTTTTTCCAGTCCCGCCGCCTATCACAAATGACGACTGGTATGATCTTGTGGAAGAAGAGGACTCGGAGGAAGATGAGACAGTTCGGAGATTGTGGAAGAAGAGGACTGGTATGATCTTGTGGAAGATGAGACAGTTCGGAGATTGTGGAAGAAGAGGACTCGGAGGAAGATGACTTGGGGCGCGGTAAGAGAGTTAAGGTCGCGAAGAAGCCGTACACACCATCGACTAGGTAGTTGACTTTTATGTAGTTATTCAGTTATTTGGACTTTTATGTAGTTATTCAGTTATTCGGACTTTTATGTAGTTATTCAGATATTCGGACTTTTATGTATGTTTTTCGGACTGTCATTTAGTTATCATGTTATTCTTACTTTTATTTGGTTTATGTTTGTCTTTCATGACCTTATTACATCTGTCACTATATTTCTTCAAAATCGACTTCGACCAAAACATGAGTTCTACATCATTCAAACTAATAACTTCGACTTAAACAAAACATCCGTTCTACTGCAATAAAAATACACATAAGTTCTACTGCAATAAAAATACGCATAAGTTCTACTTTAATTAAAAACATGAGTTCTACTACCATTAAAACAGACAAAAACAACAGTTCTACTACCACCTCTTGACCTTACTGCGTATTTCCTCTCGCATCTCTTCTTCTTCTCGCATTCCTCTTGAGAGTTTCTCTGCTGGTTTGGTGACCCCTTCGTCGTCCTTCCAATACATCCATCCACATTTGGATGCGGTTGTGCCGTCTCCTACCCAACTTCACCAACCGATGCTCTGGAACTAAGATATCTCCTTCGTACACCGGCCAATCACATTGATTGTCATACACATGAAATTCACCACTCCATGTGTCGATGAGTTTTTGAATGTTGTAATAGTGATTGACGAAGTCATTTGGATCCAAGCTCCTATCATGTTAACAAATTAGTAAGTAATGCGGTCCCTAATTTCAAGTTCCAAATTAAATAAAACATAATTTTACCTTAAGCGACAAACCGCCATCACATGAACACATGGTATTCCGACCATCTGAGGCTTCTGACACATACATTCCACCTCATGGTCGTTCCTCAGAACTACCTTGTACCTGCAGTCGCTAGACGTGTGCACCCATCTGCCATTCTCCATGTCAAAATTAATCTTTTCGCCATGTGAGGTCACCATAAATTCTCCATGATGGCCGAATGCAGGCGCTGACATTTTTCCAACCTTGTCGATGTGCTTATCCAGCTTCTTATGTACGCGAGTGGAAAAAAGCTGACCTGCTGCTTGCAATTGCACAGCCTTCTCTCTTCTCTGAACAAACCAACTGACACACTTGTAGAACGTCTCCTCAATGATTGCGGCAACTGGTAACCTACGAGAATTAAAAATTACAATTAAATGAAGAAAACGATAATAAAAATATAGAAGGATTACAAAATACAAACCTTCGAGAAGTGGCGAAGACATTGTTGAGCGATTCGGAGCCGTTGCTAGTCATTATTTCCCAACGAGATCCATCATCCATAGCTTGATACACCTTCCATGGCTTAGGCGATTCTTCCTCATCATTTTCATTATATTTGCCACATGTATCCAAATAAGCCAACCAATCAGGATTTCGCCTCCCGATTGCCTCAAGTCCTTCTTGCAATCTTCTTCTCTTCTTCTTTTTAACCATAACCTTGAAAAAAGTAGAAGCAACCTTATCCTTAGTGTGTTTTCCAAAGTTCTCAAACACATGTTGAGAGCAGTAGCGGTGGGCACACTCCCCATTCTCCTCACACCAACCCAAATCATCTTGAATAAACACTTTTTTTATGCCCTTGTGTCGGTCAGATACCACACACATGAATCTGCCAGAACCAATTACAAACTCCCGCACCCACTTCATGAACCATCCTCAATTCTCAAAATCCTCGCTCTCTCTACCAGTCCAAATGCTAACGGGATTAACTGGTTCTCTGCATCATATCCGGTTACAATTAACAGCTTACCCTTGTATCTGCCAGACAAGAAACAAGCATCGATACTGATGACGGGTCTGAGGTGATCGACTGCAGCAATACATGGTCCCCATGCCCATGCTGCTCTCATGAAAAAATGATACCCTTGCTTTTTGGTTTGCTTTGAAACAATCTTATATTCAGTTCCCGGGTTTGTTCTTTTTATTGCCTCTAGCAAAGGGACAATCAGCCCGTAAGACCCCTCCCAACTACCAAAGGCCCGAGCAATTGCTAACTCTCTGCCACGCCATAATTTGTTGTACTTTGGAACGACACCCTCGTACCTTTCAGCGCATAAGTCAGCGACTGCCCGGATAGACATATCAGCATTTTTTTCCAATGACAATTTTATACAGTTGGCGACCATAGCGGACGTCAATTGTGCATGATCTAACCTGGAAGCCGATGCGTGGCATGTGTGCTTAGCCACATTCTTCGTGATGGCCCAAGTATTACCAAAGCCTGTAGCCCTCGCAACCAACGCCCACCTGCACCGGGCGTCAACACACTTGTACCTCAGCCTGGTGGTATCGCTGTGTGTATTTTTTATCTCCCTATTTAATTTGATATGCCAGTGGATAATTGCATCTTTCATCTTATCCTTGCTGTCATATGTCATCCCCTCAGACAATTCATGTCTTTCTCCCTTTTAATTACAAAAGAAACAACAAAAATTGAACAACATCAATTTAATATAAATTAACAAACATACCTCACATGTCGCAAAAAAAGAGCTATCGGCCTCTTCAAACCCTGATGTGTCATTAAATTGCTCAAACGGATGTCTTTCCCCACGACCCAATAAATGCCACTTCCGCCTGCCAAGAACAGGAATACCAGTATCCTCATCACTGTGATCTGATACCCCACCGTCCCCATTATCATCCCAATTAGCCTCTGCCTCCCTTTCTTCAGGATCGTCGTCCGTATTATCAGCATAATAAAGCCGTTCTGGGGTTCCAGATCGGTTCCTTTCAGATTGGATTCGGCTAGAGGATGAGGATGGAATTGGAGATCGACCCCTGTCAGATCGGACTTGGACCCGCTACGGATTGCTCGAGCCCCAAACCCTGAGTCAACTGCAACAATTGTCTGGTATTCTGTCTGGAGTTCTGTCTAGGGTTTTGTCTGGGGTTGGCTACCACATATAACTCTAGGAACTTGAAAGGAGTGCTCATATTCATTGTCATTTCGACATATAACCCCCAACTGCTATCGTCTTGTACCGGAAACTGTTGGAACCAGGTTTGGTTGCCTTGGCCAATATTGATCCTTGCGGTAATTACCAGTTCATAATTATGGTGGTCAATACCGAGTTGTTGGTACACTTCCCTATTTATACCTCTAAAATCCAAACCTAAGCCGATATTGAACATTTTCGGCATCTGGTGGCTATAATAAGCGCAATTTGGTCCTTGTAATACTTCACCACCAGAATATAAAGCAATTCCAATCATAATTGGTTGAATGAACCTAAATATTACAAAATAATACACTAAATTAAAAAATAATACAAAAAATATGTTTTTTGAAAAAAAAAAAAATTAAGGTAAAAAACGCACCTATGCAGCAGCTTCGGTGAAGAATGAGTGAAGAATAAACAAACTGGACTGATTTTCTGCATATATAGGTCTAATGTAGCAGGAACGCATAGCCACTGCGCGAACGGGTCAGGGTCAGTCCGCATATCCACCATGCAAACCGATCCGTGCGCATATCCACCTTGCGAGCCGATCCGTGCGCATATCCACCTTGCGAACCGATCCGTGCGCATATCCACCTTGCGAGCCGATCCGTCCGCGTATCCACTATGCGCACGGATTTGGGATCCGTGCGCAGATCCAGTGCGCGTACGTGGCGGAATCTGAAATCGGATTAAACGGGTGGTATTGATTTAATTTGGATTTTAGAGGGTGGTAAGAAAAAAAAATTCGGCAATGGGTGTGATGACCATCCGATCAACATCAAGATTCGTGTATTCTGCATCAAAAGCCGTGTGAGTCTGTATCAATTTTCGTGCACACAGATTTAATGTTAATCGTACGGTGCTAGAGTTCATTGAACCTAAAAGTAGGTCCGATGGGCATTGCACCTACTCCTATCTCGACATGAACACTTGCAGACCAAAGATGATAAAAAATCGAGTTGAACTAGGGTGTTTTTAAGTTCATCAAATTTTTCTATGAACTCAATTTTAAAATCTATCAAATTGTTTCAAATGACGAATTTGAATCGTTAAAACTCATCTATCTTACGAGATACGAGTGATGTGTCTACATGTAAACAAATTAAACTTTCAAATTAATTTAGTATAAAGTTAAGCGGTCAAAATTAGAAGGTTTATAAATTAATATTAATGCTTTCATTTTTTGAACTTTTATTTACCTCTATATAAAATTAATTCAAAAATTTATAATTTTCATATGTAGACACATCACTTGTAACGTAGATGGGTTTCAATAGTTCGGATTCATCGTTTTGAAACCAATCGATAAATTTTAGAGTTACGTTCATAAAGAAACTTGATGAACTTAAAAACACTCTAGTTCTACTCAGAAAAAGCATTAAGTTTCAAATGCTCAATTTACACTTCAATCACTTGTGACTTCTAACATGTCTCAAATGTTAAAAGTTGCTATAGAAAAGTAAATAATTATTCAATTTCCATACAAAATTGCTTGATTTTGTAAATATACAGTGGGATTGAAATCCTAAACAATGTTTTTTAGATAAAAGATGAAATCAAGTATTTCAATTATAAATATATATAATGTTTTTTTTTTTATCGAATTTGGAACATGTGACTTTTAAACAAAGAATATTATGTTAATCATTAAACTGAATGTTCTTAAAATTGTAAGCAATTAAATGCTCTCTTTATTTTTTTTCTACTTTTAAATATAATTGTAGCTCAAGTTAGGATGTAAAAATAAAGTTATGTGATGACCGGGTATGTCACAACACGGTACAATATGTGTGTTGGTCCTGTATCATGACTCGTATGTCCATATCACTACTATTTACGTGATGTGACTATCGGAAGATTAACATGGCACGACACAACATGCGAATCAGTATGGTCACAACACTGTTGTCCCTAACGGCACCTAGAAATGGTGAATAGGGGGTTATTTAAAATTTTAAACCTTACAACTTGTAACTATCGGTCGGATAGACAAATTTGAAAGTCGTTTATTTGTTTAAGTAATCTATCTACTTTTAAGTTTTTGACGGAATCAAGAACTTGTAAATTAAATAAATAATAAAGTGCAGTAAAGTAAATAGATAGAGTTAGAGAAATTGACACATGAGTTGGTAACGAAGTTCGGCCACTTAAGGAGTAAAGAGTGCGACTAGGAGAGGTGAGGAGTAATCTATCATTTCTTTGACTGCTTGACCTTGTAGCAAATGAATTCGAAACTTTCAAAATTTTACATGTACATGCATCACTCATGAAGTACATGAATTTCAACGGTTTGGATTCATCTTTGAAGCTGATCCGATATATTTTTGGAGTTGTACTCACCAAACCCTCTTGCTGAGCACATCACACCCTAGCTTTGCTCACTTTAATTTGATTAATAATATTCATAAAGTGGTTGTGTGCTGCTTGTTTTTTCCATCAAGTCCTTTTTTTATTTGTTTGAGAAATGGTGGCAGCTGCTGCCAGATATGTATTGAAACTGAATAGTCAGAATATTTACAACTCCATAGGTGCACGCCTATCAGCATCACCATACACACACTAGCTAATCACTATCAATCCAAACAGCAAAAACTGAAACGCTGAATTAAGCTAAAATCATGAAAGAAGATTAAGAAAACCAGAAGAAGAAAAAACAGCATATATTACAATGAGGCCCCTCCATCTATTAGCAGTATCTTCTCTGCCAGCATATATAGTTGGAGGGGCACGATATTAAAAGAATCTCAGCTGAGAAATCCATAATGCGTTAATTGATTAGGTCCATCTTAGCTAGGAAATGTGGAAATGCTGAATCGATACCTGGGTTAACTGACATGCACATGCCACATGGGGATTCCATGTGCTCGCTATTATTCTCTTTAAAGTTCAAACCAAACCATCATCATCATATATAGCTATGCCACTTGCTATATATCTCCAAAGTATATTCAATTTGAAGCAAAATTACCGATTCATATATAATATAGCTCATTTATTCCAGCTAACAATTTCAAAAACAAAAGAAGAGTTGGTGGTGTGATCTCTCTTATAAAAAAATATTGTTAAATTTTGATCAATTAATTCTGGTCAAATGTGACTAGTATTGTATTATAGCATGAGTAATAGAATGTACTACACAGTTAAAGGCGAAATCAGAAAATTAACATTAGAAATTTAATGAATAAGTGTCATTTACTTTTATTTTACGAGCAAGATTACTAGTAATAATTTTTGCAAAATAATAAATAAAGAATAAAAATGTAAATTTTCAATTTCGAGAAGGTGCTCAACACCCCTTTCTCATGTATCATCTAATGCCCCTGTACACAGTTGTAACTTAGTGATGAAAAATAATTTAGTATAATCTACTTTACGAGTGATGCATCTACATGCAAAAAAATTTAATTTTCGAATTAATTTAGTATAAAGTGAAGTGGTCAAAATTAGAAGGTCTATAAATTAATTTTAAGACATTCATTTTTTGAAAGTTTTTATACCACTTGTCTCTATACAAAATTATTTGAAAATTATTATTTTTTGTATGTAGATACATCACTCGTAAGGTAGACGGATTTCAACAGTTCGGATTCGTCATTTGAAATCAATCCGATAGATGAACTGAAAAAGAGGAATAGTATTTGAAAATAGGAAATACGAAAAGATAAGAAGTAAGAATGGGTAATGTAACATTGCGACTAAACCATCCAGATTCCAGACACAATTTTATTGTACCATCCTCTTTTCTTTTAATAAATATAGAAACTAATGAGCGTTAAATGTAGTATAACTTTTGTGAATTTAATTTGTCATGCATGAAATTAATGTTTCTGATTTTATATATGAAAAATTAACGACTATGATGGACTGGTGGGGAACACGAAAATTTTATAAGAAAAAGAATTTCGCTCAATTACTCCAGCCTGGAATTAATACATTGCTCACCTTACACAGATTTAGTTAGAACTCTTTAAGAATTGATACTTTCATCATTTTATTGACTCTATCTTGGGAGGTTGCTATCCTCTTTCTGTGCCTCTCTTTATGCACAAGTGGCATGCCGCGATTGGCTGGAGAGAAGGCTAACGCGAGTCCAATCATTCCCCAAATTTCTATATCGGTATGAGCAAAGAGCTCATCTATCCAAGGCGGAACTAAAAAATAGAGATTGAGGGCTGAAAAATAAAATATAGTACAATTTTATTTTATAAGGGGAGCTAAAAGGTATTAATATATATGAGAATTATAAAATTTAATGAACTAAAGTATACAATTTCAATTTATAGGAATGGCTTAGCTTCTTAGCTCTCTACTATGTTAGCACCTAGTTCTAATATAGTTGTCATTTGCGAAAACTTCAGCTACACCAACAGCAATATATATATATAGTTATAATAGTAATGATAATAATATCAACAGTAATTTTATGCATCATTTATAGAAAATTACCACCTTAATTCATTGATAACAAGAGCTGAACCAAAAAGGAATTGTACCCTGAGAAAACTACACGAAAACAAACATGCCAGGCCATGATGCCACTTCATTATACCATCAAATTTAACGTGATCTATTTGATCTAGACGAACGAAAAGGCCACAGGAAAGATAACAGATTCCTCCGCCTTGTTCGACCACTGCTACTACTATTACTCCTTCCACTACCCTCTGTCCTCGAACAACTGGCCGATGCAACTGATCCCTGAGCTGGTAATTCATATCTGCAGACTGGGCATGAGTTGTGCTGTTCCAGCCAAGGCACAATACACTCTGAATGGTACATATGCTTACATGGCATCTCTCTTGCTTCCATCCCCAGTTCAAATTTCTCTTTACAAACAGGACAATGTGAATCCCCATTCAAGTGCCTCTGATTTATTTTCACAGATGGCATTGCTTGAATTGAAGATTCTGAGGCTGGGGGTGGGCCACGTCTATCACTTTGCGACAGCTGTTCAATGAGGTCATCCAACCCAGGCCCCACGAAATAATCAGCTATGTCGGCTCGCTGCATCAAATGAGAATCAGGAATGTGGCGAGGGAGCTGGCCCCGAAAGAGGAGCCATGGGCCAGACCCAAGCTCCATCTCCAAGTCTGAGAAGATCCTGGGTCGGGTTCTGAGATCAGTCTCACGGGAAATACCGATCATGCCCCCCTGGCGCATCATGGCGGAGATGGCCTCCATCAGGCCTAAACGTGGGTCAAGGTGGAAATCAGGATCCATACCCGCACCAACAAAACGGCCCATGACAGAGTCGATGTCATCCAGCTCAAGTATGAAGCCAGAGTCACAGTTTGGGCACACCATGTCACGGCCACGCGGCCGAACACGTTGTCGACACTGGTAGCACCAGTGGGACTGATTGATGATTGACATGGTAAGTTATTTTGAAATTTGATTGTTTCTCTCTCCTATTTATTTTTTGTTCCAATTACAGGATGTGTTTTATCCCGATCTGCATATAAAAAAAGAGTATATTACAAAGCATTGAAATATACTCAGTAGTATCCAGACGTTGAACCAGTAATCAATTACAAAAAACTGAAACACAATTGTCAGTTTGGTCAGGTACCACATACCACATACCAGGTTGTAGGTTGCTAATGGATTTCTTCTACCTACTTTATTTGGCTTTTCCATTTTAATTAAGTAGTATATAAGCATATACCTTATTTTAACCAAGAAATGCCATAATTGGCCAACAAGTATCATGAGAGAAGATTCTGTCCGGTAAGGTACTGCCGTACTGGTACAATCACTTGTCAGCACTGATACCGCCAGTATTGCAATTCGCAGTAGTTGTTAAGTGAAATGTTTATCCTCCAATTTTTTTATTTAATGAAAGGAAAGATCGATCATTAAACTGTCCTGGTAGGGAACTAGGGATTAATAATTTGCTAACCTTTAAAAAGAATCTCGGTTGCTTCTATTCATGAATTGCAGGGATCGAGTTGCGCTCTTCAAAGGCATAAATAAACTGTGAACTACCAAAATAACTTAATAAGTAATCAGATAAAAAATCCCGATTAACCAAACTAGTTATAGCTCAAATTAGAAGCAAATCCTACTACTAGCATACCTCACTAGCGAACTTTATTTAGCTAAATTAACAGAAAACAAAAATCCTGAAATATTCCAAAAAGAAAATACGAATACGAGATCTTTCAATAAGGAAACAGAAATCTCCAAATGATCCAACTATTTATTCTCTGATTCAAATCTCGAATCTTTCTAAAGAGAAGAAAAATAAGAATCACCACAACCAAAAAACCAATTAATTGAACGCATCTGAGCCCAATTACAAATGAAAATTAAAGAATAGAAGCTGAATTAAAATTAAGAAAGATTACTTGAATTGGGATGGGAGATGCCTTGGCCCTTGGTTAAGGAGGAAGAGAGAGAGAGAAGAACTGGATCTGATAAGGGCTTTTATATATATATAATAATAATAATTGACTGGAGCGGGTCCCACCGTTTACTCCGTTTTCCCTGGTTGGATTATCGACTTCAATGAAAACAACACAGTGATTTAGCAGTGACTGAGAGGAACTAGGTTTAGTTTAATATTTTAATTATTAATAGTTCCATGTCATTATTATAGGACTCCACTCCAGAGTAAGATTATTACCGTCCATGTCATAATCAAACGGACTAGTAGCCCCAAGCAATTAGAAGAAAAGGGTAGAATGGTAATTAAGTAATTAGATTATGCCCCCCACAGGCCACAACCGGTCATTAAGAAGAAAAGGAGGGAGAGGAAATGAAGTGGTAAGATCGGATCCGTTCATTTGCTTCGTAAGAGAAAAACACAAGGCAAGAGGATAGTGAAATGGGAACCACATTTTCTATACCTGCTCTAATTTGAACAGTTAAAATTAAAGTATTAAAAATATTTAAATTTTGAGAAGACATAACCTATATTTTAATTATGACCGTTCAAATACGAGCAGATGGACGAATGGACCTTGTGGACAGGATTTTTTTGCTCACAAGTGGATAGGAGATTTGGTTTCAGTGAAATGCACCGTACAAACTCAGATAATTTTCAACGATCTTGATCACATTCAGGACCTGTTCGTTTGTCACGAGATTGTGCCAGATGGGATTTGACGGGTTCAGGAACCAACTTTTTTATTTGCGGGAATCCATACTCATAAGTATGCACGGGAATAATTATGGGAATGTACTGAATGAGTGTTCGGTTGTACTGTGAGAATAGTTGTGGGAAATTCTATTTTCTTTCTAAATTGATGATATCAATTAAATAATTATTAATTAAATCAAATTAAATCAAATAAGCAATAACATAACAATACTTGTACCATAAGCTTGTTATCCGATCACCAAAAAATTATTTAAAATTAATTAACAAATTGATCATTGTGGTGATTAATACAAGATTTCATATATTTACTAGTTGATCATATATTTCATAGATTTCATATATCTACAAGATTTAATATATTTAAAATTAATTAACAAATTGATCATTGTTGGAAAACCGATATAAAGTTGAGTCATTCATATATTTACTCATCTTGAAAAGATCTAATTAATAAAAGGCAGGGAGTTAGAGTTATGAGACACAGAGCAAGCACGTCTCAAAAAAAAAAACAAGAAGCAATCCGGATCATACCACTAGCTTAGTCCCACAATTGGTAATATAAAAAAAACAACAGCTCTTTATATATGTGCACCTCATGTGTGCGTGAAGCAGAGAGTTTGGAGGAGAGAGAATGTGTCAGTGAGCTATAAAAAAATCAGTTAAAGGCAGTGGAGAGAGAGTGTGAGGAGAGAAAGTTTGGGATAAAAAAATGAGGTCTGAGTTCGTGTTTTTTGGGCTCCGAAAATTGCACTAAATTGTGTAAGGTGGGGAATAACCCACAAGAACATTTGGGAAAAAAAATAGACTGTCGAACACCTTCAAAGAATTAACATCCCATCAATCCCAAACCCATATAATTCTCACTTAAAAATGTGCACCATATAATTCCCACTTAAAAATGTGCAGCCAAACAGGGCCTCAAATTGGAGTTTTTATATTCAAATCAAAATGTAGAGAAAGTAATTTAAAAGCCATCTTTCATTTTTAATCTGTTCATTTTCTTTCTGCAGTACAATTTTAAAACACGGTCATAAAATCTAGGGAGGGCCTAACCTTCCCCCGCCATCCATCTCCCACTTTTCCCCCAACTGAAAATAAGTAGGGGACCACAGTAAACTGTTAATAACCGTTGAAATAAGTAGGGGACCACAGTAAACCGTTAATTATTGGGAAATAGAAGGGGACTAAAAATGCCTCCACAGCATTACAGGCGCAGAAGTATTCACCCTTGTAAACTCAAGTATTCATCCATGTAAAGAAAAGTACTCATCTTTGAGAAATAACTATATAAGGAAACATTACCACCCATCTTTAACACGTTTTTAGAGGTGATTTTTTTTTGTACGTTCATTCTAACTAATTTTTCCGACGATCTGTGAGGAATTTTTCAAATCTAAAACCACGAAAGTCTTCTACACAATTTTCTCTTTCAAATAAGATCCATGATGACATACTTTCGAGCTGTCCGTTACGCAAGTATTCACACCTCGTACGCAAGTATTCATCTCTCATTGAACAAGTATTCATTCTCGTCGTGTAAGTGTAAAGAGTACATGAAGGTATGGTGGGACCGCACAACCGCGACTTCAGATAAGTAGGGGACCACAGTAATATGCGGAGATAAGTGGTGGAATTAGTAGGGGACGATTTGCGAAAAAGTATTGACACTTAACACGAGTTGTATTCATCCATATAAATAAAAGTACTCATCTTTGAGAAAGAATTATATATGGAAATATTACGACATTAAGAGCATTAATTACGCGGAGATAGTAGGGTACCACAACTGCCGTCCGCTAAAAACAAAAGAAAACGCGTAATTAAGTGGGGGGACCGCACAACCGCCATCACTAACTACCGTGGGGACCGCATAACCGTCACCGCAAGTGGAAACAACATCAAGTATTCATTTATAATACATGAAGTATTCACTTGTAATACATCAAGTATTCACCCTGATATATTAAGTATTTTTAAAAAAAACTGGACATATCACACCCATCTTTTACAAGTATTCACCCTCGTCATGCAAGTATTTATCTATCATTGAACAAGTATTCACATGTAATACATCAAGTATTCACCCTGATATATCAAGTATTCATCTATCATTGAACAAGTATTCACATGTAATACATCAAGTATTCACCCTGATATATCAAGTATTTTAAAAAAAAACTGGACATATCATACCCATCTTTTACACGTTTTTAGAGGTGGTTTTTTTTTTCTCCGTTCAATCTAACTAATATTTCTAACGATCTGTGAGGAATTTTGCAAATCTAAAACCACGAACGTTTTCTACATAATTTTCTCTTTAAAATGAGATCCATGATGACATACTTTCGAGTTATTCGTTGCACAAGTATTCACCCTCGTCATGCAAGTATTCATCCTCGTTGTGTGAGGCGGAGGCAGAGGCGGAGAAGGAGAGGCGGAGGCGGAGGCGGAGAGGGAGAGGCGAAGGTGGGAGAGGCGGGCGGAGGCAGAGGTGGAAGGGGGAGGCGGAGGTGGAAGAGGGAGAGGGAGGGAGAGAGGAAAGAAATAGAAGGAGAAAATCTACTAATTAATTTGTAGGGACCACTAGTTAGTTAAAATTGATTATTATAGTTAGAAAAGGAAGTTAGTTAGTTGGGGGAAAAATGGGGGAAGGAATCAAGGGGTAACATATAATTACCCTAAAATCTATATCTGATGTGGATGAATCAGAACTGCAAGTTTAACTCGGGATCTGTTTCATAGTAGAACTAGAGTGTTTCTAAATTCAGTAAGTCTCTTTGTGAATTTAACTCTAAAAATCTATCGGATTGATTTCAAATTACGAATCTAAACCGTTGAAATATTTCTATCTTACGAGTGATGTGTCTACATGTGAAATTTTTTAACTTTTGAATTAATTTAGTATGAAGTTAAGTGGTCAAAATTAGAAGATTTATAAATTAATTTGAATGCATTTATTTTTTGGATGCATTTTGACCACTTGACTCTATACAAAATTAATTTAAAATTCTAAATTTTTTGCATGTAGACGCATCACTCGTAAGGTAGAAAGATTTCAACAGTTTGGATTTGTCATTTGGAGCTAATCCGATAAATTTTAGAGTTGAGTTCACAAAGAGGCTTGATGAACTTAAAAACACCCTAGTTTTACTCATAAAATAGAAAATTTCTTAAACTAGAAGAAAATATTTTATTAGAAATAAATTGAAGCATCCTATCTATTTTTTATTTACCACTTTTCATCTCCTTATTTATTTTTTAAATAATGAAACTTTATACTATCTATTTTTATTTATTTTCAGAAATAGTAAGAAACTTTATACTTCGAGAAGGTGAATCTCAACTTTTTCTTTCTTCCTTTCTCTCGTTTCCATTCATCTTTATTATTCAAAATTCGGGAGCATACTCTTAATTGTTTATGATTTGTTCATGTCCGATTTAAATCTGACTTTGATTGCGAATTTAATTTTAAAAATATTTAAGTTGGCTCATTCAAGCCTACTTTTAAAAGATACTCCGATAATATTTGTAATTTAATTTCCGACATCTAGCCTGTAACATACCTAAAATGCTCAATTATTTATTCTGAATAATTTATATTAAATTAATAGGATATTGATAATTAAATAATTACCTAAACATCATGTTTGGTTGTGGCATAAATGGTGGAATAAGGGGTTTAGAGAC
Source organism: Carex kokanica (assembly GCA_025461125.1). Lineage (NCBI taxonomy): Eukaryota > Viridiplantae > Streptophyta > Magnoliopsida > Poales > Cyperaceae > Carex > Carex kokanica. Next base: position 691,725 of record JAJGRX010001122.1, on the reverse strand, counting down.
TATGAAGAGCAAGATGCTAAAATCTAACATTAAAAATTCAATTTTTTTTAAATATTTGTTAGATTACTTCTTTTGATATATAATTAGCATATTTATACTAAAATACGCTAAATTTCAGCATATTTGGGAGAGATGTTAGATTTCAGTATCGTGCTCTTCAGCATCATGTTAGATTTTAGCATCTTACAAAATAAAAGATACTCAATTTTAGGATACTGGTTATTGTCAAATTAAATTCACTAGCCGCATGCGAACACTAAACTACATTTTTTTAGGTACTAAGTTTTAACAATTTCACTAGTTCAGGTTGATCCAGTTGGTTTAATGTGATTCAGGTTTCCTATCTTTCCTAATCATCAGTAATTTTGATACAAGTTCTGACTTTTTACCATGCTGCATACGACACTGTCACTAGCCGCATACGGGTCGTCGTGTGTCTACCGATATTAAAAAGCTTTAACTCAATTTTTGAGGTACTAAACGACTTTTTTTGCAATTATGATTTCGTCGGCTCCTTGGGGGTGACCTTGAGGGCGCCATTGCCCCCGTCTCATCCCAAACTTTTCGAATTGGAGTCGTACGTGAAAATTCAAGTTTCGTAGCCAAAGTTATAGCCGTTTAAAGTTTTTTTTTTAAATATATTTTTTTCCGTGCAAAAACACCGATGACGCACCAATGCATTTATGCATGTCTTAGCGACGGCAGACGTGCATCGATGTTTCATTACAAAAACATTAGCGACGCACCGATGTTTTTGTAGCACTACCTTACTTAATTGACAATGCTAAGGCTAATAAAACATTAATGTTTCATTGCAAAAACATCGATAATGCATCGATATATGCAACCGATGTAACACATGCATCCAACCAAATGCATTTGTTTGATCTTGGCCAAACTGAGTACAAACTTCAATCCGAATTTCCTACGATTTTTTCTTCTAGCCAACTATGATATGCCTATCTTAAGAATCTTTCTCCCTCTCTCCCAGTCTCTCTCTAAAAAAAATTGAGAACCGACCATTAAATAACTGATTTTGAATTAAAATAGAAATTGGTCATTAATTTAATAGCCGGTTTAGACTTTTTGAACAAAAACCAGCCAATCTAGGTATATTTATTAATTTGTTATGTTGGATATTAATAAAAACGAGCAACGACGAAGAACAGGTGTCGACTGCGCGAAGAGGGAGCGACGCGATCAGCTGAGGACCGTCAGATCCGAATCGGACGAAGAGGAGACTGTGAACAGTACCAAACTCTTCTAGAATTATATATATATATATATAAATATATGACGGCAAGAATGCGCATACGGCTTTCAAAGTAAATTATATGAGTAGAACTAGGGTGTGATGTGCTCACTAAACTCTTTGGTGAGCACAACTCTACATAAACTATCGGATTCACTTCAAACGAGTTTAATCCAACCGTTGAAACCGATGTACTTTACGAGTGATGGGCGTACATGCAAAATTTTGAATTTTTTAAATTCATTTAGTCTCAAGTCAAGTGGTCAAAATTGAGAATTTTTGAATGCATTAAAGCAACTTCATTTTGAATCATTCATTTTTCATCAATTTTGACCACTTGACTTGAGACTAAATAAATTCAAAAAATTCAAAATTTTGCATGTACATGCATCACTCGTAAAGTACATCGGTTTCAACGATTAGATTCATCTCGTTTGAAGTGAATCCGATAGTTTATGTGGAGTTGTGCTCACCAAAGAGTTTGGTGAGCACATCACACCCTAGCTCTACTCAAATTATATATTTAGTTTGCGAGCCGTATGCGCATCACATCCATGTAATTGTAAAAGATCTGCTAATTTTAAATAGGCAAAATTTTCTTTTATCTTTGATTCAACGGAATTGGTCTCTAATTCCGACATTTTTAAAAATACCCTAAGTTAATCACAAATTATTAAATATGCCCACGGTCCGCTTTTTTTATTAAAAATGTCCAAACCGGCCAATAATTGGCCGGTCCCGTGATTTTTTTTTTTTAGAGAGAAAAATAGCTAAAATGCTGAAATGAAATCTAACACAAAAAAATCAAAATTTTTTTTTAAATATTTGTTAGAAAATACGCTACGAATAGGGCCGATTTTGTAGAATTATGCTAAAATACGGTAAATTTACTAAAATGCTGAAATTATAATAATTATGTAGAATTATGCTAAAATACGGTAAATTATGCTAAATTACGTATGAATAGGGCCGATTTTGTGCCATCTTTCATAAATCATAAAAAATAGTAAAAAAATTCCAAAAAATAATAAAAATTGGTATTCTACAAGTTCATTATATAACTAATTTACTGAGCTACGTAGATTGGAGAATATAAATGAAAATCTTAATCGGAAACTTCAACTGAAGTTTTGAGGCTCTTCCGTTTGTTTTTTGGCGATTCTAAATTTCAAAATTTGGCAAAGCGAGTTCGAACGCATGCGTATTTTTGCAAGCTTCCCGAAAAGTGGTCATTTGCTGAAATCAGACACTCGAGCGCCGTTTTATGGCAGTTTGAAGTTTCGTCATCGTTTTTCCCCTTCTCAGTAAAGATATCATCCCTATTCGTACGTACTTTACCGTATTCTAGCATAATTCTACATAATTATTGTAATTTACTGTAATTCAGCATAAATCAAGTAATTTAGCGTGTTTTAGTATAAATATGATAATTATATATAAAAAATGTAATCTAGCAAATATTTAAAAATAAATTCGATTTTTTAGTGTTATATTTCAGCATTTTAGCTATTTGTCTCTTAAAAAAAAGTTAACATAATTTAAAGTAATCTAGTGTCAATCAACATAAATTAACATAATTTCAAGTAATTTAGTGTATTTTAGTATAAATATGATATCAAAAAAAGTAATCTAACAAATATTTAAAAAAACAATTTGATTTTTTTGTGTTAGATTTCATTTCAGCATTTTAGCTATTTTTCTCTATAAAAAAAAAAAAAAAAAAAAAATCACGAGACCGCCCAATTATTCGCCGGTCCCGCCATTAATTGAATTTTAATCGGGACCGGTCAATTATTGGCCGGTTTGGGCATTTTTAATAAAAAAAAGCCAAGGTTCTAAATAGCTTTTATAGCATCGTAGCGGGAAGGCTAAAAAAAAAGCTATAGCGAATAGCGTCGCTATAGCGGAAGCTATTCCAAATAGCGTTTTTTTTTACATTTTGTATATTCAATATTTGTACTAAATATCAACATTATCTAAAGTCTCATAGAACAATAAATAACACCAAAGTAATTAAGAAATTATAATATTCATATTGAACCCGTACAAAGTCCAAATTGCGGTTCAAAATATCCATAGTAATATCATAAACTATTGATTTTTCCTATTAAAAATATCTTAAGCATCATGATTCATGACATAATCTTTTTTTTTTTCTATTCAAATTTTAATTTCGGTTTGGACTTTTTTTCTATTCAATTTTCAATTTATATTTCCAATTTCAAATTGATTTATCTGTAGCAAGTAGTAACAAATTCAATTTCGGTTTGAGATTTTTTTTAACTTTATTTAAAACCCATATAAATTGCTTAAAAAAAAAAAAACCCATATTGTATAGCGCTGTAGCGGCCGCTATAGCGGCCGTAGCGCAAATAGCGCATTTTGATGTCATAGCGTAGCGTTTGGGATCCAAAAACGTTATAGCGCGCTATTTAGAACACTGGAAAAAGCGGACCGTGGGCATATTTAATAATTTGTGATTAACTTAGGGTATTTTTAAAAATGTCGGCTCTAATTCGGCTATCTGATTCCGAGGATCTCAGGCCGAGAGAGGGAGGGAGAGGGAATGGAGAGGATGAAAAAGGGAAGAAGCGAGAGAAGCTTTGGAGGAGAAAGGAAAGATGAACCTTACTACAACCGCCATAACCGGTTTAAAGAGGTTGCCTCTTCCTCTTCTAATTCTGCACCTGCTTCTCCCTCTGATTCTCCTACAAATCCCCAAAACCTAGTTGGAACCTGCCCTGACATGTGTCCAGGTACTAATTCTCGGTTGATCCCACTACTCAGAATCAAGTTGGAACCAGACTGTGATATTTGGGTTGTATTAGGATAAGTTTACTTTACTTATTTACTTCCTTCTGTATCTCATCAAATCAAGATAGTAGAGTGAAGCAGAGATTGAGGTTCAAGGAAAACACAGTCTGGCATAGCACCATACAACCACAGATTTTAATATATGGCTGTATTTTGCACTGAAGAAGCAACAAAGAAACAAGTAAAATAGAATACTCAGGACTTGCTGCAGTAGTTTAGCTATATTAGTAACTTAAGTACTCTGTGTTAACCATGCCTTTATTTCAGCAAAAGAGAGAGCGCAGAGGGAGCGGCTAAGAGACCTCTCAGTCTTAGAAAGGCTTAATGGAGATACTTCTAAGACGTCTCCTGCTCTGGCTGTTAAAAAGGTGCTCACAAATAATTCACCTTTTCATTTTTGCACGTACCTCAGGAATTAGAAAACTACACGCTGAAGGATAATAACTGTACCATATGGTAAGTAAAGATAATACATGTGAATCCTTGATATATGAATAATTTCTCTGTATTCTTTTTTTTCCTGGAAGCTAGTTTTGCAGAACAATTTCCAGTGCTGATTTAAATCTGTCAGATATACGGCCCCTTCCAGTCTTGAAACAGACACTGGATTATTTGATGAAGCTGTTGGATTCGGCAAAATTTCCATTTGAAGCCCTTCATGATTTCATATTTGATCGTACTCGATCAATCAGGCAGGACTTGACTCGGCAAAACCTAGTCAGTTTACAGGCAGCTCAAATTTATGAGGATATTGTATGGTTTTTTTCCTTTTCGTTTACATCCTTATAATTAATTTTATCTTGCTTGATTTTTATTGCTTAAATTGTTATGTTTTATATGATCAGATTAATTGAGCACCAAAGGTTTCTAGGACAATATTCGTTATGGTTCTACAATATTCGTTATTGTTCTATAGATGCCCTTTTTCTTAGGTTTAATTTGTGTCTATCGAAATTTTCTGGGGGGGTTATTTGCAAGTTCCACTAAGTATTTTTATTGCCAATGTGGAGAAGACCTAACATGTCAAATGGTGGTTCTAACTTGAAACGTCAGAAATGTTGTGCATCATTTTCAAATAACTAAACAATTGGCTTTGTACTTGTACTTGTTTTGATTTTATTTTTCCTTTGTTTGTGAAACACTAGCTGTGGTTTTCTTTTTGTAAATTCTAGAGACTTCAAACTTTTCGTAACCTAATGCATGTGGAATCATTTTTAGGTAAAATTTCATATAATATCTCATCGAAAACTCGCCAAGTGTCGAGAAAGGCCTGAAATATCTTCACTTTGTCATCTCAATGTGGAGCAATTGATCAAATGCTTGCTCTCCTTGTACGACATGTATCGATTAATTGGAAAAGGAAAAGGTATAAGCCATAATGAAGCTGAATTTTATTCGCTTTATGTGCTTCTTCATTTGGGCAAAAGTTTGCCTAATATGGTATGTCCTTCTCCTGTTTTGTGTTATCCTACTAAAATATTGGATTTGGTACAATTATGACCATGAATCTGTTTTTTATGGTTAACTTTTAGCATACTTTGTTTGTTTTATGGTTTTGCATGGCTCGAATGTGTTTAATTGCACAACTTGTGGAAAAGGATTAGATGGAGTATTGAATGATGCAACATAGTGAAAGCTAGGGATGATTGAGTTTAATAAAATTGAATTGAAAACTTAAATTGTGGACTTGAGGGGTTTTTTTAATGAAATTGTTTTAGCCTAGTTTAGACGTTTGAAGTAAACTTATTTGATTTGATCTATATTTACTTCTAGTATTATACCAGCAAGGGCTTCACCTTTTAAGTGGTTACTGTGATTATAGTTATTATTCATTTAACCTGTATATATTTTATTTATTAGGGAGAAACACTCTCACTTTGGTACCGGCAATTAGCTTATTCAGTTCATATGACAAAGGAAGTGCGAGTTGCTAAAAAGATATTGAGGTTTGTTTGTGAATTATTTTTATATTATTTGCTGCTTCAGTTTAGATCAAAAATGGCAAAAACCCTTGCAATATTTGGTAAGTGCATAGTTGAATTTAACATAGTTAGTCCTATTTATTAATAAAGGTTTCTACAAAATGAGAGAATAAATTTACCAAATCATAACGAGGCATCATCCATATTTTTATAAGGTTTAAAGAACCTTATGTAAACACTTGCATTGGTGTGTAGGAGTCATTTTGTAAGTGTCATGTAACTTATTGTTCAGCATACTACCAGAAGGTATTCAGATCCAGTCACGTACCTGACCTGGTAGAATGAGATCCGGACCGTTTATTTTAATCTGGCACGAATCTCAAAGACCCCCGTGAATCTAAGGCAGGACCGAAAAAAAATTGCTCGGCTGGGATTTCCTCAGGTAGGGGATACTCCTACCAAAAGTACAAAAAGATAGCTCAAAATAGCGTGATTATTGTTAAAAGATAGTGCAATTATTTCAGTTCTCTAATAGCCTTATATATATTTCTTAATTTCTCTTTTTCTTCTCATTTTTTAATTTTGTTGTAGGTATGCTGAGATGGGAAATTTTAAACTATTCTTTAGCACAGTAGCAATGGACTTGACTAATCTACAATTCAGCCTTATAGAACCTTTCCTTGATGAGGTTCTAATCTACAACTAAATTTTGCTCCTATGTACTTCTTGAATTTCTTACTTCCCTGCTTGTTGCGATAAACCAATCCAGTTGAAACTTGATTGTTTTTCTTTTCTTGTGTAAAGGTTCGTGCAAGAGCAATAGTGCAATTCAATCAGAGCTGTTACAAGCTTCAGCCTTTTCCACTGAGGCACTTGGCTGAACTTCTTATGGTAAAGGTATGCATGTGCTATCCTTTTTCTCCTTTTTATTGCGTTTTTAATATAACTTGGGTGAGTAACAGTTGACGTTCTTTTGTAAATTGCACTCACTATTTTACAAATAGTTGTTGATTGATGTCTTAAAGCAGCAGGGTTCGGTCGATGTGTGTTCTGGTCATTTTACATTATTTCAATTAGGATCTTGGTCATTCAGCCTCTTAGGTAAATTTGGGTCGGTGCCATTTTCAGTTCGGTCAGTTTGGGTGCCAATTGTTGGTTGATTCAGTTTGGATGCCATTTTCAGGTCATGTGGGTGGGTTATTCTCGGGTTCGTGCCAGTTCAGGTCTGGATCTTTGGGTACTGGTTTATACTGGTTCAATTCTGGGTTTGGTCTACAGGTTAATGAACACTGAATTTGTTTGGAGTTGTCTTTGAGCTTTTCTTGAGAGTAGACCAGGTTCTCTTTGTAGTTTGAGAGTTTTGAGTTTTCAGGTAGCTTTAGATTATAACTGCCCACTCATATCCTAGGTTTGGCAGGTTTCTGGTTGCTCAGGCTATGGTCAGGTTGGGTTAGAATTACACCAATTGTTGGTTGATTCAGATTTGGGTCAGGTTCAGTTGAATCGTGGTATTTTATAAGTTTTTTATCAGAATGTTTTTTTGGTTTGAGAAGCCTTGTGTTCAGTCAGATTTTGCCAGTTCTAGTCATTGACAACCAACACATAATTCGTCAAAATCAGAAATTTAGGTGGTTTTTTAAATTGGTGCAATTTCAAAATTAATTGATCATCAATTGGGAGATTTGAAAAATTATGGCATTGGATTTGGCAACCAAACTCAAATTGGACCATATTTTGATAGATGGTCTATACAAATTTTAAAGGACATATGTAACTTAGTTTTTCTATTTCGGTGAATTTTGATGAGCTGTCACAGTTGTCAAATAATTTTGATGTTGATATCTGTTCCCTCTTGTTTAATTTAGGAAGATGAACTGGAGCAGTTGTGTAAAAGTTGTAGCCTTAAGACCAGCATGGATGTGACTGGCATCAAACTATTGCCATGTAAACAAGCTACCTTTTGTATTCCCAAAATAGGATTGCCGTTTAATGGTCTTTCAACTAATCAGAGTATGTAAAGGTCTGTACATTATTTTAATTTCAACCCCATTTTTAAAATATAACAAAATTTCATTATTTCATTTTTGTTTGATTCAGTATCAGGTAGTAGGTATTGGTAATTTCTGATTTTGTACTGACTCTAAGAATAACTAAGAACACCCAAAATCGGATAGTGGATTTGTCTGAACTAGTACTGGTAGTGTATTGAGTACCAAGTACTACATGCCTGTCAGTCGGTGGTTCAGACACCTGCCTAATTAACAGTATTGCAATTCTGTTGGCAAATGCAAACCTAGATTTTAGCTTGTTATGATACATAATGATTGTGTTTTTAGAATTATTGTGTGCTCTAGAATGGTTAAAACTAAAAGTATGACATACTATTATCCTTTTGCAGTTTGTTCCGATACATAATGGTTACAGATGGTAATCACAAAGACTTGCAGAATATTATTGGCTTACATTTCTTCTAGTATTATTGCCATTTCATGTGTACCTGTAAGAGGGAAATCATGGTAAAGTTTGTAAGGTTTATGTGGTCTGTAATAGTTTTTTTGGAACTACAGTTGTAGGAACCAAGTCCTAGTTTTCTCATATATATTTTTGTCAATTCAAATAGTTTTTTTGTGCTTTAAATGAAGAAGATAAAAGGCATGATTGTGAGACAAATCACTTGTAGACTGCAGTATGAAGGGTGAATGCAAACCACAAACAGAAAACGATATTGAAATGATATGTTCACAGTACTAATTTTGGAAGAGTCGTAATGTAGCTCTACACTACTTTTACTGTAGAGGTACAGTGCTCTCGACAGTACTGTCAGATCAGTTTCACATTTCTCCGGCATGTAAATGACCAGACAAGATTCATAGAACCACTTGTCGCCTTGACAAATTCTATGGAAGTAGCTCTCTCAAGGTGAAGCAGATGTCTCATGATATACATACAGTAGGCAAGTACTTACGATGAACTTGTCGCAATATTCCTAACTGCGTTGCTCACTAAAATTTGAAAGTTATAGAAACCTTGAAAGTTTATAGGTATCACTAAATTAATTAGATTTGTCAAGTTCAACATATTCATAACAAATTGATAAATTCAACGTGCAGTCTCTTTTACAACATAAAAATGTTGTAAGTTTATGTTTACAAGGTCATACATTCACAAAGAGTGAAAAAAATATCATATCAACCACTGCTGACGCAAATGTAATATCAAGCAGCTCTCTCGTTATAAAAAAGATGTCGTTCATTATTTGCCTTTTGGTTTTAATTTCCGATTTTCAGATTTAAACTCCTTGTAATTTGGCTTGTCAAATTTTCAAACGTTTGCAAAAAATATCGTGTATCGCAATAGATTAGTGCGTGAACACGCCAGTATAAAGTATTGCACTTGGCTGCAATTCATAAAATTCGTAACTAAAGCTACAAGCATTTTTTTTTCCTCGATTGTAGGCTGCAGCTGAAGCAATGTGTAATAGGAAATTTTCTCCCCAGAAAATCTCTTGGCATTATTCGATGTCACTGTTATGGACATACACGGTTAACCATTCAATTGGTGCACACATCCAAAAGGTTCGATATCACCACTATGGACATGCACAGTTCAACCATTCATTTAATGCAATTCGAAGATATCTATTGGACCACGGAAATGATTAGATTTGCATGATAGTGCAATCAACACAAGCACGCTGTACATAAAGCTGCTTGCATCATCTGGTAAGAACTTGGCACCAAGCACGCCACAGAGTTACTAGGATTACATGGGAGTCTGAAAGGCCAGAGGTAGATATAATACATACTCCACAGTTACTAGGATTTGGTTATCAGCCCCGATCGCCAAATCTTTGTTTGTTGCCACCATTAGCCACAGCCAGTTAGATTTTTTTAAAGCCTATAATGGAGGTAACTCAAGGTGAAGAAATTTAATGTTTATCAGACATGCAGTAACAACTCATTACAACAAAAATCAAACTCTTTCCCCAACACCAAACATTAAATAAGTCTAACAAAAAACACACTAGAAGGCTTTCCTCGAAGAAAAGCCCACTAAAACACCAAAGACTAGTGAAATTGCCTCTAGAAAATTAGATCTTGTTGAAGGCAACGATGTCACAGCTCTGGACATACTCGTTGATTGGCTCAACAGTAAGGCGCTCCTCGATAAGTGTGTCAACTGACACAAGATCGTCTACAATTGTCATCATGATTTGAAGCTTTTTGATACCATAACCCACCGGTACAAGCTTAGCTGTAAAATTTATACATAAAAGCAGGAGATTAAACTCAAGAGAGTTATATGTCAGAGGAAATTGCTCGTTTAATGAGCTATTACTTGCAGTTGAGAAGGGCATTTCGGTGATGAAACAATATGAAGGCTGAAGAGATGCTTCTCCGGTTTAAAATATTCGCAAAAGGAGTTAGGCTATTAGAAACTAACAAGAAGTAGGGTCTAACCACCAGTTCATTAAGACTGTTTCACCATTCCTATTGAAATCCAACAAACATAAGTGACCGAAATAGCCTCATCCATAAACAAGTAAAAGTTTTTAGGACCAAGAGAGGGACAACAAGACTTGTTGTGCAGGGTCAGTGAACATATAAATAAGAGTACTGTTTTTTTACTCTCATTGCAAATGTTCCAAATAATAGGAAAAAGAGAGGTGAAATTTAAAGAATAAGATTTATTACATGCACCCCAGTGAAGACCAGGCATCTCAACAGAACGCACAGCCTCCTCGAGCCTCTTCATGTCAGTTTCATCATCCCACGGCTTGATATCCAAGAGCACCGACGATTTCCCACCTAAATCATATTTGCTCGTGATTAACTTCTACAAAGTTACAAAATACTTGTAATAAACATGTCGCTACTGAATAACAAAAGGGATTATCAGTAACCCTAGAAAAACACAAGTGGATGAGACATGGGAGCAAAAGACCAGAACCCTTCCCAATTTCTTCAATTACATAGTCAATATGCACACTTTCAATCCTGTGCTGCAAATGTGCAGTATATTTACAATTTGCTACGAGTATCTGAGGTTCAATGGGGATCGATGTGAATCTTGTAATAACAAAATAGTAAATTTTGACTTACTCTCTTTCTTCTTGGTAGAAGCTTTAGCAGCCTCTCTTTCAGCAGCTACCTTCTTGTCCTCCTCTGTCTCATCACCAAAGAGGTCCAAGTCATCATCATCATCATCTGCAGCTTCCTGTGTTGATTAATTAAGGAGAATTAAAAACATGTACAGAAATTAACACAGATTTCTCCAGTCACTGTCTCCCTGCATAAACTGGAGGCCTTCGACAAAAAAAATGAACTGTCAAGATTTCTGAACACAAATCCTAACGTATAACAATTTCTCTGGAAAGGAATAAAAAATACTTTAATGGGAAATAAACCTTTGCAGGCGCAGCAGTAGCAGGAGCAGCAGCTGCAGCTTGGCTACCGAATTTCACGCCGATGGCATTACCAGGAAATCTACATAGTTGTTAAATATATAAGGTCAGAACATATATTATTAGCCAATATAAAAAGGATAAAAATCACATGATCGTAAAATAATTTCAAATTATCACAGACTAGTTGAAAGATTTCTCTGTCAGATGACATTGATATTGATCAAGTTTCCAACTTATTACAAAGTAGGCAATACTACATGCATTTTCTATATAAGAAATGTATTGTAATTGACGACCACCAACATCTCATCAATTAAACTAGCTACCAGAATTGATGAGAGAAACTTAAGAGCTTGTAAATCATAATTATAATGGAGAACAAACCTTGAAGCAAGAACAGCAGAAATGTTCTCATACCAGCGGCTTACATTTTGGAATTCAGATCCAGGCTTTGTTGGAACAGCACCAAACACCTTAACATCATCCTTGGAGATCACATTACTGAAGTAGAACATATAGTTAGTGCAGATGATGTTGTCTTGTAGGCTTATCTTTTTCATGAATTCAGAAAGAAAGAACTTCATAATTGTAAAACTAGGAAGATTTTGTCAACTAATGGGATCCAAGATTATACTATCTTATTGAACCAACACATGCTATGATATGATATAATTATCATATCAGCGTTGTTCTGGATACAAGCAATGTGGCTAGGTGCCGAATAAGAAATAAGCTACTAGTTTTAAGTTATTTCACTTGTAGATGCAGAATCAGAATCAGAATCAGAATTGTAGTTAATCTAACCATGTGCAATGAAAAAAATGTGCAAATCTTCGAGTTAAGCATTCAATACTGCACCCTAGAAAAATTCACTCCTTAGAGATGAACCAAATCGGTGAAAGTTACATTACCCAGAGATGTAGGTCTTTCCGGAGAGGACCTCCTCGAGGGATTTGAGGCCCGATTCGGTATGGAGATCGGTAAACACAACAGCCATTGGAGAACTATAGAGAAAGAGTGAAGGATTTACAGATACTCGGAAAACCCTAGATCAGGTGCTGAAAACCCTAGCTTCAGAGAGAGGAGGCGCTGGAGCGGAAAGAGCCTATATATACCTGGTAATAAGGAAATTTTTTTCATTGGTCTACAAGTTTTTTTTTTTGGAAGTATCTTTTTTTCTTAACAAGGGAATCATTAAAAAATATTCCGTAATCAGGCACAAAATGTGACTTAGCGTAATGTAATTAATATTAACACAATATTTTAAAAAAAAAAATGTATAGATAATTTTAATCCTTTTTAAATATTTTCTAACTACTATATTTGTTTCATAATCTCCATTTCATTACTAAGCACGTTGGGTGTCCGATTCGCTAATAGCTATGATTGAAAGATGAAATTTTGGATTTAATCTCAACCCTCCAATTACATAATCTGTCTTCTTTCGATTAAATGCATATCTATAGAAATTTAATTTAGTTAAAATAAGACTCGCCACATGTATAGCCACACTAAATGTTACAATTAAATTTAAGCTGACTCAATCTTTTAGAAAAAAATTTCTGCATGAAATATGTTTTCTTATTTCTCCTACACCAAATTGTGCAGACAATAAAGATATATTTCTTTATTCTCCTTATTCAATTGAGCATAATGGAAATCGATAAATTTTTTCCTTAAATGGAGATATCTCCTTGTTTGTTTCTATACAAATCCGTAGAATGAAAAAATTTACACTCCCCAACAGTTGTTGGTTTGCTCTCTCTCTCTCTCTCTCCCTCCTCTCCTCCCTGTTCCCGTGATCCTCCCCTCCTCTGTGAAATTGTAATGTATAATGTTTAAAAGATATTTGTGAAATTTAGATGCAGTTACCTTTTAAACAGTGCATTTTCTGATTCATTTGGATTTGGGCTTCGAAGAAAATTCCTAAGGTTTGATAAATAAATTTCATCTTTTTCGATTGCTACCAATTTCCTTATTACGTTATAAGTTTTGATGAATAAAATCTCTAAGGTTTGAAAAATAAATTTAGTCTTTTAAATTTATTTTTAGGACTTTACATTATAAGTTAGCAGCAATTTTTTTGTTCTCTTATAATACGTCCCCGTTGCAACGCACGAGCACGATACTAGTGTAATTAATATAGTGATCATTAATTAATTACAGTGTTCTAAATAGCGCGCTATAGCGCCGCATAGCGTTTTTGGACCCCAAACGCTACGCTATGACATCAAATTGCGCTATTTGCGCTACGGCCGCTATAGCGGCCGCTACAGCGCTATAGCGGTCCACTATTTGCGCTATTTGCGCTATACAATATGGGGTTTTTTTTTTTTAAGCAATTTATATGGATTTTAAATAAAGATAAAAAAAATCTCAAACCGAAATTGAATTTGTTGCTACTTGCTACAGATAAATCAATTTGAAATTAGGAATAGAAATAGAAATTTGAATAGAAAAAAAGTCCAAACCGAAATTAAAATTTGAATAGAAAAAAAAATAGATTATGTCATGAATCATGATACTTAAGATATTTTTAATAGGAAAAATTGATAGTTTATGATATTACTATAAATATTTTGAACCGCAATTTGGACTTTGTACGGGTTCAATATGAATATTATAATTTCTTAATTACTTTGGTGTTATTTATTGTTCTATGAGACTTTAGATAATGTTGATATTTAGTACAAATATTGAATATACGAAATGTAAAAAAAAACGTTATTTGGAATAGCTTCCGCTATAGCAACGCTATTCGCTATAGTTTTTTTTTTAGCCTTCCCGCTACGACGCTATAAACGCTATTTAGAACCTTGATTAATTATTTGATTTCCATAAATAATAGATTTTTTTTTTATTTTGCATTGATGTATCTTCTTCTGCATCATTTTTTCTTATTGAGATATAGTTATAAAATTTTAAAAAAAAAAAATCAATTCAATACAACTTTTAAGCAGTCAAGTCAAGGTATGTATTTAATTTTTTTTTATATTATGATACACAATATGATAAAAAAAACAAGCAAAAAAATCTTTCAAAAAAAATTGTTTGAAAATTCAACCACCAATTCGAGAACAATGCTTAACTTTGCAATTAAATATCATGGAAATTTCACGACTTTATCATTCTTTATCATACTTATATCAAAAAGGTACTTTGTATATATTCTTTATCATGAATACTTCTTCCAAATAGCCCAATACAGGTGTAGTAAAGTGTCATATTATTTTCAAGGTTCTAAATAGTGTTTATAGCGTCATAGCGGGAAGGCTACAAAAAAAGCTATAGCGAATAGCGTCGCTATAGCAGAAGCTATTCCAAATAGCGTTTTTTTTTTACATTCTGTATATTCAATGTTTGTACTAAATATCAACATTATCTAAAGTCTCATAGAACAATAAATAACACCAAAGTAATTAAAAAATTATAATATTCATATTTAACCCGTACAAAGTCCAAATTGCGGTTCACAATATCCATAGTAATATCATAAACTATCGATTTTTCTTATTAAAAATATCTTAAGCATCATGATTCATGACATAATCTATTTTTTTTTTCTATTCAAATTTCAATTTCTATTCTCAATTTCAAATTGATTTATCTGTAGCAAGTAGCAACAAATTCAATTTCAATTTGAGTTTTTTTTTATCTTTATTTAAAACCCATATAAATTGTTTAAAAAAAAAACTCATATTGTATAGCACAAATAGCGGACCGCTATAGCGCCATAGTGGCCACTATAGCGGCCGTAGCGCAAATAGCACATTTTGATGTCGTAGCGTAGCGTTTGGGGTCCAAAAACGCTATAGCGCGCTATTTAGAACACTGATTATTTCTATTACAATTTGAATTTTTCTATTTTTATTTTTTATTTGTGTTTTCTTTGTTTAAAGAAAGCATCATAATAAAATTTTGTCTCAGACAAGAAACTGACCGGTACATAAATTGCACCGATTCTTCTAATTTGAGCTTCCTTTTTACTATATTTCATTAATATATACTTTCTCCGAAAAATTGTATATGTACCTTATCAATTCTCAAAATATATATATTTTTTAACGGACATGGCTACCTTTTAAAGAGAAGTTCATTGCTGCTGCATGAACTGACAAACATTTGCATTTTGGCAATCGAGTTTCGCCGAGAGCTGAAGCTGCACATGCAAAATTAAAGAATTAAGGAAATAAATCACATAATAATATGAGAGAGAAACAGATGTTAAGCAAATAACATACTCTTTATAAAACATAACTTTTAAGGAAAAAAATTATGTGGTAATATATGAGAGAGAATCAATTTTTAAAGAAAATCTTAATAAAGAGTAAAATTATCTATATAGTAAAATAATTAGATAATCGTTGTGCTAATAAAAAAATTAGTAGTTTTAATATCACTATCCGTTAGGTTGTGATTGGAGTCATGTGTTATATAGTGACATAATCAAGTTAAATTCTTATGTCTTGTGATTAAAATTATATAAATGATTACAACATGTTAATTGTATTTCGATTAAGTCATGCAGTAACTAAACGTAATGTAACTTATCAAGTATGGTCCTGTTTAACTATGTATTTCTTTTTTATAAACTTTTAGTTTGTTGAAGGAAGAAAAACATAAGAAAAAAATGTTGAAAAATTATAAAAGTTGTAAAATAAAGAAACAATGTTGTAAAAAAAATTATGTGTATAAAATGGAGAACAAGTTTTTGATTTAGTGGCAAGGACAATGTCCTCTACGTAGAATGTCACATGTTCAAAATTCAAATGCGGAATTTTTTCGTAAATATTAAATAGTCGGGTGGTTTGACCTCTAACTTTTACTCAAAAAATATTTAGCGTTAGGAATTTGAATTATTGTTTGACTAAGTACTTGTTTAAATTTTATGTTGTTTTGATCACAGCATATGCCTTGCATGCGCACCAGACTATGTGACACGTTGTATGCCTTGCTTCAAACGATGGATTCAAACCATAACCAATCTACTTCACGAATAATGTGTTTATATACAAAATTTATCAATTTGTCAATTATTTTAGTATAAATCAGACAGTCAAAAAAATAAAAGTAAAAGTTAATTTTAGTGCATAAATGAATGGCTGATGACATTACATTAACATTGCATAATCAAAATAGAACACAATGCAAAGCTTGACTCAGTAAAATTGTATTCATAAACCGGATTATTAGTTGTACAAGCTCCAAATGTATTTTCCCTGAACAAATAGGAAATTGATTTCTGGTCTATTAATAATTCAATTTTAACATCTCTTCAGTAGGCTTGAATTCCAGGGGGTTATTTCCATCAGTGAAGTCGAGAAAGAGTCTAAAGTTTAAATTGAGTCTTATAAATCTATACAGAACTAAAAAGAACCTTTAACACAATGTCAGCAACCTAGTATGAGTATCTCAAAACACCTTAATAAGCAATAGCCATCCAGCTGCAACATTGATGCACAAATGCCTATAGCAGAAACAATGCAAAGAAAAGTAAGACCTAAAATAAGTGAATTTGACCTGAGGTCGATGTCAATTCAAGCCTGGCCTACAAAAGACCCGAGAAAATTTCACTCTCAGCCCAACCCCTCTAATTTCGAACTACCTCTTCTCCTCCATCTTCTCATAGGAAGAATCCAAATTCTCTTCAAGGTGACCCAGAGACGGGCCGACTGCAAACCTGTCAACCACCTCAGAATTCATTTGCTCATTCAATTGTTCGCTTCTAGTTGATGTGCCATCTCCTTGCTCCTCATGCATAAAATCATCAGTCCCAACACCACCTGTAGCAGCAGCCTGATAGGAAGAGTCCAAATTATCTTCAAGGTGACCCAGAGACGGGCCAATGGCAAACCTGACAACCACCTCAGAATTCATTTGCCCATACGATTGTTCGCTTCTAGTTGATGTGCCATCCCCTTGCTCCTCATGCATAAAATTGTCAGTACCAACGCCAACTGTAGCAGCAGCCTGAAAACATGCTATTTCTGTGCATCTATTATCTGATAGCCCAATTTCAAATACGGGTACAAGCAGCTCATTTTCAAACAAGACAGTATTGTCATCACCTCTCCGTTCTGTATCAACAGAAGTACCACAATGTGTCTCTTTCGGGCTGTTATCTCCGGTAAGGGCTTTCAAAAATCCTTCTATGTCCTTCTGTGCCATGTTGAGATGGTCATCAGTCGAGTCAATTTGTCCATTCAGGCCTGTTTGCACCTCACCAGAGACAGCCTCAGCTGGCTCAGATGAAGAGGTTGTTAGGACCGCATCTACATCCATGAGACCATCAACATCAGAAAATCCATCAACTGTCCCAGTTATAGAGCCAGCTACCAGTAGCCCCTTGAGAAAACTACTGGTTGGCTCATCTCCATTCAAGTCTGCTTGAGGCAACTCCGTATGCGGACATGCTAGAGTACCTCTCTTGCGGCATTTGTGACACTTGAAACCTATCAACATGTGAATGTTCTCAGGTGTTACCTGATAGGCATCTCCATGAAACCACTCTGTAAAGCCAAAAAATATATATATAATAAGTGAACAGAACTCACCATTGTGATATACTGAAAAATCAACAAAAAGGGATTCAGCCTTCCTTACCCCCACACTTGTCACAGCCAATGTAAAGACGATCGGCTGTATCTTTCAAGCAGAGAGAACACACTGGACGTGAAGCACCCTCCTCTAAGTTTTGAGCCTGTAAGATGACTTTTGACCTCCTAAAATCATTTCCCAATTCATCATCTGGTTTTCTTGTCCATTGAAGACCATTGAGCCAGTAGGAATGTGGGGAAATAGTTCGTTTCCTCTTGGGCCATGTCAGGTCGGTTACAGATTCCGCCGAGCCCTTTGACTTCTCTTTTTTAGGTTTTGCTACAGCCTTTTTCGGACTTTTTGATTTCTTCTTAGGTTTCTTCTTAGATTTCTTTGGCTGAGGTCTCAAGGAAAGCAGCCTCTCACTTCTTCTCAATTCAACCTTTTTCTTGAGGTTGACTCCTTTCTTCTTTTTCTTCTGCGGGGAAGCCTTTGGTTTTTTCTTCAGTGGGCTAGCCTTCTTTGATTTAGCAGCATCATCCTTGCATTTGGCACAGGAGAAGACTGCTGTAGTGGCACCTTTGGGCATTCTGAAATGCTTGCGGTGGAAAAAACCTGTTCGGAAATAGAGGAAATCAGATAATTAAAAGGCTAGACAATAGTAATATTCTTATGCAAGACCCATTCATTATATAAAGGTTTCTTAAACTCTTTAAAGAAAAGGTTTATCTAGAGCTAAATTCAGGTTAAGAGGAGAGTTCAAGGAAGGACTAGTTTCATGTATTAGTTGCAGTCATGATACTAGTAGGATAAAATATATCTGAAATTTGAACAGTTAGTGGTGTAAAAAAAGTTACCAACTTGCGTGATTATCAAAGTTGGTGATCAAAGTTACGACAAGATTTTGCTTGTCAAATATAGCTCATCTAACTTGTTTCATAGTTTGCTATGATAATTTTGTGCTAAGACAATGGTAAGAAAGAGTACATGAAATCAAGAAAATCTTGAGCAAAGGTAAGTTCATTTCATTTCAAATTTTCATTTTCTTTAAATCAGTAAAAGAAGTTGATGATTCTAATATTCAATAATTATTGGAAAAAACATTACATAGTGCATTAGTTTATTATCAGTTATTGACAAATAACTTTTAACTCTCAGGAGTTGAATATTTCATGCATTTATAGCTTGGAAAGCAGATTTTGTAGGACATAATCAACAAAATCTGGATGTGCCAAATTCACAAAATTCTCTTACCACCTGAAAGGTAATTGAAATTATTTTAATGTTGCCACTGTCAACTATTTAAAAAAAAAAAACTAAAATTATTTTACTGTTTTCCACATCTTATCTGAGATTTTAGATTTCTTGTGAAAGAAATTGGAGAAATTGGCACAGAAAAGACAAGTTTGCAGAAAAGTCCATGGTAAGGCGCAAATCCAAATCAAAAGCTTTTACCCAGCTGCATTCCTTGTTAATTAAGAAATAAGAACTGATGTCTATGATTTAGGATTGGATTGGGTTGTTTACTTTTTTCTTTGCATGAACCGAGGGAGATTGGAAGAAAATAAATTGTAAAGGAACAGAACGAAGAATAGTTCGACCCTAATGGTCACTGCATAGCATGCCACTACCAAAAGATGTACCGGTATAGCGTGATACATTCGGCGTCATGCACTGTTCTTTTTCTCTCTTCTCGTTATTGTTTAGAGGTTCAAGCTGATTGTTCAGGGATTTGGTTTAAAACTTACATTATCTACCTCTGTATGGAACTTTATCCTTTTGTCTCCTTTTCACAAGGCTGTCTGTTATGTAGCTAAATTGACTTCGGTGATTAACTCAGTATGAAAAGATACAGGTGGATTAATAAGTTCATTACGTAATCTGATATTATAGCGCCGCTATAGACAGTAACTTGGTTACTTTGTGATTAGTCTGTGTTAGGAGAGAATAACAAGTAAATGATTATGTCATTTACTATAATTTGGTCTTTCCACCACAAGGCGTGGGCACTTGACTAGTCATCTGGGAAACATGCTTTATGCAAATTATGTCCTAATTACATATTACCACCTTTTGGTCAATTTGGTAACTGAAACAGGATAATTTTGCAACAGAACTGGACAAAGCTTAACTGTATATAGATTATTCCTGGCTTAGCCAAAAAGAGAAATAATCAGGACAACCATAAGAAGGTCATGCATGAAAAGTAAATTAAGGGTGTTACTCAAAAAAGTATAAAACTATTAAGAACTCGCTCATAATTGCAATTGAGATGGATTAAAATTCGAACACATAAGAAAGATAACAAACTGGTCAAGTTATTAGCAGCATACCTTCGCACAGTTGGCAGTTCACGGCTTCACTGCAGGAAAAGAATAGAAAATAAGGGCACTAACATGATTAAATAACAACAAAACTACTTAAGTAACCTTATTTCTGGACGGTTTTATTCAAGTCTTAGAATTTCAGTACATCCCAGTTAGATCTGGCACCAACCAGTAAATAGGGCACAAAAGGAAAACACTAGCCAACATAAAATGTTAGTAATCTCAGCCACCAGATATGGGTAAGAAAATATGGGTGGCAACAGAATATCTCCCATCAAACCCCATTTTTTTGCAACAACCCAACGCATCATTGGAAATATATTACATAAAACAACTATGATATGAAACTGCTACTGAACCTGCCATATGCAATGCACCTATGCACCAACCACAATTATTATTGTTAGTACCTGACAAGTACGTCCTGACTGCAGTGGCTACACTCCTTCATCTTCTGTGCCTTTTCAAATAAGTAGTCAAGAACATCAGACTGCCTCCTTTTCTTTGGGCTTGGCTCGATCAGTTTGTCTAAAGGAGCAGCTCGTTTCTTCGGTTTGGATTCAGCTTGCTTGCTTGAAGGGGAACCATCTTTCTTTTTGAGCTGCCGGATGAGTTTTCTTTCCTCAAAAGCTCTTACAAGGTTGAGAGGGACATGGTTTTCACCCAACCAATACTTGATTCTCTCACTGGTGGGTTCTTCATGCTTTGTTCCATATCTCACAACAATAGGTGGTATTTGCTCCTTCTTCCTCTTGCCAAAGTCAAGGAGGTACTTTGTGTTTGTCCCATCCATTTCCTTTCTGCGAACTATGACCTTCTTAAACTGCTTTGCAGTTTTCTTGGTTTCTTTGGTCACAGGAGAAAATGGTTCAGCAGTTGAAATCTCAGCCCACTTGATGTAAAATTCTAATTCTTTGATCTGAAAAGAAAAAAATTATATACATATATATAGCAAGAATTTTCAATATTATGTAGAGGTCTTCTATTAAAAAACCATTTATTTCTTGATAATGCTCCATAACTCGTGTTTTATTATATGATGCCAGTTGCAGTACAAAATAGAAAACATATATAAAATACAATATGAATAAGTTTGCTTTGAGATGCATTGAAATAAAATAGTCTTTAGTTGACCTTACCAGAAATATAAGTTGAGAAACAGTTTTGGACATTTCAACAGTTGCACGCCAAGCAACACACTTGAGCCTCCTGGCAATGATGTCTGAACCATCAGGGTACACCACAGTTGGAATTCTCTTCCGTCCAGCTGAAGCAAAATTTTGAACATATACTTATGCATAAGTCTACAATTGAAGCTTAATTAATCACAAATCCACTCCGAAATTCATATACAGGCACCTCTCTACTGTGCATGCTTTCGTAAACAAATGTATCTTTTTGGCGCAGTGGAAAGATTTTCATGGTACTGGACTACCAGTAATGAAATTAATACTCTTTTACCATTATAAATAAGTAAGTAACGATGCAAACCAATTGAGTTAGATATAGTGCAAACCTTGGCGAGCAGCCTTGGATGCAAGTGTTTGAGGCAACATCTTCCAGTGAAAGACTTCACGTGACAGCCTTCCACCTCTCCACCAATTTATACCAACAGCTGACTCACCATTAGATTGAATTCTGGTAATAGATTTCCTACTCGGTCTCCCCGCCTTTTTTCCACCAACCATGCCTTTAGATATGTTATGTACTGGTCGGATTGAGATGTGAACTGCCGAACCAACGACTGCAGTAGAATCCACTGGCCGAGTCCATTCAGCCAACAGAGCAACACGGCGTAAACTGCTCTCCAGCTAGAAGTATATGAGGTACCAAATAATCAAAACATAAAGAGTCACAATGCCACCTACTGGGACAAATATAAACTACTCAAGTTCCAACTATAATTCCTCTAACCAAATAAAATGTCAACTTTGGAAAAAGTTCTGTGGCATGGAATTTTTCCAAACATAAAGCTATCAAAATATAGAGTAGAACTAGGGTGTTCTTAAGCTCACCAAGTCCTTTGGTGAGCTTAACTCTAAAACCTATCGGATTAACTTCAAATGACGAATCCAAACCGTTGAAGCCGATCTACTCCACAAGTGATGTGTTTACATGTCAAATTTATAGATTTTCGAACTAATTTAGTATAAACTATATAGTCGAGCGGTTAAAAAAAAAAAAAAAATTGAAGTATTAAAATTAACTTATAAACCTTCTTTTGTTGACCACTTGACTTTATACTAAATTAAATTCAAAATTTATAAATTTGACATGTAATTGCGTCGCTCGTGAAGTAGATCGGTTCAACGGTTTGGATTCGTCATTTGGAGTCATTCCGATCGGTTTTTGAAATTACGCTTACCAATCCTTCGGTGAGCTTAAGAACATCCTAGCTCTACTCCAGAGTATACCATCCAAATTTCTCAAAAGTAAATAATAAAATAAGTTGATTTTTATTATTATGTTTGCTTAGAGAAATTCACTTAAGAAGTAGAAGTTTTTCTTAGAACAGAAGCATATAGGATTATAGGTTGCTTGAGAACTTTCCTAAAACTAATGTTAAGTCACAACTGACAAGTTACCTCCAAAAGAGATTTGCCCAGAGATGCCGCATTTGAAGCGGTCAATACAGCCTTACGCCAAGACTCATTGTATCGCGGATCCTCCCAAGGACCTGAAAGTAGGCCCCGCACACGCTCCTCCAATGAAAGAATCTGTTGAATAGCCGATAATATATGACTCCTGTTCTTCTCAGACCAAAGCCCCATGCATTTCTTGCCCAAACTCTTTGCTTGTGTGTTATTCAATCCAGCTCTGAACACACAGTCAGTATTATCAAATTCACCATCTGAAGCCCGGCAAAGGTGGCACCAGCCACAACTTTCCTTTTGTACGGCAAGAGGCAGCTTCTGGTATGTGTACCAACAAAAGGAAGGTGACTTATTAGTAATGGCTTTCATCTGTAAGGGCCGTATATCCTCGGTAGGTTTCTTAAGCTCTTTGTTTTCGGCCAATATATGCATAAACTCAACTGAAATCGCGGACGCTAGTCGACCAAAACTATAAGAATTGGTGTAGCAGATCACATCTGTATGCAGTTGAGCGTCACCTCCTTTCTTTCTTTCATTAACTGATGTAGCAGTACTGTCCCAACCAGGACCAACCACAATTTTATCACCCTCAGATTTTGCAATAGTACCATTTTCTGAAGAAGTGGCTTCCAAATCCAAGGATTTGGATAAACGTTGCTTATGTGATGAATTCAGGGTAGAATGATCAACATAATCAATATGAGAGCATTCAGCAGAAGCACCAGAAAGGGCTGAAATTGCACCAACAATTGTGCAGTACGAAGGGTGAAATGAACTCAACACTCCGAGAACAGAAGGAAGGTCTTTTTTACTGTAATAGCGGCAAGAACTATCCGTCTCGTATGACTCGGAGCTGAATTGCAAGAACAATGAATTAATTTTTAGAAATAAACAATTAAAAAAGGAAAAAATAGAACTATTTCAAATGTAAGTTCATAGATAGACATCTACAAATACAACTTACTATGAAAGCTGTTGGAAGTTTAAAACCCTTAATATATAGCCCATATTTATGCAGGGAACATACCCAATCGGCAACTACCTTTCCTAATTGAATATTTGAAACAGCTCAACTTTATTGTACTTCCTAGTAGATAATGTGAAAATAAAGCAGTAAATGAACATCTTTGGGTCAGAAAAAGGTATATCAGTAGCCATAAATATGCTGACGGACCAAAGTCTGATTATGTGTGCATATAGGTGTTTTTTAACAACAGTGCATAATATGAAAAATAAGCACAATTTTGTAAATATACTCAGCAGCAACTAATTTGGTTAATTTTATTAAATATGTTATCTGCCACAATAGAAGTTAGCAGGACCCAGTTGCATTACTAGTCAATAAACTACTAATAGTAGTCTCAAGCATTATTTAAGTTAATATCATAAGAGCTGACTAATTTGGACAAATAATTAAATATGCCATTTTTGCCGCAATAGAAGTTAGCGGGATATACTAGTCAATAAACTACTAATAGAAGATTTATTGCCTAGCATTCATGCAAGCATATCTAGTTGTGCAATGACCTAAAAATGCTCATGTCATCTGTAAGTCAGAAGATGCAAAGATCCTTAATGATGCACTGATTATAAAATTGACTGCATGATACCACATAAGATGAAAGACAAAGGAAAGACATGACATACACAAGCAGAAAATTGCAGCTCCAGAAATATGCACGTCCATGTGGATCTATTCCCACGATCTCTCCTCCCCTTGAAAGTTTTGGTGGCGGTTTTGCATCTCCTTCATTTGTCCTCACAGAGCACTCAGGACAATACCAATCTCCATCTGGCAATAAATCCTTCACAACCCCAATACATTTGGAGTGGAACGCCTTTGGGCACCCGTCACAGCATATCAAACTACCATCGATCCCGCAAAGGTAACACTCGTCACTATTTCCATCCTCAACAGAACCAGCCTCAGCATTTGATGAAATGAATTTTCTTTTTCTGCCTCTTTTCTTGGGCTGACTAATCTCTTCAGTTGGTTCTGACTCAGCTTTCATCTCTCTTTGTTCAAGTTCGGCACGAATTGATCCGACATCCATGACATCATCGCATAGGCAACGAAGGAGCTCAAGTTTTACCTCCACAGACTGCTTGTAATACTCCGTACTTAAGAGGCTCAACTGTGGTAGCTGGATAGTGGGTTTGGTTTCAGAGCCATGAATCAACAAATACTCAGCAAGAAATACCGGCCAGGTGAATAGATCCAAGAGCTCCCAGTTTAGGTTCCTATATAAATATATTGTATATCATAATTCAGGAAACATGCCAATGTAATTGCTTGATTGGAACCAAATAAGAAGTTGCATGAATATGAATTACACATTTATTAAAATTTGAACGTTCAACTGGTAAATTAAAATTTGGGCATACTTCAGCAACCATAAATCTAATTTATCTTTACTGGATCGACTTACCTAACATGACCAGATTAAAACAGTATTGCAATTTTAACAGGAAATACCTGATACAATGAGCAGCTGATGGAGATCCTTCCTCTGACAAAACCTCCAAATGCCCCTTCAAAGCATGCAGCAACGAAAAGTGCACAGAATCAATCAAAGGATTCACAAAGGTGCACTGCAAGGCGGCCAAAAAGGTCTCTGGGTGAAAAGGCCTCAGAAAGAATTGCTTGCTCATTGATCTCAGAAAAGCATAAACTGTAAAAAAATCGAGAGCAGGAAGCCCCTCCAAATCGAGATTCGTGGAAGAAGGGGGCAACTCTACCTTAGGACCCAGATCAGGAACTTCCAAGCATTTCTTTCGAAATGCACTTTTGCGGGAATTTGAATAGGATCCAAATTTGGGTTTTCCCTCTGATATTTGACAGGTACTTTCATCAGGATCAGGGGTCGACAAAATTGCAGCTTTGGCCACATTGGCAGCTTGACGGGTACTTCTTCTCAGAGGAGTAACTGGGCTTTCATTTCCCACTTCACAAGATCGGCGCTTTTTTCTCAACTTTTTCTCAGAATCTCCTCCTATCCCTGAGTTACTCTCTACATGTCCATTCTGATTTGCATCAGAACCGCCATTTTCCACCACCAACTCCTCAGTAACCCCTGAATTTACCTCCTTGGTCTCAGCCAGCATTGATCGAACTTCCTGTAAGTCAAGTTCCTCAGAATCGCTGTCCTCGTAAGAGACCTTATAATAACCTGCCTCGGGATCAAACGAATCTACTACTCCTTTGTAAACGCCAAAACGAGGGAATTTTTTCCTTATTGGTTTTCCTACAAGGTCCATTCCCCCCTTAAAGGGAGAATAATTCGAAGAGAAGATCTAATGAAAGAAAAAAAAAATTCTAGGGTTTGGGAATAGGGAGAGGTGCGAAAAGAGAGAACTAGATCTAAATTCAATTGAATGCGAGATCGAACTAAAACAAAATTTCAGTTGAAAGAGGGGATAGAAGACGCATTTTCTCTGTTTCTCGGTTCTCAACCCCCCTCTTCGCTTTTCCCCAATTTCGTTTCTGAAGGGAAGGCAGTTTCGGTGAAAAACGCGAGGAGGAATTAAATATGATGTTGGTTTCAGCCGTTTGGCGAGAAAAAGAAAATTGTTCTCTTTGATCTTCTGTAAAATATTTACAAGAGAATTTATGTAATGAGTTCGCTGAGCATGGTAGATACAAACAAGTGTAAGTTCAGAGTAGAACTGGGTGTTCTTAAGCTCATCAAGCTCCTTTGAGGGTGTTCGGCAACTCTCCTTAGGCTGTGCTCCAATAATTGTATTAGAGAGGGAGGGGAGGGGAGGGAAAGGGCTACACCCCAAATCGGGGATGACAATTTTGGACTCCGTAGGGTGAACTATCCACATGCTCTGTCTCCTCTTCCTTCTAAAATTGAATTGTGGAGCAGGTGAAATTTAAAAATCTCCTCACCCTCCCCTCCGCTAATCCTATATGGAGCATAGCCTTAAGAGAGGCAAGATTATCTAATCCTATATGGAGCATAGCCTTAAGAGAGGCAAGATTAAAAATTTAATCTTGGCTAAGGAATAATTGTTCGGCAAGACATGAGGATTAAGAAAGTTGAATTAACCAATTTAAAATTATTTTCCTAGAGAACCGTTCAAGCATGAGAGAGAATCAACGAAAAAATAATTAAATATTGAAAAGAGCTTTAAGGAGCTCATCAGATGAGAGTAGCGTACAAAGAAAATATTTTTTTAATATCAAATGGGCCTTGAGGAGATGCTAAGGAGGTCAATCGCTTAGGCCATGTTTGGTTGTGGAGTAAGAGGTGGATTAACTCTCTTACTCCACACTTAATCCACCAAACATGGAGTAAAATTGATGGAGTAAGTTGGAGTAAGATTTAAATTAATCTGGAGTAAGTTACTCCACCTCTTCAGATGGATTAGCTTACTCCACGTCATGGGGCCCACTGTCATACACTAGTTCTATTTTTTTATTTTCTCTCTCTTCATTAGACAACAGACAACGATATTTCTAGAGTAACTTAATCCGTTGCTTAAGTTGCATGACCCAACCAAACATGATTAACTTACTCCACCTTAACTTGGAGTAAGTAATTTAATCCGGATTAAAGTTACTCCACAACCAAACATGACCTTAAGGAGGGGGGAGACCAAGCTTAAAATTTTTGTCTAAGGAGATGTCTTAAGCTCTTCTAAGGAAGGACTGTTCGGTAGGATTAGAGAGTTAAGGAGCTCTAAGGAAGCTAAAACTGACCTGCTGAACATGTACTTTGAGTTTAATTCAAAAATCTATTGAATTGACATCAGATAATACATTTAAACTGTTGAAATCAATCTACTTCACGAGTTATGCGTTTACATGTCAAATTTATAAATTTTCGAACTAATTTAGTATAAAGTCAAGCGGTTAAAAAAAAATAGTTTATAAGTTAATTTTAATGTGTTCATTTTTCATCATTTTTTGACCGCTTGACTTTATATTAAATTAGTTTGAAAATTTATAAATTTAATATGTAAACTCATCACTCGTGAAATAGATCGGTTTCAACGGTTTAGATGCGTTGCTTAAAACCAATCCGATAAGTTTTTTAGTTAAGCTCGCAAAGGGGCTTGGTGAGCTTAAGAACACCCTAGTTCTACTCGTAAGTTCATTACACACAAAAACCCTGCCGCAGGAAACTAAGCCAAAGGATCATTGAATGATGAAATTTGGTTGGACTTGTTGCATATTTGGACCAACTGTACACCGTTCCTAAACAAACAACTGACAGGAGTTGATTTCTACGGACTTTCTGGCGGAAAAACAAAGGAGTTGATTTCAGCCTGAACCCTGTGGGCTCTCGGAAAGGAGTTAATTTTGCACATTAGCCCTACCATATATACAAAATACGAAAACCCTAGATTTACTTGTCTCACCCTCAATAACATACTATAATATTTTTAAGAGCAGAACTAGAGTGTTTTTAAGTTGGGGGAATTTCACAAATACCCCCAAAAACTTCAAAATTACGTATTTTTCTCTCTAAACTTTGAAATTACATATTTCTCCCTGTAAACTTCAAAAACTCACAAATTTATCCATTTTATGCATTTTATTGTTTTTTATATTAAAACTCATTCTAAATTTATAAAATACCCATTTTACCCTTTATTAAAAGCATAAAAGTCTATTGGACTCAAACTTGAATATGAAGAGTTCATCTACCGCCCGATCCATGCGCATCGCATTAAGATATGTGCATGTAGCTTCAATATATGTGCTTGTTGGCTTTAAGATTCGTGATGATCTAGCGTGCACAAATTTGAAAGCAATTTCGATCCGCACACATTGCATTAAGATTTGTGCACGTCACTTCAATATCTGTGTGTGTTCACTTCAAGATTCGTGCTGAT
Source organism: Carex kokanica (assembly GCA_025461125.1). NCBI lineage: Eukaryota > Viridiplantae > Streptophyta > Magnoliopsida > Poales > Cyperaceae > Carex > Carex kokanica. The sequence goes on along the minus strand of JAJGRX010001122.1, from coordinate 663,028 downwards.
CTAGCGTGCACATATCTTAAAGCAGTTCAAACAGTTAATGAACCCTTCAGATTCAAATTTGAGTATGATGGGCGTTTTATGCTTTTAATAAAGGGTAAAATTGGTATTTTATAAATTAAGAATGAGTTTTAATATAAAAGACAATAAAATGGATAAATTTGTGAATTTTTGAAGTTTAGAAGGGTAATACATATTTCAAACTTTGGAGGGGAAATACGTAATTTTGAAGTTTTTGAGGGGTATACCTGAAATTGCTCCTTTTAAGTTCATCAAATCTCTTTGTGAACTCAACTCTAAAACCTATTTGATTTGCTTCAAACGACGAATGCGAACAGTTGAAACTTATCTACCTTAGAAGCGATGCCTCTACATGCTTTTAATGTCTATGCAACGTGTAAAAAATTATGACATTTCAATTTTGTTTTGGCTGTCATCAAGAGCTTGTAAAAAACGTACTAATGTGGATAATTTCTAGACATTGATTTTTCAACTTATTGATTCACATAAAAAAAAAAATCAAAATGTGATTATTTTTTATGAGCACATAGATAAAATGATGTAGATCATATCCAACGGCTTTATTTTGACTTTTAAGTTTTAAATTTTGAGTTATTAGAGCATCTACATCCCTGAAACTCTTAGAGTTTCTAATCTGATGTGGCAGTTGCTAAACCAGTTTCAGGGATGTAGATGAATTTCTAATTTAGCAACTTTGCTCAATAATTTCTTAATAAGAAATCGTTTATAAACTGTGACGTGGCGAAATGATTCGCTGAGATTCCTTTCTCTTGCAAATATATCTTAATAAGAAATTTTATAAGTTGTGACGTGGCAATTAGGAAACTCTAATTTTAGTTTCAGGAATGTGGAGGCTTAAAAATTAAGAGAGGTTTAATTTCTAAAAAACAGTTAACAGTTATTTAGAAATTCTAATAGTTTCAGGGATGTAGATGCTCTTAAAGTTTTTAAAAATGGAGGTATGGTGGAGGCACAAAAAATAGAGGCATTTGAACCCTCCTCCAAAAAATTTACCAAATTACCATAAAATTTCCTACTCAGTGACCTCCAAATTAAATGTACCTTGTAACCAAAAAGGTTTTTCTGGCAGGGACCAATCGGTATTATCTAATTGTTTATGTACTTGTAAGAGATTATCCATCACCCTGGCTGTATGGACCAGGCATAGATCGGATGTGGGAAGTTAGAGGGGAGAGGCACCGTGGTACTGATGGCCCGGCGGAACAACCTAAGCAAAAGAATACAAGTAAATCAAGGAGGTTCGGTTCGCATGCACCGAAATTTTTATTAATCGAAAAAAAAAAAAATATTGTGAAACGGCAGAACTTTTGCAGAAATTCTAAATATAGGTAGGACGGAAATATTCATACCGTTCCATGAGACGGAAAGGTCCATCCTGTCCAGCTTAATGATTTCGCTAACCTCTCTGGTCTACTAATCTTAAATCATGGACGGTACGAATCATCCCGTCCGACCTCCAAAAAAAAAAAAAAAACCAGGGACGGGTTAGATCGTCTCGTCCGACGCCCAGCAAATAAAATTTTTTTCTGAAGGTTGAAATGTGGTCAGGAGCAGCAAGTTTCAGGAGGGTGCATTTCTACGGTTTGACCACATTTTTGTCATGTGAACGCACACACCTTATTACTATTCATTTCACCATTTGCTTTGTGGGTCCCACACCTTTTTACATTTGCTTTGTGATTTTCTATCTTCATTTCACTATTCATTTCACCATTTGCTTTGTTAATCCCGAAATTTTTATTTGGGCCTCGAACGGGATGATCCAACCTCCTGGTTTTTTTTTTTTTTTTGGAGGTCGGACAGAATGGTTTCTACCGTCTCTGATTTGAGATTAGCGGATCAAATAGATCAGTGAAATCATTAAGTTGGACGGGATGGACCTTCTCATCCTATGGAACGGTATGAATATTCCCGTCCTACCTATATTTAAAATTTCTGCAAAAATTCTGCCGTTTCGCGATATTTTTTTTATTTTTTTTTATTAATAAAAATTTCGGTTCACATGCACGGTATGGTCTCGAGCGTCTATTATACTGCTCAACACGGACGGTTCAGATGGAATGATGGCATTAGGTGAAAAAGAGAATGGATGCATGGTGTGATGAACTCTTAACTCTACAGAAACTTTAGTTACAATGTTGGATTGATTGGATGTAGTCGTTGGTATATCAATAAGATGCGAGAGATAACTTTTTTAGGATTGGGGTAGAAGTAGCCGTTAGTTCACTTAATTTCAAGAATTAATTCAAAATTTTAAACTCTAAGGCAAAAATTCCCGTTGACCGATTTGACCCTAAAAACAAAAGATGTCATAATTTATTAACAAATTCGGAATTAGAAGTTTCACTCTCACACTGATATTTATAAACAAGTCCCAAGATATTTACGCCTTTTGCTGAAAACTTTATCATCAATTAACAATGAATTTGACGATATTTACAATAAACTTCAGATTTTAATATGGCCTTGAAAGATGAACGCAAGTATTTTGACGAGATTTAATCATCATATTAGAGAATACTTAGCAACTCAACACGTACTAATTAGCTTCTGCTCATTTTAATATGGTTCAGGTTTTTATTGTCAAAAGTGTGCTTAGTTGTGTATGTGTATTCATTCCCTGTACCATATTAAAATTAAGGGAAAATTGTGAGATTGCCACTACAAAACTTTCAAAATGTGAGAATGCCATTACAAACTTCAAATTGTAGAAATGCCACTCTAAAACTTCATTAATTGTGAAAATGCCATTCTTATACAATTCTTATACTATTTTTATAAAAAATAATCTGAAAAATTCTGTTTAGAATACGTATTTTCGTATTTCCAATTATACCCTTGAAGTGAAATTAAGAAAAAAATGGCCTCCTCCAGTCTATCCCTGCCTCCCTCTCTCGCGTGAAACTTCCCTCTTTCGCGTGATGAAATCCACACCGCATCGCATGCTTCCTCTCGCTCTCTCGCTGCGTCGCCTTCTCTCTTGCGTGCACAACTTCGCCGACTTTCTCTTTCCCGCACGCAACCCCATCGGATCTCTGTCTTTCTCTCGCACAACTGCGCCTCGCCTTTCTCTTTCGCACGGCGAGATTCGAAGTCGGTGCTGTGATACTCCGCCTCCAGGGGAGAAGATTACCGAAGGGAAGAAATGCGGAGGAGGCTAGGGTTCTCCAGGGAAAGATCGCGTCTCCACGTTATGTTTTTGATTAAGGGTATTTTAGGTATTAATTTTTTTTTTTTTTTTTTTAAAGATTAATTCAGTGAGAATGGCAAATTTAGGATTTAAGAGGTTTTATAGTGGCATTTTTACAATTTTGAAGTTTGTAGTGGCAATCTCACAATTTGAAGGTTTTATAGTGGCAATCTCACAATTTTCCCTAAAATTAATCATCACACCTTTATATCTACATTAATTATTAAGAGCTTATGATCAGTTTGACTAGAAAATCATTATCTGAATCTGTTGAAAACAAATTTAGAATTTAGGAGTTCTCTCTGTCCCCAAATAATTCTTCATTTACGGAGTAGCTTGCATTGATTTGAAGAAAAGGAGGCTCGCAATATAAACAGCGTTCATCTCTCATATTTGCAATTCTACTTTCAGAATAAAAAAATATATATTATGAATAATGATTCAATTAAATTAAAATTAAAATAGCAATTTTCAACTATCTTTTTGTAGAACGCAACTATTTATGACTTAGTAGTTAGTACACAACAGTTGATACATTTCGGATCTGCATTCATGCATTCTAAGTATTGAAGGCACTAGTCACTAGTCACAAGTCACTACTATAATATTTTTATTTTGTGATGGAGAGACCGCATAAATAATATTTTTATTTTGTGATGGAGAGACCAGGCATAGATCGGATGTGGGAAGTTAGAGGGGAGAGGCACCGTGGTACTGATGGCCCGGCGGAACAACCTAAGCAAAAGAATACAAGTAAATCAAGGAGGTTCGGTTCGCATGCACCGAAATTTTTATTAATCGAAAAAAAATAAAAAAAAAATATTGTGAAACGGCAGAACTTTTGCAGAAATTCTAAATATAGGTAGGACGGAAATATTCATACCGTTCCATGAGACGGAAAGGTCCATCCTGTCCAGCTTAATGATTTCGCTAACCTCTCTGGTCTACTAATCTTAAATCAGGGACGGTACGAATCATTCCGTCCGACCTCCAAAAAAAAAAAAAAAACCAGGGACGGGTTAGATCGTCTCGTCCGACGCCCAGCAAATAAAAATTTCTTCTGAAGGTTGAAATGTGGTCAGGAGCAGCAAGTTTCAGGGGGGTGCATTTCGGATCCGTATCCTCTGCATTAACTCAAAAGGGAATCTTTTGAGTTAATGAATTTTAACCGTCTGATTTCAAACGGAGCAAATCCGGCTCAAGTCTATAACATAGAGGGGCTTTTAATATTAGTGCAGATCTAGTTCACACGAATCTTGAAACAGATTGGACAATCAAGATTCATTAACTCAAAAGATTCCCTTTTGAGTTAATGCAGAGGATACGGATTCGGTGCGTTTCTACGATTTGACCACATTTTTGTCATGTGAACGCACACACCTTATTACTATTCATTTCACCATTTGCTTTGTGGGTCCCACACCTTTTTACATTTGCTTTGTGATTTTCTATCTTCATTTCACTATTCATTTCACCATTTGTTTTGTTAATCCCGAAATTTTTATTTGGGTCTCGGACGGGACGATCCAACCTCCTGGTTTTTTTTTTTTTTTGGAGGTCGGACATAATGGTTTCTACTGTCCCTGATTTGAGATTAGCGGATCAGATAGATCAGTGAAATCGTTAAGCTGGACGGAATGGACCTTCTCATCCCATGAGACGGTATGAATATTCTCGTCCTACCTATATTTAAAATTTCTGCAAAAATTCTGCCGTTTTGCAATATTTTTTTTTTTATTAATAAAAATTTCGGTTCACATGCACGGTATGGTCTCGAGCGTCTATTATACTGCTCAACACGGACGGTTCAGATGGAATGATGGCATTAGGTGAAAAAGAGAATGGATGCATGGTGTGATGGACTCTTACTTGTAACACGAATCTAACTAAATTGGTCTTGATGTGCTGATTCAAGTGTGATTTAGGCTCAAATAGATGATCAACTCTACGGAAACTTTAGTTACAATGTTGGATTGATTGGATGTAGTCGTTGCAAGAGATAACTTTTTTAGGATTGGGGTTGAAGTAGCCGTTAGTTCACTTAATTTCAAGAATTAATTCAAAATTTTAAACTCTAAGGCAAAAATTCCCGTTGACCGATTTGACCCTAAAAACAAAAGATGACATAATTTATTAACAAATTCAGAATTAGAAGTTTCACTCTCACAAGTCCCAAGATATTTACGCCTTTTGCTGAAAACTTTATCATCAATTAACAATGAATTTGACGATATTTATAATAAACTTCAGATTTTAATATGGCCTTGAAAGATGAACGCAAGTATTTTGACGAGATTAATCATCAGATTAGAGAATACTTAGCAACTCAACACGTATTAATTAGCTTAGTTGTGTATGTGTATTCATTCCCAATTATTATTTTTTCCGATTTTAGTATGAAAATAATTTTAATCAGTGTTAAAATGTGAGAAATGGAACTTTCTGAGGCTTGTAAATAATGAATGTAGAGTGAGTCTATGGTACTATGCATAGCACGGATTGGTCCGTACTACGGGTTAATATTTTCATTTTTAAAATTCTAACTGTCGATCCGAACCGTTCAACGTGATTTCCATATGAGAATATACTTGTGGGCTAAATTTTCTATTTTTTAAATTTTTTTTACCATTTTTTTAGATAGGTAGCAGTGATTTTCTACCTATCTTAAAATATAGTAAACAAATTTGAAAAAAATATAAAATTTAGTCTGCAAGTACATATCATGTGGAGATCACGTTGAACGGTTCGGATCGACCATTAGAATTTTCAAAATAAAAATATGGCTCCGCAGTACGGACTAATCCGTGCTATGCATAGTACCATAGACTCACTCATGAATGTACAGATAAACAGACAATTATTATACCAGCTATGCCCACATATTCAAAAGTGCACCTAAATAACATTGATTATAATTGGTTTTCAAACAATCTGCAAATATCAAACAATAATATTATTTATTTAAATAATATTCACAATATTCAAAAATAAAAATTAAATTAAAAACCCAACATTAAATACAACATCTATGTAATACACATACTATTTTTTGTACAAAAATAATTAAATATGATATATATTTCACCATACATTAATTAATTTGAAGTTTTAGTGATCTAAGTTAACGGCCATTGCACTATTAAACGAAATTCAAATTGTATGAAATTTGATTGTTATTCTGTCTATTTGTCCAACAACATTTCTATAAATTTACCTTTTAAGTTTTAATTATATATTTGAATCGGCTTTAGAAATTAAATTATTGATAAAGTCGTTAAAATAAGAGAAAAGGTTTTTTTACCCAAGACTTTGTCCCCGCTTTTTACCCAGCGCTGATCGGATCAGGTTTAAACTGTCATTAACTTCTTATTTAACGGTCCGCCTCCAACTTTCTTATTTAACAATCTTTCTCCCGAATAATTGCCACAACCCTCTCCTTTTTTAAATTCGGATATCATGATCTTCCTCCTTCCCCTCGTCCTCTCCGACCCCATCTCCACCTCCACCTCCCGCTCTTTCTCCGATGAACTCGTCTCCTCCATCCCGTATATCTTCTCTCTCCGCATACAGTGCAGACTTTGGTGAGGTTACCGCTGCAGCTTCAACTCCTCCTTTGGTGCGTACCTCCTCCATACTAGAACGCTTGAAATCAATTAACCTATACCGCTTCAGATATGGCGAAATTCAAACTGAAGTAGTCAAGACAAAGTCGACTGCCACTACTAGAACTGGTATGTGTCTGATTAACTCCTAGATCTGGCGAAATTCAATCTGAAGTAGTCAATTAACCTATACCACTTCAGATCTAGTGAAATTCAGTCAGCGCGTTTTGGAGAGGCAGAAATCGCAAGAAGAAATCGCTTAGAGCATTGTTTCGACCATGCTTGCCAGGTGTTCAACAAAATTCTTCTTAGAGCATTGTGGAAGTTTTGTTGCTTGTACTGTACTGGTATGATGTGTTTTAAAATACAGGCTTATTGCACGTTGTCGTCTTTGTTCTGGGCATTTGTTCAGGTTCTCAATTCACAGGATTGCTTGTGAAATTGAGGGCACACAAATCAGATTTGAATAATCGCACGTTGTCGTCTTTGTTTTTGGGATACTTATAGTGAAGATGACAGTTTGTATTTCCAAAGTTTTTCATTTTAGAAGGCACTTGTATGAATTTCTTGTTACTTGACAAAGGTGAATACTTAGGTGAACATAAGTCTGGTACATGCTGATCTTTGTGAAACTGACACAGTACCTGCATTGAACTTAAAATGTATTCTTAAAGGCTCTTCTCATTTCAATTGGATATAAGCACAAGTGATGTAGAAATTTAGAATCAGTATCCAAAAGAGAAATTTCATATTGTTTGTCCTGTGGAGTTGTATTCTGATGGAACATCTCAAACCAATTGTTTTATTTTCAAATCATATACAAAATCATCAAGAGAATAGTACGTTGAGAAGGTACTACTCACTTTATTTTCACCTGTATGAAACCAAAGTACTACTCACTTTAGTCACAAGAGAATAGTACGTTGAGAAGGTAGACCTTTTCTAATTGTTGTAGATTTCAATCGGTAAACCAGGCTTTTCAATGTAACTTAAATTTATCCTGCTTCCATGTTAGAGGGTTAATGTAACCAAAGTATTACCAAATGAGAAGCCTGAGGAGTACGAGGAACGGTTTTACAGTATTTCATATTGCATTTTACAGGTTCTATTAATAGTTTTACAGTATTCATACAAAAATTTTATAAGTTCTATCAGTAATATTTTAATGTTTGATTTTTGTCTATTGCAGATTATGATACATATGTATGATGAAAATGCAGCATTACAGGCCCTTCCACAGTTGTTTAGGCCTCAATTTGAGAGCATCAGATGGCTGTTCATTCCAATTTGCAAGAAAAATTATTGGGTGTTCTTTGCAGTGGATGTTCATAATGTGGAGATGCATTATTACACCTCTAATGATGTTGAATACATGCAATACCACTGGCACACCATGAAATGGGTTAAAGATTTTCTTTGCTGGAGGACTTGTGAGTGTTTTCCTACAAAATTATCTATGCAACCTTTTACAGTATTTTTCAACTATTTTTTCATTATTCTGCCAATGATTTACAGGATTAGGTGTTGAAATGCATTAAACTATTACATAATATACTTACCAGTTTTGTAGGATATATGAGTTAGTTTATATGATTCATACCATAGTTTTATAAGATATATGAGTTAATTTACATGATTCATATAATAGTTTTATAAGATGTATGAGTTATTATACAGGATTCATACAAAAGTTCTATAAGATGTAAGTGTTATTTTACAGGATTCATACAATAGTTTTATAAGATATATGTGTTATTTTACATGATTCATGCCATACTTGAAGTTATTATACATTAGAGATGTTGATATCATTTTTTTTCTTTCAGCTAACGCTTCTTGGAAAGATGTTGGCATTATTGATCAGAAGTGCCCAAAGCTGGCAACAAATTCGATGGACTGTGCTATTTTTTTGCTGCGCTATGTGTACAGTCTAATCACTGAGATGCCTATGACCTTTACACAGGTAATTTTATGATGTATATATTTTACTTTCAAATACCTATAGGAATCTATTTCACCAACAGTAACATTACATATTTCCTGATAATACATATTGTATAAAGAGGGTAGTATATACCCCTGATAACTGATATTACATATTCATCATTTATCATTAATTTCATAGTATTTTACAGTATTAACAGAGTTCTTTTACAGTATTGACATACAATTTTACAGTATTAACAGAGTTCTTTTACAGTATTGTTTCATTCTGATGATTCATCATTAATTTCACAATATTTTATATATTTCATAAGTTTTTAATTTCACAGTATTGACATACAATTTTACAGTATTCACGGTATTGTTTTGCAGTATTTGTTTCATTTATCATTAATTTCAGTACTTTACATACTTCATAAGTAATTTCACAGTATTGATATACAATTTTACAGTATCCACAGTGTTGTTTTACAGTATTTGTTTCATTCATCATTCATCATTAATTTCAGTATTTTACATACTTCATAAGTAATTTCGCAGTATTGACATACAATTTTACAGTATTCACAAGATTGTTTTATAGTATTGCATAAATCTAAATTCCTTACAAATCTTTTTTTTGTAGGATGACATTTCTAAAGAACGTGTCGTTCTAGCAATGAAACTCCTCACGCATCCAAATAATTCGCATCAGCGGTGTATGAAGTAACCATCCAAATATTGCAATGATTGAACAGCTTTTTGTTTGTGTTTGATATTAGATACAGTTAATATTTGATACAGTTGAAAATATTTGTGAATAGTGAAATGGTTAAATGGTACATTTTATGAATTTTTTGTGACTGGTGTCATTTTATAGTTTGTATATGATGTTTTTATAGTTTAATGTGTCAAATTTACAGTATTGAAATCTTGTAGTTAACATCTGTTAGATTTATAGTTTGCATCTACTAATTTTATAGTATTGAAATCTTATTTTACATGATATATATCCATATATAAATATTAATAATTGAAGAAAAAATGATGAATTCAAAAAAAAAAATTCAATTTTTTTTAATTTTAATTTCGAAAAAAAATTAAATTTTGATGCAAAAAAATTTATTTTGCATCATTTTAAGTGTACAAATTAACAAGTTTTAGAAGTGTGTTTTTCAGATCTTCTAGAAGCTTGAAGTACAGCCGTACAAGTTGAAAGTACAGTTGGAAGTGGTTTGTGTTAAGTCTTCTAGAAGCTGAAAGTACAGTTGGAAGTACAGTTACTTTTCTAGTTCCTAACAGTTTTTAACTAACTTGGGTAAAAACTGGGTTGTTAGAATTTTTAACTATATATTATGCATGATTTGTTGTTGAAGTTACAGTATTTATTATAGTATTTTACAGTATTCGTGCAAGTAAAATGACAGTTTTTTGGGTAAAAACTGGGTACAACTCTTTGGGTACAATTAGTCGGACCCAAATAATCATTATCAAGCGATTCCTTTCTTTAAAAAAAAAAACTATTACACTCGATACGCATTTTGAAAATCAAACCCTGTACCATATTAAAAATTAATCATCAGACCTTTATATCTACATTAATTATTAAGAGCTTATGAGCAAATAATTCTTCATTTACGGAGTAGCTTGCATTGATTTGAAGAAAAGGAGGCTCGCAATATAAACAGCGTTCATCTCTCATATTTGCAATTCTACTTTCAGAATAAAAAAATATATATTATGAATAATGATTCAATTAAATTAAAATAAAAATAGCAATTTTCAACTATCTTTTTGTAGAACGCAACTATTTATGACTTAGAGCATCTACATCCCTGGTATTATTAGAGTTTCTAATCTGATGTGGCAGTTTCTAATCCAGTTTTAGGGATGTGGATGAGTTTCTTATTTAGAAATTATGCAGTAAAATTTCTTATTAAGAAACTGTTTATAAACTCCATGTTAGCCAAATGATTGACTCAAATTAATTCTCCTTTTTAATTTGTTGTTGATGTGGCATAATAGAAACTCTAAAATTAATTTCAGGAATGTGAGAGTTAGAAACTTTAGAGACCTTAATTTATAAAAAGTAGTTAACAGTTATTTAGAAACTCATTTGAGTTGCTGGGATGTAGATGCTCTTAGTACACAACAGTTGATACATTTCAGATCTGCATTCATGCATTCTAAGTATTGAAGGCACTAGTCACAAGTCACTACTATAATATTTTTATTTTGTGATGGAGAGACCGCATAAATAACATTTTTGAGTCAAACATTCACAAGAAAAGAAGAATGTTTGAATGAGATTTGAGAGGAGTTGAAGAGCAGGATGAAACCTAAAGTTCCAGCGAGTCACTTAATTTGTAGCTTTTTTAGAAAATACTCAAGTATTCAGAAAGGTTCATATATCCCACAATTTGTCATACTTTTTTTATTTTTCATTAGTATTGTTAAATATTCAAACGACAAATCTTAGTTGTTGATTTTATTCTCTTTCGTGAGAGATGCATCCATCTAAAAATAAATTGATTTTTTCAATTAATTGATTCTTGGACACATCTCTTAAATAATAAAACCAATATTTTTTCGTCTGAATTTTGAATTTTAGAATATTAATTAAAAAAAAACAGTACTTGCTTATGACACATTCTTCTAATTATTTAGAAATTCCTGTGTGCAAACAATAAACAAATCCATTAAAATGTAAAATAAGAGTTGAAAGAGCCCCTTTCGGGAGCCAATGTGAACCCATCACAAATCTTACAAAAAGGTCCTTTTTGACGACAATTAATCAAGTACAGCGGCTGAGTTTACAATCCTTACTAAACTTGGGTCTGATGGCCATTAGAATCAAATTTGGATCCGATGGACTTGCTGACCGTCTGATGCGCTTTAAGATTTGCACGCACAAATATCAAAGCAGAGAGCAATATATAACATGTGCCAATGGGAATTGAAAAACAAAATTAGACTGTTTCGGGTTCCTAGAGAGCAATATATAACATGTGCCAAAGTGGATGAAGTAGAACAATAGAAACCAACATCGAGACATTATATACAAAAGCAGCCTTCATTATTCCATCTGACAACGGAATTAATATCTTCAAGTTTCAGATGTGCTACTTGATGATGCAATAGCGCCCTTCAAGAGCAATATTGACTATTTGAGCCACGTATTATACGCTACAGTTCTCCTAAATATACAGCCAATAAAAAAGACCGAGCTGCTTGTCAGCTATTCACCGAAAAATTAAAATATACAGCTATATTCTGCCCATTCAATCAATATGATCAAAATTAGGTTCCCGCTGTGTTGTCGCCACCACTGTAATCATATGCAGTAGAGCTGGTGCCAGCTTCCTCGACGACATTCCTGTTTGGTTTCTTTAGTCTTTTTGGCCTCTGAAGAGCAATGCTGTAATTTTCTTCATTCAGAGTCCCAGGATCTATTACATCATCGGCAGGAACTGGTTCCAAATCATCAGAATCTCGTGATTTTGGAGCTTTCTTCTGGGTACTTTGTCTTCTCTACAGTAAGGAAAGTGGACAACAAAATAATAAAAATATGAACATGGGTAGAGATGCAGTCAAAACCAATATCATCTCAGAAGTACGAGATACCTTCTTATTAGGTTGGTTATCTTTCTCTTGCTCTGGTACATCTGCTCCAGCATTGTTATTGAAATCCTCTAGGGTGACATTTTCACCGTGTTCATCAATCCTAATTCCTTTTTGCGCCCTCTCACGTTTCTTCTTTTGCCGATCCTTGGCCTGGAGTAAAAAAATAATGAAACAATAAGATGAGAGGACAAAATTCTTCATTCAGTATTGTTCCTGTTTAATCAACGGAAACAGGTTACTCAATTTTAATTTATTAATTTCAAAATAACAACAAGTAAAATAGATCAATCAGTTATAATGAAATGGCTTGGTGATATGAAAATATATACCCACGTACATGCAGTATGATACAATTGAATAATGAAAGAAGGAAGAATAACCAAATTTTAGAAAAAAATAACCACCTGAATGGATATCTCTTTGAGCTTCTGTTCCAGCTGGTTGTCATCAAGGAGCAAGGAAACAACATCCTCTTGTTTTAAGAGATCTCCTTGCACATGTTTACCTGTCATAACTAACTGCTGCACAGTGTTTTTCTGGTTTGCTCTCTGTAATATTTTTTCTTCTACTGTCTCCTTGCAGATTAATCTATACACAGTTACCTGCAAAAGGTATAACTTATCAGAAATTAGCCTAAATTAATTCCTATAGAAAAAACCACAGACAATAAAAAAAATTGGCTCACTATCATGAGCTTTACTTGCCTCCTTTGTCTGACCAAGCCGGTGTGCTCTATCCATAGCTTGCATATCCAACGTTGGATTCCAATCAATTTCGTAAAAGATAACTGTGTCAGCTGCCGTCAGGTTGATACCCAGACCTCCAGCACGAGTGCTCAGCAGAAACACAAAAATATCATTTCTGCAATAGAGTGCAGATGTAAATACATTATGTATGTACAGATGCATCTAAGGTAATAAAGGAAGATAATTTTTCAAGATTATGCCAGACCACCTGTTTGATGTATATAACCACCCCGCTAAATGAAAATTTACTTGAGTTTGATGTGCAAATTTTTTCCACAAGGAATAAATTCTGGTAAAGACGAGTGTTGAACCGTGCACAACTACACTAAATGGCCCAATAAACCAAACCAGTATAATCAGCACAACAGCAGAGGACCAGACTGGTAGGGAATGAAATATCAATTTCAGGCCTATAAGAAACCCCAGGATATACAAATTTCATACCTGGTTTGGAAATCCCTGACCATGTCACGTCGATCGTTTATGGCTGAAGATCCATCAAGCCTTAAGTACTTATATTTCCTAAAATTCATGTAATCCTGCAACACAAGCAAAAGCTTTTTAGTCCCAAATCAGTGAAATGCAACTTGGTTCATATGCTATCAAAGAGTAGGTAATACATGCAAACCAATGGTATGTTGAAATCTGCAATTGCACTATTCATAAGGTATTACCAATTTACTATTCACAAGATGCAAGAAGACGAACGCAAGAATTTCCAAAAAGAATGATGAATTACCTCAAGAATATCCAACATTTTTGTCATCTGAGCGAACAGAAGCACGCGATGGTTATTAGCCCGAAGGCGTCTTAGTAATATATCCAGTGTCTGTAACTTCCCTGAATCCTACAAATCCAAAAACAAAGATTAAAGATTTAGTTTATGCTGACTTCTATTGCTTCAGGAATTGTAAAGCACACCCTATTATCAAGAATTTACAAAAATGATCTATCTATTATTCTGTACCCCACATCATCTGAGAAGCTCTCATAAGACGTCATGCCATCAGTCTTAAACATACTAGTGTTTTATGCTGATAAAGGGATTAAAAAGGATGCAATGACCAAAATGATTATTGAACGTCAATCATATGCATGTTGAGAAAATCATGTCTAATTAGGCACTTCAAAACTTTGTTAATAAGGGCCTACAACTATACCAAATAAATTTAGTAGGGTCATTTTACTCAGTTTCTCCATAATATACTACAAACCTTGCTGGAAACAGTATTGGAGGGGATCTTTCTATCAGCTTATATTTTAGAATTGCAAAACTAAAATACATGTAAGCTGGGATAAAATTATACCGTGAGCATTTTGGCCGGGTCAAAATTTTGTACAGGAGGACATGAACCAAAGATCCTATAAGGTAGTTTGAGAAGGGGCCCACTGTCTGGTAGTTTCGAATCCAATTCTTGTATCAAATAATGTGGCTCAGTTGGTTCTTTGGGGCCGTTGCACTCAGATGTACGTGCAAACCCAAGATATAGCTTTTTAGTCCAGGGGTGATGTAGCTCTTCTGTTATTTGGTATGCCCAATTCCTATTTGAGCACCATGCATTTATCTGCAATAGTAGCAAAGAAATTTACATGAACACGCATAGAAATATACAAATAATCGGAACCTCGCCATAAACTGGCATATACTGGCAGGTACAAATTACTATCATACTAAATTGGAAAATTGGTTCCATCTTCAGGCAACCATCAATTTCAGTATATAATAACAAGATAAGGCACTAAGGTCCCAAATAATCAGCACTTCTGGTTCTCAGCCTAAAACTCATCCAGCCCAAAGCCAATAAAGATATGCTAGGATAAAATATTAGCAGCTTCATAATTGAATTTTCATATACACCCCTCTCCCTCTTCCCTCTCCCTCTTTTCTTAGAGATATACAACGTCCAAATTCCCCAGAGGCAGACAACCCAGGAACCACACCAATATGACAGACAAATCATAAGCCGCAGAGCAGAATGAAAGAAGTTCCATTAAAAAACAAATAAATCTTCATAGAAAAAAAAAAAAAAACATGCGGGACAAATCATACTCACCGGTGGAGCTCTAACTGTAGGAATGAAAGCATAAGCCGCACGCAGGAGTCTTATGTTAGATGACAGCCTCTCTTGATGTGAAACTGCCAATGCTTCAAATGGCTCATCAAGTGACCCAGTAGAGAGTTTGGCTCGGAGAAAACCTGCATCGGACTTAGTTGGCATCAGCAACATCCTTGCAACAGCTCGAACCTTCCCCTTCTCCAAAGCATACGAGCATTCAAGATGATCCCCCTCAGCTTCTATAAATGCTTCTATAGTCTCATCAACAATGTGCCTGTCCCATCTAATTATAGAGAAACTAAGCCTTTCGAGTAAAGAAGAATTTGCCAGGAACGAAACCTCAGTAGGGGATGAGTCCACTAGACGAGTAAAACCAAAGGCTCCAGACTCAAGACATTCATGACTCGAGCAATCAGATAGAGGCAATGTCGAATAGTATATTTTGTCAGGAGAGAATATATTGAGAAGTCTCTTATAAGACTCGCGTTGTATCCCTTGATTAGAAAATGAACATGGCAGCACTTTGTCATGTATTATCTCCTCATACACAAGCTTGGGTATCTGTTAAAAATTATACAGCATTTAAGTCATCATAGAAGTAATAATTTATCAGAATAAAAGTAAAATTACATGATGAACTGCAAACCTTCAAGATGTCAGATATAATTCTGATACAAGAAATATCTCATATACTTAAAATAATAAGAACATCATCTAAATCTCTCCACACCAAATTTATTGTACAAAACCCAACATCTAATCCAGAAAATGGAAAACAATGAACAAGAGAATATGCTTAATGATTTTTATTCACATAATTTTTTTTTTAAATTTTATATGACTCAAGATATTTGATGTTTCTCATTTTCAGTAATTGCATGATGTTCGAAATTTTATAGTTGTATAGGCAAAATTTTGCGTATAAAACAATATTACTATAAAAAAGAAGAAAAATGAAATATTTACCTTGTAGATAATTGGATTGTGCGCTCCTGCATAATGCACATCTTCGAGTTCCCCAAAAGGAGGTGAAGGAAGAGAATTTGAGACATCAGCAAAGTGGAAATAAGAACTTCCTTCATTTCGCTCAAATAACTCTGGATGATTGCAAACCTACAATTAAAAAACAGGAGAGTATTTGTAAAAAAACAAAAGACAAGCAACGATAAGGGATCACCCGCCGCTGATTTTGTTTATCCAATATCAATTTAATTGAATAAAAATAAATTATATTTTTTTATAAAAGAAACATTATTATCTTTTTCCAACAACATAAAAAGGCCAACATTTTTTATTCATAGCATTTAAAAAGAAAAGAATTAAATCACTAGCACCAATCCTGTAAAATGTTGAAATGTAGCAAGGACAGTAGGGAAGACAACAGCCAAAGGGTGGCAGGAAGAAATGTGGCCCGAGCTCGACACAAAGAAGAGTTAGTATGATCCGTTTCGGCCTTTGGGCCACAAAAATTAGGCTACTCTGCACAAGCCAGTTCAACCCTTCTGCAGCACATGCTGTATTTCGCGACCTGAAGCACATAACTGGGCATGTTTGGACCATTGGGTTAGTCTACATTCGATTTTTTTTGTTTTGTTTTTGACAACATCATGCTTCACGAGCCATGCTGTCAAATGCACAGTGCCTCTATGGTCACAGCAGTAGAGACTACGAAATACAGCAGATTGTTCCTATCATATTTCCTCCTCAATTACGCAGAAGATCTCAAAAGGGTACGATTCAGAATGTCCCATCCAGATCAAGGGCGCAACTATTCCTCGCGTCCAGATAAAAAAAAAAAAAAACTGACTGGGATGAATCATCCCATCTATGCTAGTTTTGGATATATTCCTGAAACGATGCCATGTAATTAAATTTTACTTTATATAATGCTATTAATAAAACAATCTGTCAAAAAAGAATGTTGAGAATTTCATCAGAGCCAGTCACCAGAAAAAAGTTGCGGTGCATGTAGATTGCCAGATGAATGGGTATTACTTGAGGGGATAGATAACCACAGATAAATGGTTCGCAAGAAAGGAGGTCCACCTGAGTAACCAGAGAGGAAGGGTTCACAGGAGGGAGGGGTCTCATCAGAGGGGCGAATTTCTTGGACAGGTTGCCTAGAGGAGGTCTCCTGGATAAAGGTTGGTTTGCAGGATTGCCCAATTGGTAGTACGTCTTAGAAACGTTTGACAAAGGTACAGAAAATACCAACGAGCAGGAGATTAAAAAAAGAAATTAGCTTGCACCACACATCCCTTTATTATTTTACTTTGATACGAAACAAAACATACTGAAAAAGGTCCTAAAGTGACCTGCACATCTTTTTTCAAGTACCAATATTTATTGTAATGCACAAACAATTAATTTTCAATTTCCTATTATCTTTTATGGGCTTTGTTTAGTTGATTGGTCAAATTTTAGGTGTCAACAATAACTAAAGAAAAGATACAGCTCCCATTCACTAATAATTTGAAGCTGCTCCAGAGACAACGAGGGAGGATATGAGAAATACTAAAATTACTTTTTCCCCTTTTTCTGTGTGTACGTGTGGGAGGTGGCAGGGAATTCAGGTCCAGTGCAATACCTGACCGAGTAGGATGAGATCTGAGTTGTCAGGTTCAGTCTGGCACAAATCTCAAAACAGACCCCCCCCCCCCCCAATATTCCAAATAGGCAGTGAAATGACTTTGGCTCGGCTGGGAGTACTCTACTCCCTCAGGTACCTGAGGGGATACTCACTCGGTGGTGGAGTGGGGTGGGGCGAGGGGGGATTGACATTTATCCTCAAATAAAGTATATTTGAGGATTATCCTCAACTTTTCTTTGTTAAAGAGTGGGAAACAGGATTTAAGAAAGAAACAAACACAAAGAAAATAAGAATCTGCACCTTCCTCAACTGCATAACAATATTCATTAAATTGATCATCTTCTTCTCATTCAAATGACCGCGAGTTCCATCGAATAACTCTGCAAGAGATATCTTGTTCTTTATAGCTTGGTAAAAGGCCTGCTGGCGAGAGCTCAATTTACAATGAACGGTGATTTCTATCTTTCCAGTCATTTCAGTTATTACATCTTTCTTCACACGGCGCAACATGAATGGTTTTAACACTGCATGCTGCAAAAAGAAAAAAGAAAGAGAAGTATACGGTAATAATCAGAAATACACCCCAAACAAGAATTAATGTCCTTTCATGTTTCTTTAAGGTCTATTTATCTAAAAATGGAAACAGAAGTGCACTATTTTGTCGTGTCTGATGAAAGTGCTGATTTAAGATTTGAAACATCTTCAATTAAACAGAAAAGTTTTGGTGTTGTTTCTAGAAAATTATTTATTTATATTTACTTTTAATTAAGAAGACATGAATATAGGACCCCATACAAAATATGTGCTACAGTAAATTAATTTGCACAGACAGATAATAAAGCAGGGAGACAAGCATATCTTACCAATCTAGTTAGCTGATGCTCATTCAGAGTGCCTCCATGTTCTGCATGACTCTCAATGCTAGAAGAGAATAGAGAAGTAAAAACAATAAGCAGAGATAAATTGATATAAGAATTAAAATAAAGGAAGATATTTCGAGTTCAGGATGTGGTACCCCTTGGAAAACCACTCATTGAACTGTTCGTGACTGTCAAACAAGGTTGGCATGATAAAATGAAGTAGAGCCCACAACTCCGCCATGTTGTTTTGTATAGGTGTCCCAGTAAGAAGCAAGCGGTTCCTGCAGTTAAAGCTGAGCAAAGTCTTCCACCGAATGCTGCAAAAAGATCAAATAATGAATAGACTTAAATTGAAGTGCCTTGCACAGAATAATACAAAAAAGATCACACACTTAAAAAAAGCTAAATTTGAAGGGCTTTAGAATCTGTACAACAGAAACTGCCACAGCTTGTACCAGCACTTCACTGTACAAGCTGCTATAAAAAGCTCGTATTAACTACTATTGTAAAGTGACAGCTATAGAAGTTTTCAAACACACAATTTAGAAAAACAAAATGCAAAAAGAATGAAATAAAATAGATTTTTATCCTACCTGTTTGAGCTTTTAATAGCTTGGGCTTCATCCAGGACCATGTACTGCCACTTCACACGCCTTAGATATTTCTCATCCGATACAAGCAGCTGGTAGCTAGTAATTAAGATGTGAAATCCAGAATCCCTATAACCCAAAGCATTCAAGACCAGAAAATAGTTAACACCAAAATTTAAAAGATACACTGGATCAAACTGAAGTTCAGCTTCATTACACGGTACTATACCTCCTATAAAGACGCTTTGGGTTAATATTTTTTCTGAGAACAGTCCGCTCTGGAAGACCGCCCCAATACGGAAGTGTCTTCAGGTCAGGACAGAAACGGCTGACTTCATCCGCCCAGTTGTTCAGCACAGATGAAGGGGCAACCACTAGAAAAGGGCCCCATATATTTTTCTCCTGTTAACAGATTTAACAAAAAAAAAACACACAATGATTGTACAGGTGAAACTGCCAGAAAGCAAAAGTAAATAGTAATGACAGACCTAAACTTATTGAAATGCCAAAAACTAACCTCAGCCAAATGAGCCAAAAAGGCCATTGCCTGAATAGTCTTTCCAAGACCCATTTCATCAGCAAGTATTCCATTAAGACCCTGCATTTTTACCCAAAAAGTTACCAAATTAACAGCTTGAAGAAGAATCCAGACTTGCAATTGGAAAAGAGCAAGGAATTTTGGCCGAGTACCTGCTCGTAGCAGTTAACTAGCCACTGCAAGCCCTTCAACTGATATTCTTTCAAAGTGCCCTTAAACAGCTCAGGGGTCTGAACAGTTGATTTTACAGGCATAGTTGATCTGAAAAAATGTAGCAAAGATAGTCAACATGTGATGATCCTTGTATAATGCTAAAAGATCAAAAATCCTTCAGCATTGCACACTTTCACTTTCCATCTAACACCCAGTGTACCAGAGGTCACATAAAAGAGACTTGTGAATAAACTTCAAGAGCAACACCCAGTGTACCAGAACGACAATATACTAGCCACATCTACAGCTATAGACTCCAACTGGTACAGTTTCAGTCAATTCAGTAAGCTCATCAAGACCCTCTAAATGAAAAATAAGGATACACAAACACAAGCCAGGGAGTTTTTAAAGCATAGCCATGATAAACAAATAGGAAAAACATAAAAGCTTGTAAATCTTACGGATTTAGCAAGTCCATGTTAGACTCCGCAATGGCAGGATCAATGGCCGTACCGCCCAGCTCTGAAGCCTGCCGTAGCTTTGAACATTCTGTGTCAAAAGCATCAGTTATCTTCTTCTGCTGGGAGACAGCAAGTTGGGCTGCACGCAAAGCCTCTTTTTTTAACTCGGACTCCTCTGTGTCTTCTTCCTCTCCAGTCTCAGCCTCTCCATCTCCGTCCATTGCAAAAGGTTCCCCTTCACCACCTGGTTGCAGATTCGCCTTGTTTTGCATGAAATGACTGTACAGCTCAGTTTGTGAGAGTAGAAAATTAAGCCTCTGTTGCTGTCTCCTTGCTTCACGCAGCTCTTCTTCGCGTTTCAGTGCCTCGGCTGCTTCTTTCTCCTCTTTCTTTTTAATTTCGGCCTAAAAACATGCCAATAATAGACAGTTGAAGCAAATCAAAATCCAAACATTAGTGATTAAACTACTGGAATTCACTACATGAGAAGTTTCACAACATGTCATCATCATAAATCAACCTCTACAAGTAACTTCTCCTTTATTTAGAACTATGCGTTCAAATTAAATTAACAAGTATAGAAATGGCCAGCTGGCGTGGCAGAAATAAAACTAAGTAATACTAACCTGTTCTTTATCAACTCTTTTCCAGAATATCAACATATCCCTAGCTAGCTTCCTGGTACGTATTGGGGCGCTTCTCATCAATTTCAAAGATCTGCTCACCTTCAATTTTACCTAGATTACAACGCCAAAAACATCAACCAGTAAGTTATTTAAATACAAGTTGAAGCTTATGATACATTTAAAAAAAAAAAAATTAATAATCCAAACCTCTCTCTGGGAGGCCTCGGCAAATCGCTTTGCATCTAGCATCTGCTTCTTATGCAGGTTTGTAAATATCCTTTGATGGCGAGGAATATCCCTTCGTGCAATCGCAGCCCAACATTTCAACATCTTCTCTCTCTCTTCTCTCTCAATAACAGAAGGATCTTTCTTTACTATTGGCTTTTTAGGCAAACTGCGCTCTATTATCTATAGAAGAATGTTCATCCAAAAAAGAAAAAAAAATAAGAAAAAAGTTTATCAGGAAAAGGAATCAAATCATCCCAGGCATAATACAGCTTCAGAGCCAACAGGTATCAAATAAAAAATTTCAACTAATACCCTTCTTGTATTGGTCCAAAATCCAAATAAACCCCGTAATAACCTCCTACAAAAGATACCCAAACTATATCCCAACCTTCCCAATCTACAAAATGCATATACTCACTTGCTCCGTGGGAGCACAGTGCTGATGAAAAGTTAGGGGCATCATTTGAATAAATTTGGTGTATTAAGGATATTATAGTTCCCAGGGGGGTGAATGGTATTTTCCAAGCGCTGAATAACTACAAATCTGATATCTAGCAATCATTGCAAACTTATCCATAATAAAAATAAAAATAAAATAAACAGTTATTGTAGATATTGCAAACTAAACTTTAAATAAATATTAGAAGATATTTAAACAGTTAGTATAGATATTGCAAACTAAACTTGCCTCGTATGTATCTCCTTTCTCCAACACTTTAACATAGTAAGCCTGCAAGGTGCCATTTTCAGTCAATATAAACCGCCGGATCCGACCTGCAGCTCCCTCTGGAATCGCAAACGAATCCAGGTTCACTTGCAGACTAAACTTCTCGGCCTTGGCCCGAGCCTGAAGCGACTCATATTGGGTCTGAGGCTGGCCCAGTCCACGCCGATTTCCAACCTCAGCTCTCTTGTCAGTTGCAACCATTGCAGCAATCGAGCGCAGATCCAAAGACCCCTTCAGAAAAAATTCCTCCACGCGTATGTCAGAGTAACTGGGCAGCTTGAGTTCTGCTGCAAGCTTGCCGTAGGTCGGTGGTACCCTGTATGTTATTCCTTCACCTAAATCGAGGTAGGGTGAGTCAAGGGAAGAGGCAAGCCTCGTAGCTAATAAATAATCAGGGTGCAACCGCGACCCCCTTTCCTTGTCATTGGAGAACCTGGATTTCTTCGGAACAGGCTTTCGGGTTGGCATGGTCCGACCTTTATCTGAATTAGTAACAGATTCCACAGTCCGAGACCTTCGGTAGGTCTGCACATGCTCTGTAAGCATGGATCGGTAGTGATCCTCAGTGATTCCATAATTGTAGTCATCTGATGAGTCACCATTATTTTCTGGCTCAAACGAGTTTCTCTTGCGTCGCTTGGTTGAGCCAGTAAAACTGTTCGAGGCACCATTGTATGTATTTGACAAAGATCCTGGACCTGAATTAAACATCATCACAAAATTTAATATGAAAAAGGTGGAAGCAAGTAGAAGGCAACAAAACAATTTTATTTGAGCTGTACCTACTTTTTGAGGTCATGTATGTACTGATGTAACTTACGACTTCAGGACATATATAACATGTGCACTTTTTTTCTATGCATCTGAATATAAAACTTACTGACAAACTTCATTTGCTTTCTATATCATTATATCTAAATATATGCGTATTGTGAAATACAGATCCTGCTAAAAATTGTTTAAACCAGGAATGAAGTTCTGCTCTGCAGGAACTAAAAATTAAGATTATGTAAGAAAAAAAAATGGAACTTAAGCAACGAGGGGGTAACAAAAAGAGCTAAAGATGAGAACACAGATAGTTACCTTCACTTCCATCAGGACTACTACTTCCATATTGGTCAATATCATCAGGCAAAGGAACTCGAAAATTCACCAAAGACTACAAAAAAAAAAGAGGGGAGGAAATTACAACAAAGAATACATTGACATGGAGATGCAAGATTCACAAAAGAACTTAACCAATCAATGCCAACGAGCTAGCGCAAACCCAAACAATTGCAATGTGCACTAGCAAGATATATCAGCCAGCGGGCCACGAGAATCTTAAATATATTGTCCCGTGAATAAAAAAGGAAAGCTACTTGTTTAACCTAAATTCAAGACGTTTTCTTTAATGTTGTACTTAATTAGAGTAAGATGAAACAAGTACAGAAATAATGGATGAGCAGTATATGATCTAGGAATAACAACTCGTCGCACTCAAGTAAATAAAAAAAAAAACCCAGTTTCCACTCGAATCCTACCAACTAAAGAAACTATCAATTTCCAGTAAAAAAAACACCATAATTTACGCCGCCTGGCAATTTTGGAAATATATCACCGAGAGGAGCCACGAGAGGGAGAGAAATATGACAAACAAACCTCGAGATTGAAGAGATTGGAGTAAGAGAGGCCACCGTTAGCTTGGTGCTGCCGCCGCGCGTCCATTAGCGGCAGGGGGTTAGGTTTAGGGTTTCAAGAGATAGAGAACAAAATCTACGAACCAAACTCGGGTAGCTTATCAATTGTAGCGCTAGCGAGGGGAGATGATAGAAACGAGAAAGGGATGATAAAATAGCGGCACGAGAGAAGCACGTGGGGGAACAGAGATAATTTTGAAGGCGAAGAAGAAGAGGTAGGGAAGGCGGGGGGATACAAAGGCATGGCGAGTAGTGCGAAAGGGTTAAGAGCGAGGAGAGAGAGGCTAGAGAGAGAAAGTAAGCAGGAAAGTGAGACGGGTTGCTGTTGGGTAAATATTTTAACAGAGCAGTTTTACCTTCATGCAGTGCAATGTCTATAGAATTATAACATAGATGCATATGGTTCGTGCGCTTCATGAAGCTAAAATAGCTCTGTTAAAATATTTACCCGTGCTAACATGCGCTGAGCCGCTGGAAAAAAATGAGACGGGGTGCTAACATGCGCTGAGCCGCGAGGAAGCAGAGTCCGGATCTGAGGTGATGCGCCGAGTTTCAATCCGGACCGTCCGATCAGAATCCGGACCAATTCGATCTTAGCTACCTTTTTAGTACATAGTGAACGGATCAGATTCAAAATCAGAAAATGAGGTACGTTAGGGGATGTGAATTCGAGGAAGAACGCATTTTATTTTTCCGAAATTTTTTAAATTAGCACCTTAAGAAAATAAAAAAAATTCAGAATTAGTCTCTAATTTATAAAAAAATATATATATATATAATGAGGACTGAGGAGGGATCGGAGACACCTACCATTTTCAAAGTCCAAATAGTCGATCCAAACCGTTCAACGTGATGGATATATTAAAATGTGCTTGGAGATCAAATTTTACATTTTTTTTTTAATTTTTTTTACTATTTATTAAGATGGTTACAAAATCATAGTTTTCAGACCATTGAAAAACAGAAATCTGTAACCATCTTAATAAATAGTAAAAAAATTCAAAAAATGTAAAATTGATCACCAAGCACATTTTAATATATCCATTATGTTGAACGGTTCGAATCGACTATTTGGACTTTGAAATCGCAAAATTGACCTATAAATAAACAATGTCATGATGTGTCAAAAAAAATTGTGTAATTGAATCCCTCCTCATATATAATATATATATATATATATCACAGCCGTAAGCACACAACACACTCCTTAATTCCTACTTGTGCAAGAATCGAACCTACGTTCTTGGAGAATGTCTTCAACCACTGCACTACGCAGCAGTTGGCTAATTTATCAAATTTTGGATCTTACCATGAATGCATATTTAGTCTGCGCAAGACTCTAGAGGCCGTGATTTTATTAATATCCAAAGTTAATTACAAAATAATACAAAAGTCCATAGGCGCTTGAATTTATTAAAAATGTCCAAACCGGCTATTTAATGGCCGGTCTCTTATTAAGGAAACTGGCCATTAAATGGCCGGTTCCCTATTTTTTTTTTTAAGACAAATAGCTAAAATGCTGAAATATAACACTAAAAAATAAAAAATAAAATTTAATAATTGTTATATTACTTTTTTATAAATAATTAACATATTTACACTAAAATACGCTAAATTACTTGAAATTATGTTAATTTACGCTGAATTACGCTAAATTACGCTAAATTAAGATAAATTACAATAATTATGTAAAATTATGCTAAAATACAGTAAATTACGTTAAATTACGTATGAATAGGGATAATATCTTCACTGAGAAGTTGAAAAATAACAACGAAACTTCAAACGGCCATAAAACGGCGCTCGAGTGTCCGATTTCAGCAAATGACCACTTTTCGGAAAGCTTGCGAAAATACGCATGTGTTAGTGCCTACGATGCCAAATTTCAAAATTCAGAATTGCCAAAAAACAAAGGAAAGAGCCTCAAAACTTCAGTTAAAGTTTCCGATTAAGATTTTCATTTTTATTCTTCAATCTACGTAACTCAGTAAATTAGTTATATAATGAACCTGTAGAATAACAATTTTTATTATTTTTGGATTTTTTTTTACTATTTTTTATGATTTATGAAAGATGGCACAAAATCGGCCCTATTCATACGTAATTTAGTGTAATTTACCCTATTTTAGCATAATTTTACATAATTATTATAATTTAGAGTAATTTAGTGTAATTCAGCGTAAATTAACATAATTTCAAGTAATTTAGCGTATTTTAGTATAAATATGCTAATTATATATCAAAAAAAAATAATCTAACAAATATTAAAAAAAAACAATTTGATTTTTTAGTGTTATATTTCATCATTTTAACTATTTGTCTCTAAAAAAAATAGGATATGGTAATGGCCGGTTTGGACATTTTTAATAAATTCAAGCGTCTCCGGGTATTTTTATTATTTTGTAACTAACTTTGGATATTAATAAAAATCACGGCTCTAGAGGCGGCATGCGGCTAAGTCTGACGTGTCACTCAACTGGTGTACAGACCTAATTCTCATAAGCATACTAGGTATGACTGGTGCGCAGTTATGTATTTTAATTTTTTTTTCATAATACAATATATTATATTCGTATTTTTGTTTTGTAAATGTTTGGATATCGATATCCTCAATATTGATATGTTTACTTTTAATATGATTAATTCGCACTATGACACGTATTGGAATAGAAGTTGTCATCGCAGTATCTCTATTCTTATATCTATCTATCTATAGATATAATCCGGGATGTCCGGTTACTGTAGATGAACAGTATCATCTACAGTAACGTCTCAATTTCTCACCATTGGATTTGTTTTTGACGATTGCTTATTCATCCAACAATGCCTTCTTTGATCGAGCGGCAAGTGCTTTGGTCCTGTGACGCGTGTCTCTCCTTATTGCTTCGTTCGATCGACGCGTGGTTGCTTCTCTCCGTCTTTGTCTTTCCATTTAGAAAATCTACAGCTTTTTCACTACTCAAATCATTTCTTTACTTCTCTCCTCTCACCAAGGGTTTCTCTCATGTCGACTAGGCTCTGATTACACAGTACAACCCTAGGTCCACCAAGTATCTCTCTCCTCTCCTCTTACTAAGTATTTCACTACTCTAAATATATTCGCCTCTCTCCTCTAACTAATGGAAGTAGTTATAGGTTCCACCTTCATTACGCTGCTACATAACCAAATTAAAAACCACCCCTCCATAAGACCGCACCTCTTTAAACAAAATAATTTAATTGCATTGAGAACCCTAGGTCCCAAGCTGTCGTATTTTCTTCCCTTCCCCTTTAACGTAGTTCTCTAAAGGTATTAGAAAGAGTATAGGTATTCAGTCTTCAACAGTGAAGATGGTGAACGGGAGCACAAGGAAATGTCGGAAATGTCAACATATGAAGAAATTTTTTTATCGGCCGCACTAATTTCTTTGGATTTCCCTCAATTCGCTACTGAAGCTCTTCAACTGTTGTAGTTGCAAAACAAATTCTACATCTGGGGTTAATTCATTTATTTTGCCTTTTCCTCCTCTGGAAAATTCGGCTCTCAATGAATTATTAATCATACGAGAAAAAAATCTACTTATACCCAATATGGTGGAATTGGCGGAGAAAGTCTTTCATCGGAAAGGGGGGCCGTTCACTCTATTTTCGAAATTTGTTCTCCATAAATTTGCAATGTGAAATTATTTTGTGCAACTTTATACTAATTTGTTCCTTTCTCTGATGAATGTGCATTATCTCATAGGATTCGGGCTTCAAAAAGACGGCGTAAATTCCTTCCATTAAGAGATAATTGAAAAAAGTTCGAACTGCAATCGTACCTCCAATCTCCACTTCTCGAGGTAACCAAATTAATCATATTCTTATGTTTTGTATCACATTGTGACATGCGTGCCTTCTTACCAATTAATTTGATACCAATTGCAACAATATACATTAACAAGAAGTGGAAACATCTCATCTCTGAACACACAAATCTCAAGGCCTCCTCCGCCCCATTTTCAGGTCATATGACTTCTTTATTGGATCATTAATTGATTGACCGAGAATTGTTTTAAAATGATTTGTTTGAAATTAGGATTTTAGATGTTGATCAGAAGGCATAAGTTGGATTAGAGGAGCTGCAGTCTCGTCTGAAGCAAATTTTCATGTCGGAGCTATAAGTTCCCTTTTCTTGCTCAAATCAATTCATCGGATTTGATTGTTTACTATTTTTGTACTACATTCGTTTAGTATTCATGTTCTATTGTTCCCTGACATGTTATGTTGTTTAGATTAAATGTGCATTGAAGACACAATTCGTTTAATATAATAAATTAGAGAAGTGTAGAAATTTGTGTTCAATTAGATGGAGTTCATACAATTAGGATCTTCTTATGGGTTACTTTTATCAATATTCATTAAAAACAAAAACAAAAAACATATTATTCTTCAACGTTTAAAGACCCATACAATATATGGAGCTAAATTTGTTTTTGTGTGTTAGAGGAGCGGATTCTTGAGCCCTACATTAAACACTGCTTAATTATATGAGTTGATGGTTGCTAAGTTGGTTTGCAATCAAAGGAGAGACGCCAACTCACAATTCAGTTGCTACAGAAACTGAATACTGGTATGAAGTGGAATTAAAATCCTCAATTGTTGGCTGAACTGGAGCCACCTATTTCCTGGTATGTGGTTCTCCAATTTGGTTAATTTGATTTACTAAGATAATATGTGTTTGATTTGTGTGTAAGACAGAGTTGTTGTCTTTGAGTTTCTAACCAAAATATTTGAACAAGATTGTGTAGTACATAAATTAGTTTCTTCTATTGAGTTTTTGGTGCCTGTTATTTAAAAAAAAATTCTTTAAATTTCTTACTATCTAGATAAGAGGGTCTAGAGGGTCTGATCATGTCTTCTGCAATAATTATATACTGAAGTATTCCTTAATTCCAAATGACTGACCCTTCTTCTTCTACCAAAGGAGGTGCATTGTGCATGAAGCTGGCTCCATGTAATTCTCATAGGATAATGTCTATCTCATATGACTGTGCCTATTCAATTCAAGGTACCGATTTCAATCTCAAGCTACTCTTCTAGGCATAGATTCGGCTCAAAGAAACCTTGCGAAAATGCATCATTGTACCTAATTTTACTTTATTCATTTGTGTACTACTGATCAGCATGTAACCAAGTAACCAATTAACTATCCCTAATTTCCCTTTGCAGAGTTAACTGAGGGAATCAAGCCTTTGATATCCTTCTGAATTAAACACAGAAATAAACGGTGAAACAACATGCTTACCCAGTGAGGCGCTGTCAATTGTCTATAGGAGAACGAAGCTTCCAGAGCCAAAGGAGATGGAGAAAGGGATCAACATGTGGTCTGTGATAAAAGATAATGTCGGGAAGGATCTGACAAGTGTATTGCCTTCCGGTTTATCTCAATAAGCCTTTCTCTTCTCTGCGGAAGTGCTTTGAGGATTTCGAGTACTCACAACACTTGGTTGAAGCGTACCAATTTGGGATGATGGTGAGGGTATTGAAGCTCAATTAACTGAAATCAATTCTTCCTTGGTCATTAATTATGCAATTGAGGGTAAACTTAACTAACTTTTGCTCCAAAGCATAATTAACATTGCAATTAAGACTCAATTTGACCCATGTTTGCTATAATAATAAGCTGCCTGACTTTTACCTCAGTATTACGGTATTACCCAATGCCTCAATTTGACTAAATTTAACATCAATTTACTCGGCATAAGTCTGGGTCAACCTTCAAACATGTAATGGTTTCGAAAATACCAAACATGCCTATAATTGGGAGATTGATGGAGAATATTTCTAAGGTCTTTGAAACTGCTTTTGCCTTCTATAATTTATGTTTTTAGGGGTTTTTGGATTGTACTTTTATTTAATGTAGGGTGATAGTTTAATGAGAAAACTCAAAAGTAGCGACAATTGCAGTGGTATCATTTGCATCTATGTAGTTTACTAACTTACTGTTGTACAATTTTTATCATGTCCTTACAACAACAAATAAATTTTCGCTATACATAAAAAATATTCCATACACTTTTCTCTTCGCTTCGAAAAAAATTGCCGAAGCATCGCGAGGCTTCCGTCTAGTCGGATCTAAACTCGAGCAATGCGTTTAATGCAGATGATATAAATTCCCAAGCAACCGCGCGCAACTACCATATAGTAACTGCAGATCTGCAGTGGTCAGTGGAGGTGGAGCAGCAACTGATGCCACCTGAGCGGGCGAGATCAGTACTAGTTAAATATATAGATGTCATGATTCATCAACAACTGTGATTAAAAGATGAAATTTTAAATTAAATATCAATTCGTCAATTAAATAATATACTATTTTTTGCATCAAACTATATTGTCAAGTAATCATTCCTTGTATCTATATTATACATTATAATATAATGTCGAACAAAAATATATAATTTTCATAATACAGTGTTAGTCATATAACATGTAAAAAATTAGTTCCACGGTAGAATAGCGCAAGGGAAAAGAAAAAAATCCTAGCACCGTTTTGAGAATCGTAAAGTGACTCCCACCGCTGCCCCCCACCCCTCTCCCCACACACCCATCCACCCACCTACTGAGCAGACGAGGCTCCCCTCCTCTCGCCATCTCTTTCCACCACCTTTCCTGTATTAAGCCTTTGCTTTCGTTTCGGATCTGGTCGCCAATCACTATTATCTTGTCTTCATTGAGCCGACGCTTCCATCTCGGATCTAGTCGTCGTTGCTCTGTTGTCCCGCCTCGGGTAGCCTTAGGATTCAATCCGCTCGCTCGTTAAGGGGGTTTCAGAGTCCACCACCCTATCTCGGCTCCTCCGCCATATTTGGTCACTGGTCGCTCTGCCTTGCTGCTCTTCGCCTCGTCTCGATTCATCGGGTTCGAATGGGGGTGTTGTAAATTTGCCCTATATCTGCTGTAGTATCTATTATATCTACGTTTAAATAAGGCATGTTTATTATTATATATACGTTTAAATAAGGCATGTTTATGGTTAGTGATGATGACGATGCACTGACGATGACCCCTTTCCTCCTCTTATTCTTCAGCTCTCTCCTCCCTCTCTTCTTCTCCTTCCTTTTTCCTATCTCCTTTCTCTGTGTTTCTTTTTAAATAACTCAGGCACAAACCTCATCTGAGCACGAAAGTTCTCCTAGATATCTTTGTCTCACCTTAATTACAACAACACTGTTTTGTGCTAACGACAAGAAATTATGCAAGCTCATAACCTACCAATATGAGCATGAGCACAAAAAATTCTACAGGCTCTCTATCTGCTGATCTGAGCACAGTAACCCTTAATTATGATTTTTTTAAGATTTTTTTGTCTACTTTTATAAAGAAAATTCAGTTATAATAGTGTAAGTACTGGTACATATGCTATATGTACTGATACGAAAATATTTTATTATAATTAATAAAATGTCGCCTACAAAACTTTCAACCAAAAAAATCATATAACATACATTCTTTTCATCGGATACTCATGATACGAGAAAACACAAACGTACCATATTTGCTCTTAAAATTTAAAACCATCTAACATGTGCATTTGCTTATATCATAATTATATTCATATTTTTATCTTGCAAATATTTGGATATCGATATCCTTAATAGGATATATGTTTTACCTTTAATACAATTTCAATCACATTCATTCGCACGATGACACGTGTCGGAATAGAAGTCGACATCGCAGTATCTCCATTTTTATATTAAAGCATGTAGACGTTCTGATTCGTCAACTGTTATAATTAAAAGATAAACTTTTTAATTAAATATCAGTCTTCTAATTAAATAGTTTACCACTTTTTATATTTTATGCATTTTTTAATGTTGTTTTCATTGGATTAAATGATTTTAATTAATTCTAAAGGTTAGTATTTATAAGTGTAAAAAGTAATAAAATATAAAGTACGTTATATTTATAAAAAAATATATAACACCGTGCCATTTGATCGATTATTAATCACTGATTTTTTTTAATTATTGATCGAGTATAAATTGTATTATAAATTTGCGTTATTTCAGTGAAATATTTGTTGCGTTAATCACTGCTTTTGAACTTAACCAATGTCTATTATTCATATTACTTGTTTGAAATATTTATTTGAGGCATTTCATGTATACCCCTCAGAACTTTTAAAATTAAGTATTCCCTCCTCTAAAGTTCGGAATATCATACTCACCCTTCTAATTTACAAAAAAATCACAAATTTACTCATTTTATTACATTTTTTATTAAAATATTGTAAATTTATAAAGTACCAATTTTAATCTTTACTAAGTGTTAGTATTCTATGCAGTCGGTTTCAGAGTGAAAATGATTTATTTCTTTACTTCTGAAGCGTACACAATGGCATTTATGTATATGCTTTTGTAAGCGTTAAAAGTAAAAATATAAATAATTTGCCTTCGGAAATCGACAAATTAGAAGACTGATAATTTTTTTTTAAACAAACTACATATTTTTATATTTTTTAATAAATAATAAATGGATACTTTATAAATTCAAAGTAAATTTAAAATGAGTTTTAATATAAAATGCTTGGTAAGGATTAGCAACAAATAACATGTGAGGGAAATAATCGCACATTTTAGGTTCAAAATTTCCTTGAAAATTGAGAATAAATCTGTTTGTGATATCAATAATCAGAGTGGAATTGTACAATTATTGTGAATAACTACTTTGATCATACGAGATGAAACATCAATAGCAAATTGATAAACACTTGATAGAACAATGCAAGATATAATTGGTCTATTTTTTCATTAATTAATTTTTTTTATAAAAATATGTCATTTGAATAAGAATTTTTTTTGTTCTCTTATAAGTTCCCATTGTAACGTACGGACACGATACTGGTAGTGTTAACAGAGGGATTTATGATATAAAATTACGAAACAATATTCTTTTAGATAGTGTTCGGCACACCCTCCTTAGTGCTCCTTAGAGCTCCTTAGGAGACTAAGGAGTCTTAAAAGTTTGCCAAACACTTGCTCCTTTATAAAGCTTAAAACCACTTTCTTAAGCCTCTTTTTGCCCACATTTTTAAGTTTGTCTAAACTTTTAAAGAGTCGTTCTACATAGCTTAAGTACTTGAGGCTCCTTAAGAAAACTAAGCATCCACTTTTTAAACTTTTTATTACCAAACAATAAGCTTAAAATTTAATCCTCCCTAAACTTGCCAAACACCCTCTTGGGAATTCTTGCTAATGGAGGGGTTTCCAAACAAGTTTTACAGAGCCAATAAAATGTTGCTCTCTGACCATTCCTCTTTCTGTCGATAGCGGCGAGAAACGGAAGAAGAGAAATATGGCGGCGAAGGCGGAGTCAGGCGAGAGAGACTTGGAGCAAACACTCAAACCTTTCTACGATAGAGCTACAGAGGCCGAGGTACTTCTTCTCTCAAACACTCACAAATTTTGTATAATTTCTACCAGAATTTTGCAGTCAACTTTTGCTTTCAATGAAATGATTACGTACGTAGGGAAGAAATTTGAGAAAGTTTAGGGCTTAAGGTATAGGATGTTAGGTCATCAGGCATCAGCAGTTTATTATGGATAGCTACAGTGGTTGATTATTTGCTTTTGTGCTTCCCTGCCTTGTTCACTGTAAAATAGTAACTTATACTGCAGATTAGTACAGTTTGTAATTGGAAAAATGGAATGAGTACACAGTGAAGTTAGTACTCATCTTATAATTTTTATTAAGGTAAAAAGTAACTAGATTATTTTATATGCTAACATATTACTAGGTTATGTAAAGAACATACATACCTGAGGAGAATTACCATCAAATAAGTTATTTTTTTTTTTTCAAAGTCAACTTAATTTTTAAACGGTGGTAAAGTTTGGTATTGATAGGAACTGTCTAATTGCAGGATAGATTAGCAAAGCTGGAAGAATTGTTCATTAAAAAAGGTAGTTTTCAGCATTCTGTTTCTCCTCCTCTTTGAAAGTGTTTTGTTCTTTTCTCTCTGTTAGTAAATCACAAAGTTATGGTTATTTCACAATACTAGGTGATTCAGAGAATGACACTAAGGTGTCCTCTATAATAGAAGAATTTCAGTTGAAGCTTAATATTGCCGATGCAGAGATTACATCAGAAAGAGAAAAGGTTACTCCTCTTGTGTTGATTTTTCTTTAATTATCCGGCTGGATTATGATGATTGCATAACTAGCTCCGCAGGTTGGCTTTTGACCTGAACTGTACCTTGTTTATTCATACGGTATTGGTCAGGCAGGATAGTCTCTTAGAGTTTTTCAAAGAAGAAAGAGCATGGTCAAAACAGAAGCTTAGTTGCATCTTAATTTAAATAGATAGCCACAAATTAGCATGCAGGTTAAAGTATTTCATTTTTAAGCTTCAGTCAAAACTTTGAAGAATGGTGCTAAAACCGCAATGCATGTAGAGGATTCAAACAAATATGGAAGTAATCCTTTAACAGAAGGAACATACACTGCTCTGGTATAAGACTCGCATGGCTTCCTACTTCCTACTTCCTACAGCAACATACCTGTCCTCTACTTATAAGTTTAACCTGTCTTGGTACTTCCGAGACCGAGATTCAAAATATAGTAGAATCCATTTTTATGAACAAAGAACATAAACAAATTATTGGTACTTTTTTTAAATAGACTGGTACTTTATTTTTTGATAAACATCTTGCATGTTACTAATATGCAGGCTTTGAAAGAGATTCAGAAACTCACAGCTGAGAATCAGAAACTCAAGTATCGTATTGCTCACCTCATCCGTGCACTAAATGAAGCAGATTCAAAACTTGCAGGTTCAAAAGGTAGGCATGCTTGATTTGTAGTTGTTCATATCGGTATGTTATATTGCCGGATGTGATTCATAGCAAGACATGGTAGTTCAGTTTCTGAACTTGAAACAGACATCCATAAAAATACAAAATAAATGCATGAATAATTACGATTACTTCATATGTATTTCTTTAGCTTTGAGTTATGACTTTAGTGCTGCAAAATAAGAAAATATCTCACACTTCCTTCAAAACTTGGGTAAATGTAACATACAGGACACTGTCCTTTTGCCGTACTTTGAAAATTACCCAACTACCCCTTGATATGTTTCTTTTGGTTCATGTTGGCTTGTATGCATATGCGTATGCATGAGATTTCTAATGTTTTCCCAGGATATATATTAAACACTAGAAATTGCTGCTGACAAGGACTAAAAAGATTAGTTAATGGCAATGGAGCACCTTATTAGTATTTGCCAAGTATGGCAATACCAGAACCAACTGGTACGGTAGCAAAATTTTCAAGTCTACTGTGTTCTCTAAGTAAGAGCATCATGTTCAATTTTCTCGTATGACGGTTTTATACAAGACCTGGGAGGACAAAAAACCAATGACCAAATAAAAATCAATAAATAGGTATATGTTTGGTATTACATGGAACCAATTACGTACCTCTTGGTACACTGCGCTGAGAAAACAGTACATAATTAGACAGTGTGGTACTTGTACTGAAAATCAAATGTTCTATTTCTATGATATGCAGAATCTAGTTGAGCTGGAGGAGATTAACTCTGCTTCTCAAACACGTGTATTTATTTTGTTACTGTTGTTTTTAAAGGATTAGACATTTGTTATATATGATTATTGGTGGAAATCTATACATTGTCGATGCATTTTTTTTATCGAGTAGAAGTTTGTGCGTGATGATATGTGAAGTTGTGCAACTGTCACCTGTAATGAACTGCTCCAGAGCTTATTTGTTGAATTTAGCTGGTGTCTTAAATTGTATTTAATATTACCTAAAGCTTATTTTTGATATCACAAGTCTGGTAATAAGTTTGGAGTAAAGCTAAGGTGCTCTTAAGCTCACCAAGCTTTCCGTGAGCTTAACTCAAAAACCTATCAATCCGACTTCAAACGACATTTTCAAACCGTTAGATGTTCAATCTATATTAAAATGTGCTTGGAGACCAAATTTTACATTTTTTGAAATTTTTTTACTATTTATTAAGCCGGTTTGAAAACCGCTGTTTTTATTAAAAATCTGCACCATTAGAAAACAGCGGTTTTCAAACCGGCTTAATAAATAGTAAAAAAATTCCAAAAAATGTAAAATTTGTTCTCCAAGCACATTTTAATATAGATTGAACATCTAACGGTTTGAAAATGTCATTTGAAGTCGGATTGATAGGTTTTTGAGTTAAGCTCACGGAAAGCTTGGTGAGCTTAAGAGCATCTTAGCTTTACTCATAAGTTTGTAAACCCTGATACATAAGATAAAGTCATGCTACATAATTTCTGTGTATCAAGAGTGTGTAATGTGCATCCATTTGGTCATTGTACTATGCATGCGTTCATTAGTATTTAGTAAAATCATGAGTTTCAATTTGTTCCTCATAACTATTGAATTATTCTGGTCAAAACTATATTAGTAGTTGTCAGTGAATTACTATACAATAATACAAATATGAAATTTGTTTGTGGAATATAATATTAGTCCTCTAGTGTTTGCATATCATCATTCTTTTATTTTTCAATTTGAAGACTTCTGCCATTAGAATATCTACATTGGTAATTTTATTTCGAGTTTGAATTTTAGATGGCCAATTTTATTTGTAATTTCAGGATGTATGATAATTTCATAAACAAAATGATTTCTTTTAATAAAATCACTTTCAAAGGCTCAATATAACTTAAGATGAGATCAACTGTATTTTAGATAAACTTGCAATACCATGTCTGGATCAGAAATTTTTTTATTGGTAGAAATTAATAGAAAAGAAGAGAGAGAAACAGAAAGAGTACATCGTTTCTTATATTGGTAGAAAGATCGGTAGAAATTCTACCGATCCTAAAAGTCTCAAATTTTGGATCGGTATGGATTCCACCGGTCTTAACTCAGATTTGTAATTTTGATCTGATTCAATTGTTCTGATCGGTAAAATTGAAACCGATACAAACTATTACTTTCATTCCACTGGAGCAACAAATTTTCAATAATTTAAAAAATACTCCAATGTTTAGATCGGTATAATGTTTACAGTTCTAAACTTTGGAATTTCGATTCAATTGTTTAGATCGGTAACTTTTTTACCGATCTAAATTATAACTTTTTTATTTCCTTAAGAGCTGTAGCAATTCGTGTTGGGTCGGAAAAATGGTAAAAATTACAAATCTGAGTTAAGACTGGTGGAATCCATACCGATCCAAAATTTGAGACTTTTAGGATTGGTATAATTTCTACCGATCTTTCTACTAATATAAGAAACGATGTACTCTTTCTGTTTTTCTCTCTTCTTTTCTATTAATTTCTACCAATAAAAAAATTTCTCTGGATCACTCAGCTTTGGTATTAATTCATGTGGATCTGTAAGGATCTGTATAAGTAATGTTTAGTTTCTAACTTTCTATATATCAGTGACGTGGCAAGTAACAAAATAAAATTCTGGGCCACATGCTCCGCATGAACCAGCGGCGGTATTGGTGTAGATTAGATTTGCGCCTTACTGGACTGGGCTCAACACCTTTCGCTTTCGCTTACACAGTTGCACCTTTTTTGCAAATTCGATCCGACGGCCCGGATCATCGCAAAACCCTAACTTAACTACCCCTCTAAAACCCTAACTTGCTATGAGTTCAGTTCGCGCTGCCCCCATTTCCTCTTCTTTCTCCCCCAACCCAAACCCTCTAAACCCTAGAGGGTGAAAAACCCCGTATCTCTAGATCGGAGCTCTCCCATGGCGCTGTACGTGTTATTCGAATCGGCCTCTGGCTATGCTCTATTCCATGCGTACGGGATGGACGAGATAGCGCAGAATACCCAGGCAGTACGAGACTCAGTCGTGGACCTAAATCGCTTTGGTCAAGTCGTCAAGCTCGTCGCCTTCTCGCCTTTCTCCTCTGCGATTGATGCTCTTAACCAGTGTAACGCCGTCTCTGAAGGTAAAAATTAGTTTAAAACAATCGTTAGCATTTTAAGTACGAGCATTTTTATAAGCCATATAAATCGTTTTTGTGGAGAAATTTGGAGTGAATATCGACACAGAGGAACCTATTTTTCTATAAAAAAAATGTATGCATAGCATCCCATTGTTATTCATTTAAGAGATTATGAGCATATGCATGTTGAGAACATAAACATTATTAGTAGCATTTTTGTTATTTCGTAGGAATAATGACCGATGAGTTGAGAAACTTTCTGGAACTGAACCTGCCAAAAGTGAAGGAAGGAAAGAAGGCGAAATTTAGTCTTGGAGTTGCCGAGCCTAAAGTAGGCTCTCAGATCAGTGAAGTTACTAAGATACCCTGTCAGAGCAATGAGTTTGTGCTCGAGATTCTTCGAGGGGTCAGGCTGCACTTTGACAAGTTCATTAAAGATTTGAAGGTTTGATGCTTCCCAATTTATACCTTCTACTGTTTTGCACACTGGTACCAGTGTGTTGGTACTGGCACTCTTAAAACTTTGTATGACTGGTTTTCATTTGTATGGAAATCGGTCTTTTATACCCACTGTTATAAAAAAATGTTGTTAGAACATTTCTTTTCTGTATTTTGCTATTGGGTAGTCTATTGGAAAATTATTGACACACAGAGTGGAGCTAAAGGTACAAAATAGCTTATGTTTTGGTGTTCATTATTTATACTTTTGCACACAAATACCCCTCGTGACATTGCTTTAACAGTTTTAATCTATGGAACTTGGTTTGTAATATGGAGAATGAAATGTCTGTTTTATGTTTGTTGCAGCCCACAGACTTGGATAAAGCACAGCTTGGTCTGGGCCACAGTTACAGCAGAGCAAAGGTCAAGTTCAATGTGAACCGAGTGGATAACATGGTTATTCAGGCCATTTTCTTACTGGACACACTTGACAAGGACATCAACTCTTTCTCTATGAGAGTCAGGTTTGTAGTTTTACATTTTGAGGCATTTATTTCTTTCATAGTATATGTTGAAAGTTCCCTCGTGCAATCGGTTTCATTTTTAGTTCCTTATACTTGTATTTCACTACTTCATATTGACGAGATTCATATTGCATAATATGATAGAAGTCCACCTCCTAATTGTTGTTAACTTTAATAGATGATTAGGTTCCTCTGTAATTGACTTTCATGTCACTTGTTTTTGGTCTTCCCATTGATACATAAAAAAAGTTGTGATGCTTTCACAGATAGCGCTTTTGCTATGTTAACACTTTCATGCTAAACTGGCTGCCTATGAATAATATGCTACATATATCTCCATCAAGTAGCAGGCAAGCTTATTGGAATAGTCAAATTACGCTATTCACATCTTTGTCACTTGACACTCAAACTAGGTGTTTGTAACCTTTCCCTTCACAAATGCAGAGAGTGGTACGGCTATCATTTCCCCGAGCTTATGAAAATCGTGAACGACAATTATCTCTATGCAAAAATTGCCAAGTTTGTTGAGAACAAGTCTGAGTTATCTGAGTCTCAGATACCAGCACTGGAAGATATTGTTGGAGATGAGGATAAGGCAAAAGAGATTGTCGAAGCAGCCAAAGCATCCATGGGTACCTTCTTGCTTTCCATATCTATACATCTTTTATCGATCTAATACGTTTTAAGTGTTACCAATTAGTTAATAGTCTGATAGATTCATCTAAGTTAGAATTTGTAGTTATTCTTTGTTGTGTTTTTAGGACAACAAAATAGATTTTTTGAGATATTTCAGTTTGTTTAATTGTTATTATCGCCTGGTATTTTCTGTTGTGGTATGGGAGAATCTGAAGTAACATGGGGCCCCTGGTGTGGTTCATTTATGTTGGTTAATGTGGTTATAAACTGAAATCTGTATTTAATATTTTCAGGACAAGACATATCTCCAATTGACCTGATTAATGTGCAACAATTTGCTCAGAGGGTCATTAATCTATCTGAATACAGGAAAAAGTTGTATGACTATCTAGTTACCAAGATGAACGATATTGCACCGAATCTAGCTTCTCTGATTGGTGAGGTGGTTGGTGCACGTTTGATTTCTCATGCGGGTAGCCTTACAAATCTGGCAAAGTGCCCTGCTTCTACTCTTCAGATACTTGGTGCCGAGAAGGCTCTCTTCAGGTTAGTTTTCTTGTCCCAAATTCATCTGAATTTATGATTATTATATAAGCATGACATGAAATTCATCTGCACGTGTTAGGTGTGGTATTGGTGATATGCGGGTTGCAAGCTTTTAGCTTATAAAAATAGTAAATGTAAATCTGCATGTGTTAGGTGTGGTCGTCGTATCTTTTTGAAATACCTATATGAATAATATATTCCTCTACACTTTGCTTGTTTTTGTAGTTTTTCTCACTTTTTAAATTTTTTATTTTAGAGCATTGAAGACTAAAGGAAACACTCCGAAGTATGGTCTCATATTCCACTCTTCTTTTATTGGGCGTGCATCTAGTCGTAACAAGGGCCGGATGGCTCGCTACCTTGCGAACAAGTGCTCCATTGCCTCCAGGATAGACTGCTTCTCTGGTATGTACAAAAATTTAATCTACATTTTGATAAATGTACTATTAGAAATTGATACTGGCATCTGTGGTCCACTACTAGGGGTGGCAAAAAAGCTCGTGGCTCGATCATTACTCGCTCGTTACTGGACCGAGCTAGCTTGCCACTAGATCGGTTCATAATTAAAGAGTTCAAGCTGGGGCCTAGCTCGGCTAGGCATCAATTTGTGAATTTGTATGAATTTGTGTGCATTTTATACTGTCCAGCTCGGTTTAGCTCAGTTAAGCTTGGTCCAAAAAGTTTGTAGAATTTATTTTCTTCTTAAAACAAGGTCAAACCAGACCCAACAAGCCAACTCGCCAGCTCGTGAGCTAGCTCATCACGATTTCAAGCTGAGATTTCAGCTTGGACCTCTCAAGTCAGCTCGTTCGTGACTCAGATGAGCCAGCTCGTGATGAGTTCAAGCTGGACCAGTGTTGTAAAAAAAGGCCGTTTAGGCTGATTAATCGGCTGATTAATCGGCCGATTAGTCGTTGGCGGCGACCAAACCGTCATGGATTTTTCCGACTAATCGGCCGATTATTCCCGACTAATTGCTTGGCGGTACCTTACCCGTCCGACGAGTGCATACCGTTATTTACAACACTGAGCTGGACCCAGCTCGTTGCCACTGCTTTCATGCTGTGTTGTGTAGATTTCACTACTCAGTAATGGAGTATTGTTTAGGTTTTGTTTTCTTTTTGCTTAGGCATGTGTTTTGGTTCATGGCATTTTTAAGTTTGGAGCCGAATTAGGAACGAATAGCACGAAAAGAACACTGCAATACTGGGATGTTTTTCTTTTAAATTTGTTCTTCCATACTGAAAGTTCTTTTAAACTGTGTTTTTTTAGAGACGAGTACCACCGTCTTTGGTGAAAAGCTAAGAGAGCAAGTTGAGGAGAGGTTGGATTTCTACGACAAGGGCGTGGCACCTCGTAAGAATTTGGATGTGATGAAATCCGCCCTGGAGAGCATGACTACTGATGACGGTAAGTGCTGTACCTAAGCAACAGTTCTGTTTTATTCCATGCCTATTCATACTTTACTGTGATTTAATTTTTGCTTGAAGGTGACAAAAAGAATGAAGAGACCCCTGCAAAGAAGAGCAAGAAAAAGAAATCCAAGGCTGATGATGTTGAGGTGATGGATGTGGATGTATCTGCTGATCTAGGAACAGAGAAGAAAAAGAAAAAGAAGCACAAGCTCGATGAGGACACTGCTATGGAGGTTGCTAATGGCGATGATCAAAACGGGACCCCAAAGAAGAAAAAGAAGCAAGGGAAGGATGAAAATGGCGATGTGAAAATGGGCACTGAATCAAAGAAGAAAAAGAAGAGTAAGATTGTGGACTAGTGTTTAGTTTATTTGTGATAGAGAGACCTAGCTGTAGTTCTGAATTTTGCTCCTATTGGTGCTTCTCCCCAATTTCATATTTATGTATTGTTAAGTATTTTTGTTTCTGCAATCTTTTTATAGGAGTAATGTATTAAAGAATTACTGAATCTCTAGCCTCAGATTTTATGCAAGCCCAATATCCGATGGATGTTTTCTATTTCAGACTGTTTGCAATGAATTGCAGCAGAAGCTATCCCTGCAGTACGAGCAATTGTAGCAGCTGATGTTAGTTGGGAGCGAATAATCGATTCTTTATTAAGTTGAGCTCGAAATTATTAGGGTGTTAGTGTTAAAGTGAACGGGACTTTGGTTTAACTTCTAAAAATGGCGAATGAAAAAAGCTATTGTTGAACGGCCGGGGCCTTTTTAAAAAAAAGAATTAACAGTTTTGTTTTTATCGTTGTGCATGGTCTTAAGCTATATTCTACCTTGTGCATGGTCAATGTTTTTTTATTGAGTCAAATTCGGTCCTATGTCATGTTGGAATCGTCCGATCAGTACCGATATTTATGTGTTTTTGATTCGTATGAATCTTAAAGACAGCTTTTATTGGACATCGGATGGAATTTAGTCTGATGTTCATCGGACTCGAGATTCCATTGCATGCTTAGCTCCACGATATTTTTAGTTTGCATCCTTTGAGGTAACGAAATATTTGAGTTTAGATCCGGACCGTCTGATCAGAATCCATACAAATCTGTCTTGAGGTGGAATTCATGAGATTTTCTTAATATTCGTGCCGAAGCATATTGGATTGTCCGGATCTAACCTCAAAATTTCGTTTGCTTTGTATCTATTCGTTGCAGTTTTATTTCTTGGTTCATAGGCCGAATTATGTTTCCAGAATGACTTGAATTGGCATTAAATCTGGATACGACAAACTTATGTTTATGGATCGAACAAGTACAAGGACCTTGTGTTGCCGGAAAAAACGTACCGTGCTGTAGCGTGATTAATACGTCGTGACTTTGGTCTCGTATTGTGTCGTGCTGTATTAAGTTAATTTTTCACGTGTCGTGCTGTGCTGTGACTAAAATATCAAGAAATGATCACGGCACGCGAATGGTCATGCCATGTGAGTCACGTCGTGCTCAAACGTGATTCGTGTGACCATTTGATCATGATTTAAGTTAGTTTATTCAAGATTCACTATTTGATTAAGGTCTAACGGTCTTAATTGCACGTGATTAGCGTGATCACGTGCCATGCCGTGTCAAATTTTCTAAAGATGGTCACGGCACGAAACACACGAGTCACGACATGTAACCGACACGTGTACCATGCCGTAGCCGTGCTGTTCCGTGACGGAACCGGCTCCACCGTATTATTTTTTTCTCTAGTTGCATGAGAAATACATTTTGTTAGATTGGAGATTGTGTATCTTCTAGGAAATAGAAGAGGTCCTTTTTAGTCACGACACAAAATACACACGTTTTTTTGGAAATTTTCATAAATAACCAATCTATTGAATTATTCAACGGAAATCCAGTCCAAATCCACTAAATAATTCAGCGGAAATGGAAGAGAACTTTCCGCTGAATAATCTGGCGGATTTTTTATTCCCCTTAATTATTCAGCTAAAATAGAATTTTTATTTTATTTTAATTAAATAGAAGATGTTCTGATTTTTTATTTTTTCTATTGAAATATTAGAATATTTTTATATTTCTTGAAAAATAGATGGAGCACTATAGAATTGAATTTACTAGAAAGACTGCGACAAATAACTTGGATCGACATTTTTCAGGTAGGATTTTTTGCGGCGGAAAAAAAGGTTAAAATATTTCTTGTGTGTTATTGGAAAAAATAAATAAAAATGTTTTGGATCTGAATTATTGATCCCGGTTCAAAAATCACTTTTGGATAAATAAAAAATTATCACAGTCTTTTTAGTAAATTCAAATTCTAAGGTACTCCACCTATTTCCTTAGAAGATAGTTTTATATTATTAATATTTTAATATTTTTCTAAAATCACTTCTAATCAAAGGTTTAAATAGCGTTTATCGCATTATAGAAAAACGGCTGAAAAAAACGACGCTATGCCCATATAGCGCCGCTATAGCGGCAATAACGTCATAGCTTTTATGGTCCGAAAACGCTATAGCGGCGCTATTTAGAACCTTGCTTCTAATAGATGGAGTACCTTAGAATTTGAACTAGAAGGATCATGATATTTTTTTATTCATGCAAAAGTGGTTTTTTAACCGGGATCAATAACACAGATTCAAAATATATTTTTTGACATATTTTAATTTTTTGTACAACGGCAAAAAATCTTGCCTGAAAAATATTGATCCAGATTATTTGTCGCAATCTTAATAGTAAATTTCAATTCTATAGTACTCCATATATTATCCAAGAAATATAAAAATATTTCTAATATTTCAATAGAAAAATAAAAAAATAAAAAAATTAGAACATCCTCTATTTAATAAAAATAAAAAACCAGAAAATCTTATTTCGCTGAATAATCCAACGGAAATAGGAAATCCATTTCCGCTGAATTATTCAGCGGATTTGGTCTGAATTTCTGTTGAATAATTCAGCAAATTGGTTATTTGTAGAAATTTCCAGGAAACATGTGTATTTGTAGAAATTGGTTATTTCGTGTGTATTTTTTGGATATTAATAAAAATTTCGGCCTCTAACCGTGTTTAAATTTATTTGCTAAAAAATGAAGCATACATATCAAATATCACTCATAAAATACTACAAGTACATAATAATGATTAACATAAAATCTCGCTAAAAGATAATTTACATTACGTGTATTACGTGTATGTCTGATATTTTTTTTAAAAATTGAAATACGGATCGTAAAATTATAAATAGATGGTCTATAATCCTCAATGTTAGAAGAGTACGGTTAAAATGCATTGTTAGTTTTGTGCTTCAAACATGTTTCACGTCTTTTTCTCCGATTTCAAAGTTCCAACAATCGATCCGAACCGCTCAATATGATCTTCATATTCAAATGTGCTTATAGACTAAATTTTATATTTTTTGAAATTTGTTTACTATTTTTTTAGATAGGTACAAAATTATTGTTTTGGATGGTCCAAAATTTTCTAAAAACAGTGATTTTGTATCTATCTAAAAAATTAGTAAGAAATTTTCAAAAAATATAAAATTTGGTCTCCAAGCACATTTTAATACAAAGATCATATTGAGCGGTTCGGATCGACTGTTTGAACTTTGAAAACAGAGAAAAAGACTAAAAGCATAATTAGAATGATTGGAGCACCAAACCAATAGTGTACTGTAACTCACTCATATTAGAAATATACAGAGGTATGAAATTTTGCTCCGATCACCATTCACCAGTAATCATCTGAGGTCCCGATCTCCTACTAACCAAGCTATTACTA
Organism: Carex kokanica; assembly: GCA_025461125.1. Lineage (NCBI taxonomy): Eukaryota > Viridiplantae > Streptophyta > Magnoliopsida > Poales > Cyperaceae > Carex > Carex kokanica. The sequence goes on along the minus strand of JAJGRX010001122.1, from coordinate 618,132 downwards.
TTACTCCCCATTTCAGCTCAACACGGCAATCCAAATAAAAATGTCTCACACTCCACTGGCATCCCCTCCTGCCCCGATCTCTCCTCCCGACACATCTTCTCCGCCGCTGGACTTGGGTTCCCCCGACGCTCTAGCCCAGATCCGCGCCATCACCGACGTAGGCACGCTAAACCGCCTTCTACACGAGTGCATCGCCTTCCAGCGCTCTCTTGACCTCTCCTTAGAATCCCTTCTCTCGCGCCGCCCCGATCTAGACCGCCAGTTAACCTCCCTCCTCCGTTCCTCCCCTCCTTTACTCGATCTTGCAATCTCTGAGGCATCAAATCTTCTTACCTCAGCCGAATCGTCTGCTTCTCTCGCATCATCGCTCTCCTCCCATGTGCGCCACCTAGATCTTGCCCAGTCCCGAGTCGACTCGACGTTATCTACGGTCCTTGCCTCACTCGACCGGTCCCGCGCTCTAGAATCGGCCCAGCGTGCTCTCGCATCAGATTCGCCTGATCTCGAATCTGCTGCACAGGCTGTTCACTCGTTCCTTCAGATCGATTTGAATTATCCATCCGAGGAAGATGAACTCAGGCGTGACATGTTTGATCTGAAGCGTCGGTTGGAGTCTCTCATTAGACGGCATCTGACAACTGCCATTGACTCCCGGGACCACCCGTCAGTTCTGCGCCTCATCCGTCTCTTCCCACTGTTATCTCTTTCCAAGGAGGGGCTTCAGACCTATGTTTCCTACCTTAAAAAGGTGGTCTCTGTGAGAGCCCGACTTGACTTTGAGCATTTGTGCGAACTTGCAGACTCATCTGAGCAACCTGACTTTGTGGGTTGCCTCACTGCCCTGTTTAAAGACATTGTTCTTGCAATAGAGCAGAATGATGGTGTTTTAAGAGAGCTGTCGGGTGAGGAGGGGGTTGCATTTGCTGTCTGTGAGCTCCAAGAAGAGTGTGATTTGCGTGGAACTCAAATTCTGAAGAAGTACACTGATTACCGCAAGCTTACTAGACTTGCAGCTGATATTAACTCGTATAGTAAAAACAACCTCCTCTCTGTGACAACTGTCATGGCAACTGGTGTGCAGCAATCAGGTCCTGACCCAAGAGAACTCGAGACCTACTTGGAGGAAATCTTGGCCTTGACACAGCTTGGCGAGGATTACGCTGAGTTTATGGTTTCAAAACTTAGGGGGCTGGGAAACTCCGGTTCAGATGCCGGATCCAAAGGGATAAAGGCGGTTAAATTTGGTAACTTCAGCAAGATGGTGCAGGATTTGACAGGGTTTTATGTGATTTTTGAGGAGTTCTTTATGGTGGAGAATGTGAGGAAGGCGATAAGGATAGATGAGATTGTGCCCGATGCGCTTACCACCTCCATGGTTGATGATGTGTTCTTTGTGTTGCAAAGCTGTAGCAGGTATAGGCAGATATAACTTTTATTTTTGGTCTTGTTTGCCATTACATGAACAGTTCCTAAGATTTCTGTAATGATTAAAGATAAAAAACCCCAAACACGAAAGAAAGGTATTATTAAATTTAAAGAATAACCAGCAAGCACATGTATTTCATAACAGTCATCAGTTGGAAAATGAGACCCGGGAAGTACATGCACTTCATCTATTAAGCAGAAGTCTTTTTAAGCAATTGGTTGGTTAACACCAAAACTGCAGCTGATCTCTCCCTGAATTCTGTACGATATAAGTTTCCCCAGTAATTTTTATCTGCATTACTTGTTGAAGCACATAGACATTTGAGCGCATGTATTAAGAGTAAATCATTGTAAAGCTGTCTCTGTCCCATTAGCTGAAGCTTTGGAGAAGCTAGTTATCAAACAGGAACCACTAAGAAATGACAACATTCCACTGCAGGAGGGCGATATCAACTGGGAGCATAAACTCGGTACTGGCTGTGCTGGGTGGGGCTACCAGCCTTCTGGGCAATGAGTACCAGGATGCGTTACAACAGCGGATGCGGGAGCCCAATCTTGGCTCCAAGCTTTTCCTGGGCGGTACTGTTGTGCAAAAAACTGGGACTGAGATTGCCACTGCTCTTAACAACATAGATGTCAGCTCGGAGTATGTTGTCAAACTCCGCCATGAGATTGAAGATACTTGCACAGAGGTAAAATACATATATTTCTGGTTTTATTCTTTGAAATTAGCGCATTTCTACATATTAGTTCCACATTCAGTTTTTTTTTTTTTTCAAATGTCAATGTTTTTTGGTTGGGTACAATGATTGAAGTTCCCGCAACTACCGGCAGCTGCTACTAGGCTGGTATTTACTATGTAGGAGTGCTAGAACTGATTAGTACTTTGCATAAGTCCTATTATCTGTTGGGTCAAGTTGCTTGATACTGATTATTTTAGGACGTTTCTGACTAGCTCATTACCAATATCCATCTGAAATCTTGATCAGTACCTTTTGTACACTTGCTGATTCTTCATGCATTTTCATGAGAGTTATGCACGAGAGTTTGGCAACTGATTAAAAAAATACATCTGAAGCTGGTTCATTGTCAATCAGGTCCTTATACTGGTATGTCTTTGCCATAAATTTGGAAAGTCAATAAGGCTATAAATTGAATCTGGGGGATATATTGGTGCATTTTTTTTTGGATGTTCTCGTCTTCAGCACTAGTAACTTGAAAGTTTGGCAACTGCTAGAAGCACCGAGTTTCAAAATGAATCTTCCTCTTCTCTTTTGTGCAGAACCTTCTTTTGTTCAATCAAGTCCTTGTGTTAGTTAATTTAAACTGGTGTTGACATTCCAAGTGGTTGCTAAACTGCTGAGGTCTTTGTAGTATAAGATAAAGTTAATGAGAATATATTAAGTAAATAATAAACAACTGTCAGGCCTCTTATAGTGTGATTCCAGCTGCAAAGAATCCCATCTTCCATTTCAACATTGCTAAACTGAGTCTGATAGGAGGGCTTAATTTAACAAAGTAGCTGTTCAAGGGCCACTTTGGATAGCACCAGAGTTCATGGGCCATATCAGTGCTTCTAATGTCACTATACTTATTGTGTGAGTTTCATATGGCATGCACCAAAGCGTCTGATTGCAACTTAACATTATAGTTAGGCACTCATCATCTCTTAATTTTGTTTTCAATGCAACCAGGCTTTCCCTGCAACGGGTGACAGAGAGAAGGTGAAGTCATGCCTGTCTGAATTAGGCGATATAAGCAGCACCTTCAAACGGCTCCTCAATTCTGGCCTGGAGCAACTCCTTTCATCTATTGCCCCGCGCATCCGTCCAGTTCTGGACACAGTTGCAACAGTCAGCTATGAGCTAACGGATGCAGAATATGCAGAGAATGAGGTGAATGACCCCTGGGCCCAGAATCTCCTCCATACAATCGACTCCACTCTATCATGGCTCCAGCCTTACATGACCACCTCTAACTACGACTCACTCATACACCTTGTGATCGATTTTGTGGTGAAGAGATTAGAGGTAATTATGATACAGAAACGGTTCAGTCAGTTGGGTGGGTTACAGTTGGACAAGGAGGTGCGGGGCTTAATTAACCATTTCTCCGAGATGTCGCAACGGCCGGTGCGGGACAAGTTCTCGCGGCTGTCTCAGGTCGCCACAATTTTGAATTTTGAGAAGGTGTCTGAGATTATGGATTTCTGGGGGGATAATGCGGGTCACCTCACATGGTTGCTCACACCTGCAGAGGTCCGGCGTGTTCTTGGCCTCAGAGTTGACTTTCGGCCTGAGGCAATTGCTGCTCTTCGGCTATAGATTCATTTCATTATTTTATGTCTTTTTTCATAGTTTTTTACCATTTTTTGTGTTACCCTCTTTCTATTATTTAAAACGTCATTCTTGTCGAAAGAGGAAATATTGGTTGAATTTTACAGGTAAATTTGGGTGTAGTTATATAAAATTTTACTTCCTTTTAGTGATGATATGATTTTAGAGTAGCCTCATTGTACTTGTGGAAATATGTTGTGAAAATTCATCTCGTGGAATCTCTGGTACTTTAAATAGCTAAGCTGAAGTGAGTCCAAAATGACATAATTTATACAGATAATGGTTCACTCGGCCAGGAGCCCAGGAGAGGTGAACAATGGCACTGCACTTCATCGTCTTTGAAATAAGAATACAATTTGCTTTGTCAAGTAAGAGAGTAAACTACAAGGAAATCAGAATACATTCTCTTTATGTACAATTATATCCTTCTTTTTGAAGGAGAAATGTGGGAGTCCAGCTCCCAAATTCTATATATATAGATATATATAGATACATAAAGAGAGAGAGATGGGCTATGGTGAGTTGCGAAGTAAGGATTTTGTTTTACTTCACGCTCATATTTTCGTTTTCCAAGACCAAGCAGTTGATTCGAACCGCTCAACAAGATATCCATATTGAAATGTGCTTGGAGACTAAATTTTACATTTTTTGTTTTACTATTTTTTTAAAATATTTCAAAATCACTATTTATTATGGTCCAGAACCATTAAAAGCAGCGGTTTTCTACCTATCTAAAAAAATAGTAAAAAATTTCCAAAAAAAATGTAAAATTTGGTCATTTCAATATGGATATCTTGTTAAGCGGTTCGGATTGACTGTTTGATCTTTGAAAACAGAGATATGAGCGTTAAGTAAAACAAGATCCTTACTTCGCAACTCACTATAGCTCATCTCTCTCTATATATATGGGACACTAGAGGTGTCAAGTTTTTACAAGTTTTTGAAAAGAAAAACAAAAGAAGAAAGAAAATAATTACACTACAGGTATCCATTTGATACCAGCTTCAAAATTCTGTCACTAGCTCAAGTTGTATCTTATGCAATGATTTTTCCTGCTGCTGAAATGCCGACATTTTTATCCAAAGTTAATTACAAATTAATAAATATACCCAACATTAGTGGGAATTTATAAAAATATCCATACCGTTTAGAAAATGACTGGTTTTAATTTTTTCAGGTACTATTTTTTTTTTTTTAGAGACACTATAAATAGCAAGATGCTAAAATCTAACACTAAAAATTCGAATTTTTTTTAAATATTTGTTAGATTACTTTTTTTGATATATATAATTAACATATTTATACTAAAATACGCTAAATTACTTGAAATTATGTTAAATTACGCTGAATTATACTAAATTACGCTAAATTATGTTAAATTATGCTAAAATACGGTAAATTACGCTAAATTACATATGAATAGGGATGATATCTTCATTGAGAAGACGAAAAACGACGACGAAACTTCATACGACTATAAAACGGCGTTCGGGTGTCCGATTTCAGCAAATGACCACTTTTTGGAAAGCTTACGAAAATACGCATGCGTCAGTGCCCGCTTTGCCAAATTTCAAAATTCAAAATTGCCAAAAAACAAAGAGAAGAGCCTCAAAACTTGAGTTGAAGTTTCCGATTAAGATTTTCATTTCTTTAATATTGAAATTAACAATGGTTATGATTAAAGGGATTGAGCTTCGATCTATTTCTATGTTATTGTTTTGACAGTTTCAATGTAAGTTGATCATATTGACTAATTAATTCAGTAAAATAATATTTGTTCTTTAAATAATACTCACTAAAGAACCCCTTCAATCAAATCGTATTTTTTTTCAATTATGAATTTCATATACATATTTTGCGTAATGTTACATTCATAGTATCTCTAAAAAAAAAAAATTAGTACCGGCCAGAAATAGCCGGTACTGGAAAAATTAAAACCGGCCATTTTCTGGCCGGTATGGATATTTTTATAAATTCCCACTAATGTTGGGTATATTTATTAATTTGTAATTAACTTTGGATATTAATAAAAATGTCGGCTGAAATGCAACTATATCTTTATTTGTTTTATTAGCTATTAAAACAAGAAGTCCGAAAAGCAACGATTATGAAGCGGATGATTCTTTATTAGTTTATACGAGTAGAACTAGGGTGTGATGTGCTCACCAAACTCTTTGGTGAGCACAACTCTACATAAACTATCGGATTCACTTCAAACGAGATGAATCCAACCGTTGAAACCGATGTACTTTACGAGTGATGCGCATACATGCAAAATTTTGAATTTTTTGAATTCATTTAGTCTCAAGTCAAGTGGTCAAAATTGATGAAAAATAAATAATCCAAAATGAAGTTGTTTTAATACATTCAAAAAATCATCAATTTTGACCACTTGACTTGAGACTAAATGAATTCAAAAAATTCAAAATTTTGCATGTACGCGCATCACTCGTAAAGTACATCGGTTTCAACGGTTGGATTCATCTCGTTTGAAGTGAATCCGATAATTTATGTAGAGTTGTGCTCACCAAAGAGTTTGGTGAGCACATCACACCCTAGTTCTACTCTAGTTTATACTTATAGATATATAATGGCATTCTCTGTATGAAACTGATGAGTTTTTATAGTTACTTCCCAGTTCCCACCTACTGCTTTTTTTTTTTTTTTTTCTAACTGAAAATGGTGCTGGGAATGGTTTATATATATATATATATATATATATATATATATGGTATGATGCTTTAATTTATTCAGTGGCCAATTCTGATTGAGTATGAAGAGATGGCTGGTTAGTCAAAAACTACATGTATAACTATGCCAAAAGAAGAGAATTCAATACCAGCGACTTGTCAAATTTTCTCTTATTTTTCTTAAAGTTATTGAATTTTTCAGCCTACTAATTTTGTATAAAATGAACACAAAGTTTTATATTTCTTAACCTAAATGCACCGTACAACAAAAAACAAGATAAGCTATCTAAGAAATTTAGATTTAGATATTTGAATGGAGAGTAGAGGAAGGGAGGGAATGGAAAGAAAAGAAAATTTTCCGTCGAATCGTGTTTGGTTGATAAAATTATGTCGGAGGTGAAGGGTATAGGAGGTTAAAGGTTTAACCTTGTATCATTGTAACCAATAGAATCGGTTTCCCTCCTGATTTGAGGTGTAACGGATGGAAAAAAAATTTGTTGCAAATATTTTTAGAAAAAATAGCACAAATGCTCAACCCTATATCTTACTTATATATTTCTCAAACAAGTTTTTTTGTTACAAACCTACAACAACCACCGAATTTCTCATTAACCTTCTAAATTTTAATCAACCAAACAAGAAATAAGACGGAAAGAAAAGTTAAATTTATTTTCTCTCATTAATTATCCAAACACGAAGAGGTTAAATATATTAATCTTCCTTTCTATTCTATTCCATTCCCTTTTATTCTTCACCTCCCCTTACTTCCTCTAATAATGTTTTTGTTTGTATTTCATTCGGCTGGATAATCTAATAGTTTGGAGTAAACGCTTTTTTTTTTTTCAAGAAAAATTATTTATGCCTTTCATATATTTGACATTCAAGTTATACATAATTTCATTTAATAGTGTTTATACCTATTATATAAAATGTTTGTCACTTTTTTTTTCTCTTTGATCATAAGAAAATTGAAGTTAATTATTTGATCGAATAAATAAGAATTTCAGATTTTATTATTTGCAGTAACCAAGATTTTAAAATGTTTAGCAGCGAACCAGTATCCTCTGCGGAGTTATCCCATACGGAACTTTTAATCTGGTCCGTTCGTTTTGATCGGACGGACTAGATCAGGTCTTATCGGGCAGGGGAATTTTGTTTTGTTTTTTTCAATTCAGGCAAGATCTGATCTGGTCCGTCCGATCAAAATGAACGGACCAGATTAAAAGCTCTGCAGGAGATAACTCCGCAGAGGATACGAATTCGTTTAGCAGTGGGGTGCCAAGAAAACAGTTTAACGGCCATGACAAGTTTAATTGTATTTATTAAAATACTCGCAAATAACATAAGGATAAATATTTTTATATTCATATATAATATCTTTAAAAAAAATATAAACATGTTTAAGTGAAAGTAGAAAATGACGATAACATATGGAGTTATCATATTTGTTTTTCTTCTATATATTAAGTGATTTCCTCACTAACATCTCCGAATATTTAAATTACATGGACAACTTTACCCTTCATATTCATTCTTTTAAAAGCTAAATCTCTCTCTTAAATTAACTCCTATCGTTATTTCTTTCTAATTTCTATTCATTTTCTTTTATGAACACCAAAAGGCGGTAAGAAAATACCATATAACATAAAGAGTGAGGCTACGGTACTACGCATAGCATAGATTGGTCCTTGCTACGGCTCAATATTTGAGTTTTCAAAATCCTAACGGTCGATCCGAACTGTTCAACATGATTATAAAATGAATATGTACTTGCAAATTAAATTTTACATTTTTTCGAACTTTTTTTACTATTTTTTTAGATAGGTAGAAAATCACTTAATCTGAAAATTATGCACCATCCAAAAACAATGATCTTCTAATTATAAAAAAAAATAGTAAAAAATTAAAAAAAATGTAAAATTTGATTTGCAAGTACATATTTATTTTATAATCATGTTGAACAGTTCAAATATTGAATCGTAACACGGATCAATCCTTGCTATGCGTAAAACAGAGTGAGGCTACGGTACCCGAGATTTTTTTTTTTATCCAAAAACAAAATTATTTTAATATAAATAACCAAGTTTCTGGAAAAAATTTATTTCTGCCCAAACCGTACATAATATTTACGGTTTGAATATTTATGGTTTGAATTTTATTTATTTTTTTAGAGAAAAATAGCTAAATGCTGAAATGAAATATAACACAAAAAAATCGAATTGTTTTTTAAAATATTTGTTAGAAAATACACTACGAATAGGGCCGATTTTGTGCTAAAATACGGTAAATTTACTAAAATGCTGAAATTACAATAATTATGTATAATTATGCTAGAATACGCTAAATTACGTACGAATAGGGCCTATTTTGTGCCATCCTTCATAATTCATAAAAAATAGTAAAAAAATTTCAAAAATAATAAAAATTGGTATTCTACAAGTTCATTATATAAGTAATTTACTGAGCTACATAGATTGAATAATAAAAGTGAAAATCTCCATCGAAAACTTCAACTGAAGTTTTGAGGCCCTTCTCTTTGTTTTTTGATGATTCTGAATTTAAAAAATTGGCAAAGCGAGTACGGACGCATGCGTATTTTCACAAGCTTTCCGAAAAGTGGTCATTTGCTGAAATCGGACACTCGAGCGCCGTTTTATAGCCGTTTGAAATTTCATTGTCGTTTTTCGCCTTCTCAGTGAAGATATCATCCGTACGTAATTTAGCGTAATTTAGCGTATTTTAGCATAATTCTACATAATTATTGTAATTTCAGCATTTTAGTACATTTACCGTATTTTAGCATAATTATTGTAATTTACCGTATTTTAGCACAAAATCGGTCCTATTCGTAGCGTATTTTCTAATAAATATTTTAAAAACCAATTTAATTTTTGTGTGTTATATTTCATTTCAGCATTTTAGCTATTTTTCTCTAAAAAAATTCAAATGTAAATATTCTAACCGTAAATATTATATACGGTTTGGGCAAAAATAAATTTTTTCCAGAAACTTGATTATTTATATTAAAATAATTTTGTTTTGGGTAAAAATAAAAATCACGGCTACGGTACTATGCCCAAATTTTTTAGACTAAATGGGAGGTAACCTAATGTCCTCGGGTAACAAGACATGAATCATAGCCTATCAAAAACATAATATCTTGGTAACTTATCAAATTACAGTTTGAGAATTTTTTTTTTCTTGACCATCACTAAGTCACATTATATGCCGATATTTTTATTAATATTCAAAATTAATTATAAAATATTAATTATACTCAGCTTAGTGGATTTTTTTTTTAAATGTCCAAACAGGTCAAAAAATAGCCGGTTGGATCAAAAATTAGGACCAACCAAAAATGGCCGGTCAGGAGGGTTTTTTTTTTAAAATATTTGTCAGATTACTTCCTTTGATGTATAATTACCATAATTATACTAAAATACGCTAAATTACTTTTAAATTACGATAATTACGCTAAATATGCTAAATTACACTAAGAGAGACGATATCTTCACTGAGAAGGTGAAAAACGATGATCAAACGGCCATAAAACAGTGTTCGAGTGTTCGATTTCAGCAAATGATAACTTTTCAGAAAGCTTACAAAAATATGTATGCGTCTATGCTATTTCAAATAAACAATATTTTTGAGTTAATTTGAAACCGTATAGTAAAACCGACCGTCCAACATATGAGAGGATACTTGTCCTCCGTTATTCCATCCCTCGCTTCTATCTTTTTGTCACTCTTCTGGAATCCGTATCCTCTGCATTAACTCAAAAGAGAATCTTTTGAGTTAATAAATCTTGACTGTCCAATATATTTCAAAATTCATGCAAATTAGATCTGCACTAATATTAAAGAACTCCTATGTTATGGAGTTGAACCGGATTTGCTCCGTTTAAAATCAGACGGTTCAAATTCATTAACTCAAAAGATTCCCTTTTGAGTTAATGCAGAGGATACGGATCCACTCTTCTGTGCCTGTGTAAAAAACTATATAAAGAACTGGGCATTGCGCCTTGAGTTCGGATCCAGTGAAGTAACCCAATCTTTGGGTTTTGGATCGGGACCGTCTGATTCAAATCCGTGAAAATCCATCGGCTAAGTGACGCACACATCCCGATGACGAACTCGAATTCCGAGACAATCTCGAGCGACGAATTCGAATCGGACGGTCTCAATCCAAAACCCAAAGATTGGGTTACTTTAGGGGATCCGGACCCTTGCGCCTTCAGCCTTGACGTGGGAATCAGCATGTGGAGTGGGATTTTGACATGCTTTCTCCGTTTTTAAAATGCAAAGGGACAACTGATTGTAATGGGATAAGTTTGAATTTTTTTTTTTTTTTAAGAATAGAACAATGTTCAAATATGTCGCTCAAAGGAAATTTTTTTATGCACCAGCTGAGGATGCGCACCAAATAATTATTTTTTTAGTGCGCCACCTAGGCCTACGCACTGCGTATAATTTGTAGTATAAAATGTTGATCAGATTGTACGTATTTTGTAGTAATTTGCACACCAACTTACTTAGTACAAAACGCTGCTCATATAGTGCGTATAATTTATTGTAGTAATTTTTAGTTTCAATTTAATACAAAATTTTATTTGTTAAATAAATGCGTTTAATTTTCTACATTTATTCATCAAATTTAATTCGTACATATAATTCTAAACACCACAGAAAAAAAATTTAATCCAAAAATTTCAAACATAATAGAACATAACATAACAAAACTAAAAAAAAAAAATTTGATACACATGTCACGTGGTGCACAAAAATATAAAAAAATAATAATAATTTGGTGCACATCCAGCGGAAGCACCAAAAAAAATTTAATACGTATTTTGAAAATGTTTTTGTGGTAAAAACTCAATTTTAAGTCATTCTAGCTGTTTAATTTTCATTTATTCAGATGGTACCTAAAAAACCTTTCGATCCTTTTTGTCTTTAATTCAAGCTCTGTAACTACACGGCGCGTCGGTGGCTTCGGCGCGGATGCAGGATAGTCGGATCCTTTTGGTTTCTCACATTCTCTTTGACCCACTGCGCCGTGTCTAGATTCTCTGTGATATACTACTATTAGTGTAACGAGTCAACAAACCCAATGTTTACATCTGAGGAATCCTTTTCTCTAAACGCCACACGCAAATATTTTCTAGAGCAATTCCCAGAAAATCCAAAAATCAATATACGCGTCATAGTGGACCAACGAGTCAATGACATAGTAGGGACTTGGGTTTTGGGAAGCTTCGAGGTTCCAGGCAGTTCTGAAGAATGAATGGCTAACCAGAGAGCAGGACGCCTCCATTTTATTCTGAAATGGAGATGAGAGATTATAACACTAGCCCAAGACTGGCCGGATTCACCTACTCTATTAAATGCCCATCTCCTCCCATCATTGTGCTCTCATCAGATACATTCAAGCTCACAGAAAAATCTCGCTTCCAAGGTACTATTGATATTTCCTTTTCGGTACAAAATTTCTAAATCTGAAAGTCAATTTGATCCACGTTTACTCTTTCGCTTAAAATCAGGAAGATCTGAACCTATCAGTTTCTGTTTGAAGCGATTCATGTAGAATTGGATAAGGTTTAGATCAGATCTGGCGAAATCCGTGCATCGCAGACCTTTTAATAGTTTTAAAATTAATCTGATCTGATATAATGTAGAATTTTCTCGCTAGTAGGTTGTATAATTTGTTGATCATTACAGGTTGTATAATTTGTTCCTCCTTGTCGATAATGATTTTCAGTGATTGCAAAAAAATAAATAAATAATATATATATATTTTCAGTAGCTGTTTGTTAAACTTGTTTAAACTAATTTTGAATGGTGATGACTTAATTTGTCAATCATTGCTTTTTTCTCTTTTGAAAATTTTAATAAGCAAATTATAGAGCTGACGCAATTATGTGCAGTGACTTCGGTCAAAATAAATTTACTAATTTGCCTGGCTATAGCTTCTACGAAATTCTCTTTAATATTGAAATTAACAATGGTTATGATTAAAGGGATTGAGCTTCGATCTATTTCTATGTTATTGTTTCATTTGTCCTCCTTGAAACCAAGCATGAGCTCATAAAGATACAAAAGCAAAGCTGCTATTTATCTTCCTTTTTCATTTCTCAAGCTTGAGGCTGGATTCCATGTCCAGCTGAACTTGATTGATTTATAAATACATCCACCAAACATGCGACTTAACTTCCAGTTGGTACATGCTGCCAATAATACTGGATCAATGGTATTATTGGTTAATTGTTTCCCTTCTTTTTCTCAGAAAAAAAGCAACTGTAATGGCAGTATCAACTGAATCAGTTCTGAGGTCTTCTCTAAATCCAAATGCCCCAATCTTTGTCCCTGCCGCATTCAAGCAAGTCGAGGATTTTTCACCGGAGTGGTGGGAGCTGGTGCAGACGACGGGATGGTTTCGTGACTACTGGTTTCATGAAAATCAGCACCAAGAGGCCTTTGACACCTTTTATGATGAAGAGGATATTGAAAACCTCTTGCCTGACTCGATCGACCTGGACATAGCTGATGACATGTGTCTTTTTGAGGCAGAGGCGGCTGCAACGGAGAGAGAAATGCTGTCTAGTGGTATCTTCAAAGTGGACAATTTGAAGCTGGGTAAGTCGGATTTTTGTTTGGTTCAATCATTTTAGACTCATATTGAAAAATGTGTTTTCATTTTTTTCCCTTTGGTCTGCTTTCCTGACAGGTTTTAGAAATGATACTGAGGCAGTTCTTCGGAGCCTGAATTTGAATTCACCTAGAAATGGAGGGGCCAAGCCATTCGTTATTCCAGCCAGGTATCCTGAGAAGCCGGTGCAGCGTGTGAGCCCCAAGGGTGGAGCCCGTGGCATTATTCACCAGCCACGCTAGTGAAAGTGACCCATGAATCAGGATCGTGCCAAGTTGTAAGATGAAATCACCACATCCTGTATGTGTTGCTGTTTAACCTTTAGTTTTTCTTTTTCTTTTAGCAATTTGCTTCTTTGTATAGCACTGAAGACAAAAAAAAAATGCAGCTTTTAGATTTGTAAGTCTTATTTATAGTTACCGATGCTAAATAGGATGTGGAGAAAATGGGAAGAGTGATATGAATAAGAAAGAGTAGCGTATAAACTGTTAAGCCTTCATCTGGGGAGTAACTTTCATAATTCAGCTTTCATTTGGAGGATCCATAAGCGCATGGTCTCTTATTTGTAACCATGACAAATGTCCTAATAATTCATCAAAAAAAAATTAAAATTGTAAATGGTTTCTCGATCACTTGCGTGCGTATCAACCTGTAGACATTGCGAATCAATTGGTCAAACCATCAAACAATTTAAGAATCTACCGGAATAATTCTGCAGTTTTTTTTTTATTTGACGAACTTTTTGCATTCGGTTTTACGATTGCTAATAAGGATGAGATATAAGATATATATCATGTTACTAAATGAATATTAGCCGAATTTTTTTTTATCAAAATTTAGGAGGATTGAATTTTTTAAATATCTAGAAAATATAAAAATAGTTTCGAAATTTTAGTAATCATTTTTTTCAAACATAAATGAGAAAGAAAAAATTTAATTATCTATGATCATGCCAACAATGTCATGCCAACAATCTATGATCATGCCAACAATTTATATTTTTATTTTAATTATGGAATTAAAATCATGCCAACAATGTCAATCTATGATCAATTGAAGTATGGGTTTCATGCCAACAATGTTAATCTGTCCATCCATCTATGGTCTGAACGGTCACAATTAAACACAATTAAACACAATCTATGGCCTTGTTGACAGGATATTCCTGCCAACAAATTCGGTTTCAGATTTTATATACCCCAGATGCCAGAAAAAAATCGCGGTCATTTTTATTCTGCTTTCCTGACAGGTTCTGGAAACACGACACAGTTTTTTTCAAGTCTTAATTTGCCAAATTTTGAGGAAATTTGAGGGCTGGTTTTGTTATCAATTCAGGTGGACCATTTGTTATCAATGCATGTTTACCATTTATAAAAATGACATGAAATTATGAAAATATTGTCAATGTTGTTGCTCCATATGGCATACAGTACGAACGAAGCATCTCATATATTATACAATGCAGCACAAAGAATCTCTAGGAAATTATCAGAAAAAGATGATCAAAACAAGTAACACATATACTTGATATTTGCTATGAGAATTGAAATAAAGTGAAAAGAGCTCAATTTCAGAGAATATGAACCCAACAACAATAGACTTCGCATACCCAACAAAGTGAAATAAAAATAAAAATAAGAAAATAAGCTAGGAATGTAGTGCTTCACTACTTAAGTAGGTCTGTAGTGCTTCTCGACCATTTTCCTAAATTCTGCATGCGAGAAAACACAAATTAGTTTTTGGTTATGTTCAAAACTTTATTGCAAATACATGTTATTTTAGATAGCAAGAATGCCTTTTTAAGGAGAATAATATTAAGCAATTATAGTATGCGCACCTTCTTGATTTGACCATAATGCAGCTGCTTGAGTGTTAAGTGGGGAATCATTGTTAGGTTCTGCAACAACATCACCATAGCATGATTATTAGTTTTTAATAATCATTAATTAGTACTTCCTATAAGAATATAGCAAACTAAATGCAACTCAAAATGAACCAATATCTTTTGGCTCCCAGAAGGCTCTGACTGTTATGAGATTAATGGTACAATACTGAAAATAGTTTGAGAATTTTTACCTCCCAGAAGGCTCTGAATTGACAGAAGGATTGTTCTCACATCATAAGCAGAAGACCACTTGTCCTGTAAGTGTAAACATCACAAATGCACCATAAGTTAAACAACACAGAACCAATCTGCTTGGCTTGATTTTTGTTTTGAGTTTCACAATAAGCTGCTATTGTACTAGAGGGCCAAATTACTGAAATAGGAAAACACTCTTGCGGCCACAGTACCACAATCAGTTGTTAACTTTTTTGATTTAAAATATTACAATTAATAAATACCTGAAGGATGTCAAGACAAATGTTGCCATGAAGGTCCACATTGGGGTGGAAGCAGGGGCTCTCAAACTTAACCTTTGGAGGCTTGAAGGGGTAGTCGGTGTTGAATGATAGAGATAGTTTGTAGACCATGCCTGCATAGACTGTCCCGGTGCTTCCATTTATGGTCCCTCTCCAGTGAAATATGTCGTCACCCTCTGGAAATGCCGAAATTCCTGGATCGCCTGACATCTGAATAAATTCCCCATGAAGTCAAATTTTGTGTCCCGCACCAAATAGAAAATGTAGACTCGTACCCATGTAACAATGACAGTGTTAGTAGGCCGATTTGATTGTGTCTATTTTGACTAAGCATGGCCTCCTACAAACTTGATTGAGTTTTTGGGATAATCTAAACGATAACTTGGGCAATCACACAAGTAACCGGTCAACCATAAATAGTATATGATATATTAAGCAAGGCCTTCTACAAACTTGATTGAGTTTTTGGGCTAATCTAAACTGTAACTTGGGCAATCACACAAGTAACAGATCAACCATAAATAGTATATGACATATTACCAACTGAATTTTCAGATCAACTTACCATCAACGCCATAAGCTCAGTCTGAAGCCTGTTTTTGAGAAGAAAAAAGAAAAGAAAAAGAAAATGAAATTATTATTGGTTAGGATATCTTTGGAGAAGGTAAATACAGAATAATAAGGTTCTGATTGAAAATGAGTTCTGGTTTTTCTTGCTGGGCAAAGAAAATTTTATTATAAACAAGACCAATATGATAATTTCTACTGATATGATCATTTCTACAAACACAAAAAGTGCTTTCCCAAACAGAACTTCTAAAAGTATATCATTCCATAAAATTAATAAGGCATTTTTTGTGTACTAACTTACAAATCCTTCTTGCTCCTTTACATATAGGCAAAATTAGTTTCAGCAACAATGATACAGACTATCTCCAGTTTCATGCCAAATTGGGGGAGAACCCTTTCCTCAAAAATCATAAAAAAATCCAACAACTCCAAATTACAACAAGACCATTCCTGTCCCTTTACAGTGGATATCAAGTATTTGTTGATCTTTGGTCATTCAATCTCAATTATCCATACACCACAAGAAAAACTGATCTCAACAATAACTGAACAATCAAAGAATGAAAAAAGGGATCTAACCTTTTCAACACAGATTGACGATCAGGACCTTTTGATGCGAGATTAGTGTGCTTGGCTGATGTTGTGGCAATGGCGGCTGGAACATTACCTTGGAAATCTTGGAGATCTTGGTTTTCCCTAGGCATTTTCTCTTTCTTTTCTGTTTCTCTTTCCTTCTTTCTTGGATTTGTGTAATTCGGTTGTGTTTCTCTTACTCTTCCTTGATTCGAAGGAAGGTTGAGAGAGAAAGATTGGAGAGAATGAGAGAGCGATAGAGGGTGGAGGCTGTTTGATATTAAATAGCGATGGAGATTCCTTTTTTTTTATTTTGTCGAACGTTGGAGGCTGCAGATTTTAGGAGATTTGGTCTCCGGTATAACGGCTAGTTTTCAAATATCTGAAAATAACCGTTCTAATTCTGTCACTCGATTTTTTAGATTTTTAGGTATCCTTTACTACTGATTCAACGGACCAATTTAGGGGTGGGCCTCTTAATCATTTTAATTAAGATTTTAATTTAGGTATGGGCCGAACGGGGCCTTAATTTTAATTAAGATATTTTCAAAAGAAAAAGTTAATTAAGATTAATTTAAGAGGAGGAGGGCTCAAATGCCTCATTGCTTCATGTCTCAATTATATCTCCAATATTTTTATTTTCGATTTCAAAGTTCAAACAAAAGATCTGAACTGCTCAACATGATATCCACATTAAAATGTGCTTAGAGATCAAATTTTATATTTTTTGAAATTTTTTTACTATTTTTTTAAGATAGATACAAAATCACTATTTTTAGATGGTCCACAATTTTATGAAAAACATTGATTTTGTACCTATTTAAAAAATAGTAAAAAATTTCCAAAAAAATATAAAATTTGATCTGTGACTGTAAGCACATTTTAATGTGGATATCATGTTGAGCAGTTCAGATCCTTTGTTTGAACTTTGAAATAAAAAATAAAGATATTGGAGTACGATTGGGACATAAAGCAATGGGGCATTTGAGCCCTCCTTATTTAAGAGATAAGATCAACTAATCAAGTGTCTAATGAAAAAATCAGACGGCTACAAGCTTATCTGATTGAAACTGCTCCCCGATTTGTATCTAGCGGTGTGGCGGGTCATTTGCGTACAGGACGTGAACGTCAGAACTCAGAAGTCAAAACTATAGTTGGAAAAACGTGCCGTGACCAAGTTAATTTTTCACGTGTCGTGCCGTGCCGTGACCAAAATGTCAAGGGGTGGTCACGGCACGCGAATGGTCACGCCACGTGAGTCACGCCGTGCCTAACGTGCCGTGACCATTTAATCATAATTTAGATTAGTTTATTCAAGATTCACCATTAAATCAATATCTAATGGTTCTAATTACATGTGATTCGCGTGACTACGTGTCGTGCCGTGCCGTGACTAAATCTTTCACGTGTCGTGCAGTGCCGTGCTAAAGTTTCAAAATTAAGATGAGACACGACACGCGAATGGTCACGGCACGTAACTGACACGCGTGCCGTGCCGTTCCGTACTGTAACCGTGTCGTTCCGTGACGGAG